>JAPUBQ010000025.1:3167736-3767736 GCA_035578125.1 Mellilla xanthometata
TACCTCTATAACTGAGACAGCGAGTAAATTTTATATGCAAAAACCTCTGTAACTGAGATAACATTGTTTGTTTACTCATTCTTATTCTACCCACAAATTCCACACGTAATTCCAAGTACGTAAGTACAAATTTTGATTAATGGAACCCTCTGTTAATGAGTTTGATAAATTGCTCAAACTTATGTAATGAAGCCTATTAAGCTAAAAAATAAATTATAAGGCCTCCCAGCGGGGTATTGCAGCCTGTTTTAGGTACACACGACATTGCAGTCATAACATTCATGTCAAGTATAAATTAGAAATTGAGATAACCCCTGACTGAACTTTTTGTGTTGAGAGCCATCTTGGAAATGAAATTTATCACAATGTATGTACTCTTCTAACCAAGCCCTTTCATTTGATACCCATATTGAGGCAATTGTGAAAAATTATATCATCCGCCATTTTGTAGCGACGGCCATCTTAGTCAGATTTTCATTAAATATTGTTTAGAATGTTAAAAATGGTCTAAAATTAGTCGATCTGTTTGGAAGTTGCAATGCAACAGACAGACACACACACACACACATTTGGGGGTCTTCAAATCTAGCGTAAATAGGTTCCTTCTAGGCAAGCGTGATACATCTTAGACCACAGTCAAGCTTAACATCAGGCAAGCTGCGGTCTAACGTAAGCCTATTTATCATAAAAAAAAAACACGAACAAGTCAAACTTAGATTAGAATAACACCCCGTTTTTCGTCGGGGTTAAAAACTGTAGGTATCTAAGGAAAAACCTTACTGGCCCAAATTTTTATCGACCTACAAATAGGCAATTTCCAAATCACGACAAAAAGGAAATAACAATTTCATTAGGGCAGTATCAACTACACAACTTGAGATGGCGGTGTTGCCATATACTCTATGCTTTTATGTATTTTAACAAACTTTAAAATAGGAGTTTTTATACGTCAGATTTATTTTTACACATTTCACACACGGCTGGTTAGTCCTATACTAAACCGTTTCTAAACTAGAAACGGTTAGACCGTTTCTAGCCGTTTCTAAACTAGTTTTATTGTTGCTAACACAACTGATATACTACATATACATTCATAAATGCTTTATATCGATACATATTTAACGCCCAGATCCACAGCTAAGAAATTTAGCTCAAACAAAGATGTTGGGCATGCCGGAAATTTTTATTATTATTACTTTATATTATAAATAAACACTAGGTCTTAATGATGGATTTAGAATTTCTTAAATATAAGAATAAGAAAGAAAGAAAGCGTTATTCGGGATAAAAAGAAGTTAATCCGATATAAAAAGTAGACTATGTGTTAATCCAAGATCTAACCTATATTCACAGTAAATCTCATCAATATCGGTCCAAATTGGCGCGTGATGTAGTAACATAGATTTTGAAGTTATTTGCGTATCCCACGGGAACAACAATTGTTTTTTGGATAAAAAATAGCCTATGTGTTACTATAAGGTCTAATTTATCTTTTAACAACAAAATTTTATCAAAATCAGTTCAGCGTGAAGAAGTAACAAACATAGACACACACAAACTTTCCCATTTATAATATTAGTGTGATGACATTGTTAATATTTTTTCCCGTAAAATTTTGTTACGAAAAAAAAATGTTTTTTTTCATTTTCTTCTCCACTAATCTGTAAAATAAAAGATTGCGTCTAAATGGTAGATTCGTTAAGTAACCTGGCAACTCTACGGAACAGAGCTGCCAACAGATATTAAGAATTCATAGCCAATAAAAAGTTAGAAGTAGCACTACTTAATAATATATTAGTTTCGAAGGAAACTTCCTTTATAGGTAATTTGGGACTAAATACAATGAATTACGTAAAAACTGAAAGTAGAATGATAGGTTTTGAAAGTATGCCTGGTTTAATATTATTGCTAACAATATTTCTTTGTATTATTACTAGAAATTAGAAACTAGAAATTATAATATATGTAAGACAATATCTGATATGGAATGCGTTTTAGCTTATACTAGCTGACCCGACAAACGTTGTTTTGCCTTATAAATTATTTTTATTCTTGTTTTAAGACAAATCGCGAAAAAAAAATGTAATCGTTAATTTGTTATTCATGGCACCGACTCCAAGAATACGGGATAAATAAAAATTGAAAATAGAATTTTTTAGCGTAACTATTTGTTCGAATCGTTTTAGTATACAGAAGTGTAATACAAAACAAAATATTACAGGATGGTGCCGTCTCCTTCTTTTTCGTATGAGCTAAGAGACCAAACTCTGGTGTACATAGTTTTCAAACAACCCGAAGGCTTCGGACTTGGCTTAACGACTGCTTGTACTAAGACTAACAGCCAGGGACTGTTTGCAAAATTATATCGTGGTGAAAAACTGTGTTAATGATATGAGCAATTTTTCTTTTTTATACATTCATTAAAGCAATTTAGTAGGTACAATTTTCAGCATAGTCACATAGTGCGCTAGGATATATAAATTATTATGATTATGATTATGCAAATTCTTTCACTATTAGGTATAATTTCCGTAAATGTGATATTGACAAAATCAAGCTAGAACTTAAAAATATAGACTGGGCAAGCTCACTCGAATCATTAGAAATTAATGCCGCACTCGATTGTTTTTATGAAAAGCTAAATCTTATCATCAAGTGCCACACACCAATTGTCAGGTCAAGGCCATCTCGTTATCCTCAATGGTTTAGTTTCCCGCTTATAAAGTGCATTGAAGAAAAACATAAGTATCATAAACTCTTCAAAAAGTACTCAAATCCTAGGGATTATGATGCTTTTGACCTCTTGCGTAAAAGATGTAAGAAGCTTATTGTAGAATGTCATAGATCTTACACAGAGTCGGTTGAAAGTAGTTTGCAAGATAATTTAAAACTATTCTGGAATTATGTTAACAGTAAAAAATGTAACACTTCATTTCCTCAAACCATGAGTTACAATGGTGATACTGCAAATAACCTGCAGGCAGTTTGTGAATTATTCTCATCGTATTTTACCTCAGTTTTTGAATGTGACCGTGCTAGTATTCATGATATACCTGAATCAACATACTCTGATACCTTAGCAAGGATTCATATTTCTAAGTCCAAGATACTCGATAGCATTAAAAAGCTAGATCAAAATAAGGGGGCTGGACCAGATGGAATTCCTGCCTATTTTGTTAAAAGATGTGCGTTTCAGTTGGTTGAACCTCTTTACATAATTTTCCAGAAGTCTCTGCGGTCTGGTGTGTTTCCAGCCCGATGGAAATGTGCTTTCATAATCCCAGTTCACAAATCTGGCGATAAGTCTAAATGTGAAAACTACCGCCCGATTAGTATTTTATCGTGTCTAGCCAAGCTATTTGAATCCCTAGTTTATCCATATTTATACAACCATGTTAAGCAACGTATCTCGCCTAGTCAACATGGTTTCATTGCCGGCCGCTCCACCGTTAGTAATCTGCTAGTATATAAACAGTACATTTGTAGGTCATTTGATAGTCGTCGACAAGTAGATGCTATATATACAGATTTTTCAAAGGCATTTGATAAAGTTAGGCATAATATACTGATTAAGAAGCTATCCGCCTTATACGGCATTCATGGTGATCTTTTGCGTTGGATTGAGTCGTATGTTACTAACCGTAGTCAGGTAGTGGCTATAAAAGGTTGTTACTCGATTCCCTCTGCAATAACATCAGGTATCCCTCAAGGCTCACATTTGGGGCCTCTGTTCTTTGTCTTATTTATTAATGACCTTGAACAGAGGATCCAGAGTGACTGTCTCTTTTACGCTGATGATTTAAAGATATTCCGTTCTATTGGAAATTCAGATGATTGTGTTATATTGCAGAAGGACATAGAGGCTGTTAATGAATGGTGTCATATTAACAAAATGTACCTTAACATAAATAAATGTTTTGTCATATCTTTTACCACAAGACATCTCAAACACACGTTTAATTATTCAGTCAATGGTTCTTGCCTATATCGCAAAACCGATGCAAAGGATCTAGGTATTATTTTTGACTCACAATTATCATTCAGAACCCATTATGACTATATAGTTAATAAGTGTCACCAGCTGCTAGGTTTCATACTTAGAATTACTAAATCTTTTAAGGATCCTACTAGCTTATTGCACTTATATAGAAGTTTAATTAGACCTATTGCTGAGTATGGCTCGATAGTGTGGTCACCATATTACATAACTCACACAAATAATGTAGAACGTATACAACGTCGGTGCATGACTTCGGTCTGCCGTCGCCATGGTTTGATACGCAAATTTCCCGAATACGAAGATCGCATTAGTTATTTCAAGTTAAGCCTGCTCTCCACTAGGAGACAGATTGGTGAGCTGCTATATCTTCATAAGGTTATTCACTCGAATGTGGACTGCCCGAGTCTGCTAAGTTCTATAAGCTTTAATTTTAGCCCTCGGCTTAGAAGCAAAAAGCAAAAATCTAAACTATTTCACACTAATAAACTGTATAAAAACAACGTTTCCTGTAACAGTCCTATACAGCGCATGTGTCGCTCATATAACGAGCTGGTACTCAAATGTTGTGACGCTTCAGATAACAACCAATGTAAGACTCGCATTACTGAACTGGATGTATTTAGTAACAGTCTCAGTCAATTTAGAAATAATATAAGTTATAGGTTAAATTGTTAAATTGTTTTAGTTTTTAAGATTTCCCCTTTTTTATTTTTAGATATAAATGAACCTTCTTTATCATTAAGTTTACATTAGCATGCTGTGTACTCTTTTTTTGGATTGCAGACTTGTTTTTGTTCCTTTTAGTTTAGTTATGTTAAAATGAATGTTTGTAATCTGTCTGAGTGCCTAATAAATAAATAAATAAATAAAAAAAAGGAAATAAAATCTACGTTTCCGCCAAAGTAAACTGTGTCGGATTTTGGTCAACTTTTTTGTCCATACAAACGCTGTCAAATTTCCTAGAAAAGTAAGTTTTTATTTTTAGTTAAAAAAGTGCCTGTCCATAGAGTATATTATGTTACTGAATGAAAAATCGTAAATATTAGGTAGATAGATATTTTTAATTTAATAGAAGTTTAACATACAATTTAATAGTAGTTTATGCAACTGTCATATAATGAAGGGTATTAAAACAAGAGTGTGAGTTTATGAAACGAGCGCAGCGAGTTACTTTAATTAAGAAGACGTGGATGATTCGTGTGAAAGAGGATATGTAAGAAAAGGAGTGAATGTAGATATGACGGCTGGTAGAAGAGTGTGGAAGCAAAAAACAGACTGTGCCGACCCCATATAGTGGAAAAAGAAGAAGAAGAAGAAGTGCTCTGCTGGTCAAATGCCTAGCTGTATGTAAAGAGTAAAAAAAAACTTATAAGTAAAAGTAAAAAAAAACCTTGCCATTTTCTCCTAGTCTACGAAGGCCTTTACTCTAACAAAGCCTAAGACTAGACAAAGGCTATTATTTTCTATACAATTGTGCCAATTGGGCCAACATGAATCAGGGTTAGAATATGGACTCAATTATAAATCGCATATATGGGGGCATTAAGTGTGATACAGTACTAACAGTATGGGCAGTTGTTGAGCTTAGTTTGTTCTTGGTTTTGAATGTGACAGTAAAACAAAATTGTCAAAAAAGAAAAAGTGAAATTGCACATTTTTTTTATTTAATTTATGTAGTATATTATTTACAGGGAGCTTTTCGGGGTCGCGTTTTTGACAACGTGTAGGCTTACGTTTTGTTCTTGACTTGGGTTCAACTTTGTATTGTAATAAATTAGATTTAAATATTTAACATATATGAATAAAAACTGTAGTATATAATCTCGCAAATAAATCTAATTAAATCAGATTGTATTTTTTTTTATTAATGTTTAAAAAAAAATCAATATTTTTTATATTTTAAATACACTATATACAACTTACGTTTTGTTCTTGACTTGGGTTCAACCTATATATTGTAATTACTAAAATTTAAACATTTGAATATAAACTGTAGCATATAATCTGGTAAATAAATCTAATTAAATCAGATTGTATTTTTTTATTAATGTTTAAAATTTTGACAATATTTTTTTACATTTTAAATACACTATAAACAACAATCAATAATTGCAGAAAGCAATTTCCGTTTTATAAAAATTATGCAACAATATTAAATTAGGAAACTGGATGTCATTCATAAGGTCATTAGATCTTAGAATCCAATACCACTTCTATTTTGACACGGTCACCCATCCAACGAGCGTTGCATAACTTCAGGTCACACAAGATCACTTTAGTTAGCCACTAGAGCCTAGCCCATGATGTTATCCACGTTAATTCGGAATAAAAAGCTGCCTCTTATTTATTTCAATTTAAATGCCTTATCAATTTAAATCTCCTTTTCAAATTTAAATCAAAACGGTAGAGCCGCTTAAGCGTGTAGAACTAAAAAACACATACACACACACACACACACAAATTTTCTCATTTATAATATTTGTCGGAAGAAGGATAATTTTTAATTTCTTATTGCCCATACTGCTATAAGATATACGTAACAAACATAGTACTTAGTCAAGTAGCCAAACAAACAGTGGCTTTCTAATCAACTAAATAGGTGAAATTATTACGATTTAGAATTGGTCATTTCAATCTTACATCCGGGTCGGTATTGCGGGGCTTCATTAAAGGAATTCTCTAATTGGTTTATATTAATTAGAATGAAAATAGAAGTATTGAGAAATTTGTCTTTGATGTTGAGGCTTTTGTAAGAGAACAAAGGTTACTTACCTTATTGTCTTGGTTCTTTAAAGAAAGTATTTGACAGTTCATGTCATGTTCCTAAATTAATTTTAATTTTCAAGGCGAGAGTGAACCTGTTCCTTCTAGGTAAGCGCGATCCACCGTAGACCTCAATATCACTTACCATCAGGTGAATTGTAGTCAAGCGCTGACCTATTCAGAGTAAAAAAAAACTCTATTGAATCGAGTTATACTTTTTAGGTGAAGTAAGTGGCCTTTTCAGGACTATCATACTCTGAAAGTAGTTCTGAAGTTGCCTGAGGAGCGGGATGAAAGTAATACATTGCATCCCTAGGGAGAATCGCTTTCAACTGACAGCTGTCAAATTATTTAAAAAATAGTACAGTAAAAAAAGGTTTATATACAGCCACGATGTAAAATTGAAATAAGTTAAAAGTAACAATATATATTTTTTAAATAACTGTATTATAATTTAGTTTCATCAATTTCTTTTAAATAATTTCTGTTTGGGCAAAAAATTTACCATTTTCGCAATGATGAAAATAAAAAATAATTGCTTAATAATTGGCCGGCAACAGAAAAAAATAACGAAATGGCAGGAAAGCGGCAGTTCGATCTTCATTTGTTTTTCGAGATAAAGACTTTTTTTTCGAGTTGCCTTATTTTACGAGAGGAAAATATGATTTGGGGTGCATAATATAAAATCATTCTATCTTAGTCTTCTTTATCTTACTATTTACTTTATTTACATAACCTATTTAGTCTACTTAATATCATTCTATCCTAGTATATTTTATCTTACTATTTACTTTATTTACATAACCTATTTAGTCTACTTAATATCATTTTATCCTAGTATATTTTATCTTATTATTTACTTTATTTACATAACTTATTTAGTCTACTTAATATCATTTTATCCTAGTATATTTTATCTTATTATTTACTTTATTTACATAACTTATTTAGTCTACTTAATATCATTTTATCCTAGTATATTTTATCTTCTTATTTACTTTATTTAAAAAAGAAGCCTTGACGTGGCCTAAGATTTAATATGAACATAGGTTAGGATTAATACATAGATTATCTTAATTGGATGAATACCGCGGGTAACACCGCAGGTCGCAACTAGTATCAAATAAACTGCACAATGTGTGTACTGCTAATACCATTAACCTCATAAGCTGGACCACCAATAAGGTGGTGTACCAAACTGGCTACTAATTGCGAAAACAAAAGAGCGTGGGTCGGAGTATTGCTCGGCCCGAGGACATTAATTAGTAGGTGCCTACTAGACATTGATATTGGATCTGTTTTCACGGTACTAAGGAATAAAGTTTAATTAATATGTAAGACATGAAATTAATATATAATATAATCATGTAGTCCTTGACATACTTAGTAAAGATGATGACTAATTATTGTAACTAAACCGGATAGTGTATACTGACCATAACACTCTTGTTGTCTATGGAATGTCAAATTGTTTGTTGTGAATGTGCTGTTATGTGTGTGAATGAAAATAATTTTGTAATGGATTATAGATTAGAATTTAGGTGAGTATTCATTAATTTTAGATGACATTTTTGTATACATATATTTTGATAATATTGCATGCCTAAGGGCGAAGAGTGTGAGGGACATAAAATGTTAACATGTAATAACCTAACCTTACCCATTCTGCAATAAATGATTTGAATTTGAAGTTTGGTCCTTTTATTTGGGCCCCGCACCCAAAGGGTACGCGTATAGGTATAAAGTTAGATATTTTTATTTAGGTCCCATACCAACAAGGTACGCGTATAGGTATAAAGTTAGATATTTTTATTTAGGTCCCATACCAACAGGGTACGCGTATAGGCATAAAGTTAGGTCTTTTTAATTTGGTCTCGCACCCAAAGGGTACGCGTATAGGTATAAAGTTAGGTCTTTTTATTTGGATCCCGCACCCAAAGGGTAGGTACCCGTATAGGTATAAAGTTAGGTCTTTTCATTTGGGTCCTGTAACCAAAGGGTACGCGTATAGGTATAAAGTTAGGTCTTTTTACTTGGGTCCCGTAACCAAAGGGTACGCGTATAGGTATAAAGTTAGGTCTTTTTATATGGGTCCCGCACTCAAAGGTACGCGTATAGGTATAAAGTTAGGTCTTTTTATATGGGTCCCGCACTCAAAGGTACGCGTATAGGTATAAAGTTAGGTCTTTTTATATGGGTCCTGCACTCAAAGGTACGCGTATAGGTATAAAGTTAGGTCTTTTTATATGGGTCCTGCACTCAAAGGTACGCGTATAGGTATAAAGTTAGGTCTTTTTACTTGGGTCCCGTAACTAAAGGGTACGCGTATAGGTATAAAGTTAGGTCTTTTTATATGGGTCCTGTAACCAAAGGGTACGCGTATAGGTATAAAGTTAGGTCTTTTTAATTGGGCACCGTAACCAAAGGGTACGCGTATAGGCATAAAGTTAGATCTTTTTAATTGGGCACCGTAACCAAAGGGTACGCATATAGGTATAAAGTTTGGTCTTCTTATTTGGGTCCCGCACCCAAAGGGTACGCGTATAGGCATAAAGAGATCGTTTTATTTGGGTCCCGTAACCAAAGGGTACGCGTATAGGTATAAAGTTAGGTCTTTTTATTTGGGTCCCGTATCCAAAGGTTACGCGTATAGGTATAAAGTTAGATCTTTTTATTCGAGTCCCGCACCCAAAGGGTACGCGTATAGGTATAAAGTTAAATCTTTTTATTTTGGTCCCGCACCCAAAGGGTACGCGTATAGGTATAAAGTTAAATCTTATTATTTGGGTCCCGTAACCAAAGGGTACGCGTATAGGCATAAAGTTAGGTCTTTTTATTTGGGTCCCGCACCCAAAGGGTACGCGTATAGGCATAAAGTTAGGTCTTTTTATTTGGGTCCCGCACCCAAAGGTAAGCGTATTGGTATAAAGTTAGATATTTTTATTTAGGTCCCATACCAAAAGGGTACGTGTATAGGTATAAAGTTAGGTCTTTTTATTTGGGTCCCGCACCCAAAGGGTACGCGTATAGGCATAAAGTTAGATCTTTTTATTTGGGTCCTGTAACCAAAGGTTACGCGTATAGGTATAAAGTTAGGTCCCGCACCCAAAGGGTACGCGTATAGGTATAAAGTTAGGTCTTTTTACTTGGGTCCCGTTACCAACTTTACTACGGTTACTAAAGTATCTGAAAAGAAAATAAATATAGTGGACTCGCGCCCCCGATCTAATTGGTTAAAGTCCGCACTTGGCGTTGTTGCAGCGATTCGATACAGCTTTTAATTTCCTGTTGCTCACTTCTTTTTAACCGACTTCAAAAAGGAGGAGGTTATATATTCGACGTGTATGTATTTTTTTTTTTTTTATGTATGTTCACCGATTTCTCAGCCATTTGTGGATCGATTCTCAAAATTATTTTTTTAATTGAAAGAGTATGGTTCTGAATTGGTCCCATTGTCACCAAAACTGGTTCTGATGATGGACTCCTAGGGAAATCGAAGAAAAACCTAAAAAGTTAGGTTATTTTTACGCATGAAGAGAGATTCACGCTCGTTTGGCTGTACTGATATTCATGAAATTTGAGAAGAAAATAGGTAAGACTATGTGTTAACACATACGCTACTTTTTATCCCGAAAATAAATACTATTCCCGTGGGATGCACCAAATAACATATAAATCTTTTTAACTTCTTCACGCTCGAACGGTTGACATTGATGAAATTTGGAATGAAGATAGGTTAGACTATGTGTTTACACATAGGCTACTTTTTATCCCGAAAATAATTATTGTTCCCGTGGGATGCACCAAATAACACATGACACACTGATTTCGCTAAAATTTGATATAGGGGGTAGACTAGACCTTGTATAACACGATGGTTACTTTTTATCTTAAAAGTCATTGCTATTCCCGTGGGAAGCCCAAATAACTGGATAACCTATTTTACTTCTTCGCGCTCATACGGCAATACAGATTTCGCTCATAAAATTAGCAGCCTGGCTAACAAAAGTAATCTGACGCGAACATCGAGGCTAAGCAACGGCCCATGCGGCCAGTCTTTGGATGGGTAACCATGCACAAGACTTCCATGAAAAAATATGATATTTTCATCTGGGCGTTACTGTGCTTCGGATATCACGTTAATTTGTTGGGCCTGGACCACTACTCTTAGTACAAGCAGGGGTCAAACTAAATCAGGGGCTTGAAAAACTCTCGACGCCAGAGCTTGGCCACTTGGGTCATACTTAGTGGAAGAAGGAACTGTAAAATTTGATATATTAATAGACAAGACCCTCGAACGGATAAGGAAAATATTTACGCGCTCGCTTCGCTAGGAGTTATCCCGCTTCGTTCGAATTTCCCCCAGGATGTTCTGGGCTTATGACACTCCAAATATTATATAATTTGTGCTTGCTTTGTTTATGCTCAAACGGTTCAAACAAATACGGTGAAAATTTTCGCGCTCGCTTCGCTCGCGCATAGCTCGCTTCGCTCGCATCCAGCTCGCTTCGCTCGCAATTGGTTCTTGTACGTTTTGACACAACAAACATTATGGAATTTGTGCTGCTTTGGACTTCTTTATGTTCAAACGGTTGGAACAAATACGGTGGTAGCTCGCTTCGCTCGCATCCACCTCTTTTCGCTCGCACTTGGTTCTAGTAAGTTTTAACACAACAAACATTATGTAATTTGTGCTGCTTTGGATTTCTTTATGTTCAAACGGTTCGAACAAATACGGTGAAAATTTTCGCGCTCGCTTCGCTCGCGCGTAGCTCGCTTCGCTCGCATCCGCCTCTTTTCGCTCGCACTTGGTTCTAGTAAGTTTTAACACAACAAACATTATGTAATTTGTGCTGCTTTGGACTTCTTTATGTTCAAACGGTTCGAACAAATACGGTGAAAATTTTCGCGCTCGCTTCGCTCGCATCCAGCTCGATTTGCTCCCAATTGGTTGCCTGCCTGGCACACGCCAAATTTTTTCATCGTGAAGTTTATTTGGCTCTCCATAGCTAAAACTTAAACAAAATATCATTACCAACCACTAAAAATGTAAAAATAAAATTGTTTTAAAAAACAAACAACCGACTTCAAAAACACAACTAAAAAGGGAAAAATAATTTTAAGCCTAAATCAAATCAAGAATATATAAATAGAATAGGAGAGTTTATTTCATGTACTTATAAAAAACTATTTGCAATTTTTACTAATCCTGTAATCTTGGAGTCGGTGCCATCTAATAAGAACAAATTAAAACTATTTTCAATTGTCTTTCTTTGCTGGCACCGACTCCAAGATTACAGGATTAGTAAAAATTGCAAATAGTTTTTTATAAGTACATGAAATAAACTCTCCTATTCTATTTATATATTCTTGATTTGATTTAGGCTTAAAATTATTTTTCCCTTTTTAGTTGTGTTTTTGAAGTCGGTTGTTTGTTTTTTAAAACAATTTTATTATCCTTCCGTACATAAGTGGAGTTAGGCATATCATGGAGAAAATAAACTCTAGAGGTCATATATAACTCTAGATATAGATAGATAGATAACATTTTATTAAAACTAAAATACTCACAAAAAAGGATATAAATTACAGAAAATACTTAAAGTACTTAAAATTTAGTGCCTAAACTAGCGACCTAATCGCTAAAAGCGATGTCTTCCAGGCAAAAGTTTTCTTGTATCCAGGAAAATACAGAAAAACTGTTTACACTATAAATATATTACCCTAGTACATGGCGTTTTGTTTAAATATATAATAAACACTTTATTAAACTTACACACACAAAAAAATAAATTACAAAAATTATTATCGCTATCGCTACCAGAATAGCTATTGCGATTGCTATCGTAATCGCTATCGCTTCCGCAATGGCTATCCTAATCGCTGTCGCGATTGCGTTGTTATTGGGATAATAGGCAGCCTATGTATTATCCCACGGTCTAAGCTATTTCCATACCAAATTTCATCAAAATCGGTTAAGCCGTTTGAGCGTGAAAAAGTTACAAACATATACACACACACACACACACTAACGTTCCCTCGTATATATAACTAAACAACGCCAGCTACCAATCAAATTCTACCGTTTACTGGTATTAGTTTCGGTATAAAGGTAGCTCATTTTCACCCTTTATGAATTAAAAACTCTACGAGTTGACTTAAACTCTACTATTTCTCTCTCACTCTCATTGGTATCGAGAAATAAGGCTAGCTAATGCAATGCGATTACTCTTTTCAGTTGGGAGTAAATTTTACCTTCGACACTTTGAATTGGAAGGTGTGAAAGCTTTATTTTATGGCGAGCGGCTAACCTTTTTAACAGACTGGACAGTGTAACTTTACACTAGGCAATTTGTTGTCTAAACATGCAGCCTGGGTGAAAGAATAAGGCTGCGGAATTGCCCCTGCCTGTCGTAAGAGGCGACTAAAATTAAATGAATAAATAAATTTAATAAAGGGGCATAAGACTCGAAGGTGTTCGGAGATGGGGTTCCGATACCTGCTCCATCGAGTCCGGGTTGAACGACGACGGCGTCGCGTGACCGTCACCGTCGCGTGGTTGGTGAAACAATCCGGGAAGGGTCACAACGCAGTGCAAGGAGGTCTCCGGAGTGTTTCCCGGAAGATCCCGGAGACCTCCGTTAAGCACAAAGGCAGGTCACCGGGGGGGTTTTAGTGGGTACAAATCCCACATAACCTGCCTGCGCCCCATCGTAGCCAGGTATCTTGTCAAAGATTTCCCCCTCGTCAACAAAAAAAAGGCAATTTGTTGTCAAACGTGAACCTGTAAGTTGAAAAACAGTACTTATATTAAAAAAATATAAACGTCCGACTGTGTTTTGTTATCTTGGGATTTAATTTTATTCTCTGTTATTTCAATTTTATTATCTGGGCTCCGCAGACCCACGTTTCTCTCTTTCTTGGTCATGATCTGGACCCACGTTTATCCGGGATAAAGAAGCCTATAGTCTTAGGTCTTACCTGTCGTCATAGTTGAATTTACTGCCTAAAAGGTAAAAACGGGACCCTATTCCTAAGCCTTCGCTGTCTGTCTCCAGGCTGTATCTCAGAAACCGTAATAGCTAGAAAGCTGAAACTTTCACAAGATATGTATTTCTCGTGCCGCTACAACAACAAATACCTACTAAAAATTAAAAAAATATATTAAGGGAGGTCCCCTTCCTTACAAGAAACCGGTTTTTATCATATTTTTTTTTATATATATCAATAACGGTATCTTGTAGACACCTATTCTTTTAATGAATGTATGTGTATATTTCCTTTCAAATTAAATTATAAAATTGAAATAAAATAAATATTTGAGGGGGGCTCACATACAAAAATGGTACGGAACCCTTTATGCGCGATCCCAACTCGCACTTGGCTAATTTTCTTTTATATTACAAAGTAGCTGTAACTTTAGAGTTAAGTTTTAGTATTAAGTTTTAGAGTTTATTAAACAAATGGTATATACGAGTTTAAGCAATATCTACAGTAGGTACGTATGAAGAAGTCTTTGTTCTCGCCGCCTCGTCAGATCAACCAATCAGCAAGAGACGTTAGCACCGATCGTTACTGGACTTTTTTCACTCAATCCATCTCAATGTTAATTATGATTGATGAACTTACCTACGCTTGAACTGCGCTTTTGAAAACCGACGTATTTATTTTAACTTTTTATTTAAGAAATTATTTTTATCAAGCTTTTATGAGTATAAATATGATGATTAGGTACTGTATTTTATCTACACAGCTATATATTTGACAATTAAACTAGTAGCTATTCCTCGTTAATATAATATCTCACCCTATCAAAAAAAAAACTGTCTAATTTAAGAATATTTTGCCACTTGTGATACTGATATATATACCTTCATCGTATCTCAAGTAACCATATGAGCGGAGCTAACCAGCGGACCTAATAATTTGTGGGCCACTGAGGGCGCCCTCGATTATGGTGGTCCGTTGGTTGGACTGTTATATAGAGTTCTCTGTTTTGTGTAGTTCATTCAAAAAAAAAGGTGAATCATTTACCGATCATAACAAAAAAGAACTCAGTAATTTGCGTAAGCAATTTGTTCAGCCTGACAATGTCTGTGACAACTAATGTCGGAGGAAGTATAGACGGAACGACAAAATAAAAAAATAAAATAATTTAATATCTCAGAGTCGCGTTAGTACGAGTAATTATAGGAAATTTCTCAACAAAAACCCAAAGACTTTTTTTTTCGTCACTCACTCGCCGGAATGAGCTGAAACAAAAAACCTAACCTAGCTGTTTCACTCCGCGTGGCTGGACTCCTCACACGCCGGAACAACCTAAAACATATAATTTTATTAATATATATAAATCTCGTGTCACAATGTTTGTCCTCAATGGACTCCTAAACCACTAAACCGATTATAATAAAATTCGCACACCATGTGCAGGTCGATCCAACTTGAGAGATAGGATAGTTTAAATCTCAAATTATAGTCGCAATTTTAATTTATTGGTAATTATTGTCTGTTATTATTTGACGGTCACAATTGTCTGTTAACTCCAAATGATTCTAACAGATGTCGATACCTTTCGACTGGGTTGAGTAAGTAATCAATAGATGGCGCTGCTATGGTAAATCTACGAACGTGTCATATAAGCTACACTATCTATTTTTCATACCCCTAAGTGAGGCAAAACAATGTTTGCCGGGTCAGCTAGTAAGAATATAAACGTTGCTTATCTCAATTCGGAAACTCTTACTCAACACGTATTTCGGCTTTCCACAAGGCATCTTCAGGTCTTGACTCTTCCAACGACGCATTGAATTTTCGTTGAAGGGTAGCTGCCTAATTAGGATTCCCCGCGTTTGAAGCTTATTCCTCTTCCAGTGTGACTATAGTGTGACTGTAGTAACAATGGTGGCGATTCAGCGGCACACACGACTACACTAAATTTAAAGAAGCCCCGTCCCTTTTATCTTAGGTGGCCAGAAAGAGACGGCACGTTCTGAACCACAGACAAAACAACTAAACGTCACGTCAAATGTAGAAAATTTCAAATAATTTTTATGTGATTTCCTTTTATTATTCTTAAAATAAAAAAATATTTTTTTATCATTTGGTTTATAAGTGTTATATTGCTGTGTATCCTTTATATTTATTTATTTAATGATAAAAGTTTAAGATGACGTCTGTTATTTGATATTTAGATATCATTCTTGGTAGTGTATAAAAATCTCCTGGAATCTTTAGTAGTAGGTAAATTTGTGCAGATTAGAATTTGCGACAGCTATAAGGCGGAAATATTTTTTTTGTTATGTCATCATCTATATGTCATGTTCTGTCACCCAAAATCATCTTTAAAGGAAGCTTGGACCACCCAGGTCTGGAAGCTACCGGAATTCCGTACGCGTTTCGCATTATTTTATTTTGGGACATTTTTAAATTAATTATGTACTTGTACTAATGACTAATAATTCAGAAATGGTTAAGTTTAGCTTTAGCGAAGCTTTTACATAGGTATAATATTTTAATTATATGTAAAGTATGTTTTATAGTTACTTATTGATGAAATAAATAAATACGTACATTAATAAATACATAATAAATGCGTGCTTATGTTATGTTAAGTTTTTTTTTTATGCTAACTCAAAGAAATATTTTTGCAGACAATTCATGAATTTCATGTCTAAAATATTTTGACATTTATTTGCTTTTCCAATTAATTTCATACTTTTTTAATTTTTAAACTTTTTTCTTTCCAGTTTTGAAATTTTCTGACTTTACTTTGCTACCTACGATTGAGAGAAGACATCACCTTTCTTCACACAGTTAGGAACTAGTTTGGTAACCTTTGGATTCCTTTATATATTTGTAACAATTACTGTGTCAAATAAATTATTCAAAAATAAAAAAAAATAAAAAAAATTATTCTATTTTGTATTTGTAAATAGTTATATCATTATATGAAGGTAGAGTATTTATTGATTAAGTAATAAATTATAATAAATAAAACTACGAAATAAATAAATAACGACTACCTCGTTGGCGTTATGGTTACCACGCCGGACTGTCAATCAGAGGGTCACGGTTTCGATTCCCGGCACGGCCAACATCTTTGTGCTGAACTAAATATGTTACTTTCAGTCTGTTTGTTAAATATGTATCGATATAAAGTATTTATGTATGTATATGTAGTTTATCAGTTGTGTTAGCAACCATTATACAAACTAGAAATGACTTAGTTGATTTTTTATCCTTGATAGGTTAGCGTTTGACTACAGCTAGCCTGATGTTAAGCTGCACTGCAGTCTACGGTGTGGCACGCTTACCTAGAAGATACCTATTAACTCTACTTTTGAAGGCCCCCGGATGATACCTCTCAGGAAACAGAGACTCAGGTAGTGAGTTCCAAAACTTCGCAGTCCTAACAATATGGGGCTAACCAGCCGTGTGTGAAATATGTCCTGATATTTATTTATTTAAGCAGTGTCCGTAAATAAGCACCTTCTTTGGTGGCTTTTAAAAAAATAGAAGTTTAAACACACCGTTGGGTGTTTGGTGACATATTTTTAATTTGGTAGCTATCCAGGCAAGCACTAGGAACAGTGGTGGCAATTCTGGCGAACACACGACTAAACTAAATTTTAGTGTAGTCCTATCACTTTTCATCTTTAGTGAACAGATAGAGACAGCACGATGTGAACCATATACAAAACAACTAAAATAACGTTAAATATGGAAAATGTAGGCGATTTTAGAACGCACCCAATTGTATAAGCTACACTTTTTATATTTAACGTAATTTTAGTTGTTTCGTCTATGGTTCAGAACCTACTATCTCTTTCTGGTCATTTATTATGAAAAGAGACAGAGCTATTTTTAATTTAGTTTAGTCGGATGTACACCAGAATCGGCACCATTATCTACTATGCAAATAATGTAAACACATTCCCCTGTCTTATTTTATTTACTTCTTTCGGTCTAAATAAAAGCTTTTATAAATGAAAATGTCAATATTCCATCAAATTACGCCTTGAATGCGCGCGCGTCGGTCGCGTGGCAAACTTTTTGCTTGTTAAAATACCCCGCTGTGAATGAACGTGGACTGAATGAAGGAATGAATGAATGAGTGAGTAGTGTGGCAAGCCGTTATTTATACGAACGGGTTCTGTATAATAATGATGTTGGTTTTCTCGAAGGACGGTAACCAGGTGAAGAAGAAGAAGATAATAAAAACGGAATAGATAACTTTATCCTACGACAAAATGAGATAGAATAGAGCGTTACGGGTTCTGTGTAATAACGATGTTGGTTTTTTCGAAGGACGGTTACCAGGTAAAGAAGAACAAGAAGAAAATAAAAACGGGATAGATAACTTTATCCTACGACAAAATGAAATAGCGTAATGGGATAACTGTAGGATATACTCGAGGATAAACTTGTCTACTCACAGAAATACATACTGCGTACTACATAGGCACAGTATGTATATTCCTTATATAAGTAGTGTATTAAATATACAATCTAGGATTAAAAATGTTTATAATTTCTTGATTTTTGATTTGCTTTTACCAGAAGTATCAACCAGGGTCTTCAAAAGTGGAGTGTTTACTCCACAATAGGTATTTTATAGGTAAGCGCGCCACATCATAGACTTCAGCGTAGCTTTACATCAGGCAAGCTGTAGTAAAACGCAAACTTGTCAACTGTTAAAAAATATCCAGATGATACGAAAAAAGACATACTTATGTATAATATTATTTGTATTTTAGGTTCTGAATTTTTAAGTTTAGATTTTTTTATAGTTTTTAATTAAATTTAAAATATATATTTTAATTAAAATTTTGATGCAATAAAGTTTCAAATCTCTGAACTGATAATAATGGAAAATAAACTTTTTACGATAAAATACTCGTAATAATAATGGTTTTGTTTCCATACTGTTGGAATATTTTTTTTTTAGTTTACGCCATTGTGACCCCTAAAATTGTTCCCTGCTAATTAATTTTAATACAATCAAAGGAAAGCTGTGAAATCCCTTATAACTCTAACAATAAGGTCGAAGATCGCGCAAACTTTAATTAATACATTTGCATAAGAGTATTCGCTCTTATTTCTTACAGCTTAAAGTCGAAAATTACTTACAGTTATACAATTTAAAAATAAAATGATGCATGCATTTAAATTGCAATAACTTTGTAGGGGCTTTAACATCCATTTTGAATTAATTAAGCTCTTTTGTTATTAATTAATCAATTACATTAAACAAGGAAGGAGTTCATTGAATGAATTTTTACTTCAATTGAGCTAATAATTTGAAGCAGGTTTGAAAATGCGTTAAAATAACTGCAATATTAAATAAATAAAAAAATCATATTAGGCTACATTGCACACACGGCTGGTTAGCTCAATACTAAAACATTTCTAGTTTGTAATATGGTTGCTAGCACAACTGATACTACATACATACGACGACCTCGTTGGCGTAAAGGTTACCATGCCGGACTGCTAACCAGAAGGTTCCGGGTTCGATTCCCGGTCCGGTCAACATCTTTGTGCTTAACTAAATTTGTTGGCTGTGGGTCTGGGTGTTAAATATGTATCTAAATAAAATAAGTATGTATGTATATGTAGTATATCAGTTGTGTTAGCAACCATAATACGAGCTAGAAATGGTTCGGTATGGGGCTAACCAGACATGTGTGAATGTGTAAAAAAAATACATACTAGTACATACATAAAAACTGACCAGAGCAACCAAGAGCCAAAAGTTAATTCATAATTAAATATTCTGAGAATGTATAGAGGGTATACAAATACAATTTTTTTTATAAAGATGGAGTAAAAATACGCTTCAAAATTACGTTTGTTGTATGGAAGCCCCCCTTAAGTATCTATTCTATAAAAAAATATAATTTAATTTGAAAGGTAATGTACATTTATATCTTCCATGAAAATTATAGTCTACAAGTTACCATTATTGATATATAGCAAAAAAATATGAAAAAACACGTTTATTATATGTTTTTTAATCTTTATTCTTAGTATTTGTTGTTATAGCGGCACGGGAAGGAAATACATAACTTGTTATGTAAAGTTTCATCTTTCTAACTATCACGGTTTCTGAGTTACAGACAGACATTGGAGGCTTAGTAATAGGGTCCCCGTTTTTACCTATTAGGTACGGAATCCTAAAAAATAAATGCTAGTTTCATAGGAACAAAAAATAATAACAGTATGGAAACAATATTTTCTACAAAGTTTCTGTGGAACCCCAATGAATTTTAGCACAATTTTTGTACTACAGAAATTCCTTTTTGTATCACATGATAAGAATCGAACCTGCCACCTATCACGTACATACTAAATCAGTTATGTCTCTTTAAACCACTGCTCTACAGGAGTCCTCGATTTTTTCTTTTATCAGATGTGCCAACAAAAGAAGCGTAATGTATAAAAACCATGGAGCAATAAAATTATTTAGATGAACTTATTAAAAATAAAACAAAATCATTTTTGACAGAAATTACTCCATACACTGAATACATTCCACATTTATTTAATTGTGTGAAAGTAAGTAAGTAATTTACGATCAGGTACTGTAGATTTGTCTGCAGGATGGACAATCGGAAATGGACGAAACGTGTGACGGAGTGGGTCCGTCTAGATTGCAAGAGAAATCCTGGAAGAGAAAGGAAAAGATGGAGGGACCTATTCCTAAAGATATGCGGACCAACATGGATGAGACAGGCGAGGGAGAGAGAGAGTTGGAAATTAGCGGGAGAGGCCTATGCCCAAGCCGCAACTTTTGTCTAAAAATGTGTAAAAATTATGTTATTTTAAAAATTTGTAAGCAATAGAATAAAGACTTGTTTTTTACTTTTACTTTTACTGTAGATTTTTATACGAGTTCCTAAATACAATAACCTGTGTTAGACGTGTATCTTTTTAGATACTAAATAAATATTTTATATCTAAAATTTCAATAGCATTTTTTAAACATATTAAGTGAGACAATATCTTAGTCAAAAGATACTAATTATATGAAAAACATATTTTTATTTTAGAAAAAAACAACTTATTATATTTGATATGAAAATATTAAATACTTAATATGTTTACAAATGTTCTTTGAGCTGGTAATTGATTACTTATTTTCACAAAAACTTTATTCAGCAGCATTTGCAAATAGTTAATTGAAATTTTAGACAACATAGGTGTACTTTCTCAGTTAAAAGAAATTTCATTTATTTCTAGTGAATTTGACAATAGTATCCATATTTTAATCCCTTACAACATCACAATAAAGTTTATGAAAAAAAAACAGTACTAAAATATTTTCTACAACAAATTAGCTAAAACACAATGACTACTCCAAAAAGAGCGAATCCACAAATTTCGGAGCTCCCGGATAAAAGCGTAAAAATACATCAGTAAAACGCAGGCAATCTTTAAACCAATCTTTTTTGTATCTTAGTTAACGATTCACTCTTTGATCACGATGTTCGTTAAGATATCGATACGGGGCTGGAATAACCGAAAAATCCGGTATTAGATTATATCCGATACAAGTGTTCCGCAATTTTCCTTATTGTTCTTTTTGTTATCAGTATTTGTAATAAAGGCTAGCGGGTTCAAGAAACTTGTCGGTCGATAATTTTCGTCAATTTCTTTTTTGTTCTATTGATCTGAAATGAAAAAGGAGATTGACCTCTAAGAATGTTGTCATACAACCAGCGAAATTGAAAATGAGCACGATGAGTAGGAAACGTAGCCTTAAAAAAATTACACCTAAATATATTTTTATTATATTTTTCCTCTAAAATTCCTTAATGGTAAATACTAAAATATATTGACATGAATATCTGACAAATTAATGTTTAACTAATCATCCTTTTAATACTGAGCTTAGATGTTTGTATATTAATTACTCGTTTAGATTCAAACGACTGTACTGATATTTTTTTGTTGTTTTTAGTTGTTTATGACCATATATAGAAAAAAATTAACAACAATAGAGAATAGTAAAGATGGTTGGCCAACTTATGCGACATGACAATTTCTTTAAAAATACATAGAATGAAAAATAGGCGTAAGAAGAAAAATAAGAAGATTTTATGACTGCGAAAATCGTGTCATAAAGGTTTATGTTTTTGGCCGATGATAGAAAAATCTAGAAAACATTATAATTTCACGGACAAGAACCCAGCTCTTAAATATCGATTTATTGATTGGATGTGCTACTTTTTCCCAGTATCAAGGACCACACCGCGAGTGGTCGTATGAGTTTTATTTCTTATACAAATCGGCAACTAACCACTCACTCACTCACTTTAAAACTAAAGTTTCCTAGAAACCGGTTCCTAAACTGACTAAACTTAAAACCGGTTCCACCATAAAATGTATACCGCGATCAGGCCCTAAATTCCTTATCTTCGTTAAGCAACCCCAGGGACGCTCGCAGCATCGTAAAAAAGGACACCTGTTCATTGATTTACAACGGGAAAGTATTTTGGAGGACCTCTTCGGAGGTTATTGAGACCTTAATCCTTATAGCGTCTTGATGAAGTAACAATGAAAGTTTGATTGTTGAAAAGGGGGCTTGTTAACTGTGCATTATTATTATTAATTTCACGCTTCTCTGAGATAGGAACACTATGATTCTACTAATATTATAAAAAGCGAGTGTGGCTCGGTGGTAATAGCGTCTGTTTTTCAATCAGACGGCCCCTGGCTCGATCCCGGCCCTACACCAATGCCTTGTTTTTCAAGTTATGTGTGGATTTGCACTCGCTTTACGGCGAAGGAAAATATTGTGAGGAAAGCGGCATGTTTGAGGACCACAATATCCGAGGACGTGTGTCATCCGCCAACCCGCACTTGGCCAGCGTGGTGGATTATGGCCTATATCTCTCTCCTAGTGAGAGAAGGCCCCGAGTCCCAGCAGTGGGAACGTATAGTAGGCTTTACGAGTAATATGCTTATGCTAATATTATAAATGTGAAAGTTTGTGTATAGTATATTTGTTACTTCTTTACGTTCAACTGGCTGGAACGATTTCGGTTAAATTTTGATGATAGTTTAAATTCTGGATTTACATTTAGGCTACTTTTATCCAGGATTAAAGCGGGTAACAAGTTGGGACGGAGCTAGCAGTAACATTATATTTTTTATTACAAACAAACATACTATACAATATTTATTTATTAGTACATGGATACTAATATATTACAGTAGCTCTGCTAACTAAGGTGATCTGACGTGATCGTCGAGGTTAAGCAACGGTCAATGCGCGTTTTTTTTTTCATAGTTAGACTGGAAGCTACCCATTCGTGCCCTCTTTCACCACTATAATATGGTTGGTACCTCACGATGTTATTCTTCACTGAGGTTGAGCTCATTGGCAGGGATCGAACCCACGACCTACGGGACGTAAACCAGCCGTATGCCTGACTTCGCTTTCGCATCGCTTCAAATTGCTTTATTCATAAGAGTTACTTACTCGTGTTGGGCGACGAAAGTGGTGCATGAGAGAGGATTGCATACGGCAGAGATGCGAATGTTGAGATGGATGTGTGGAGTGACAAGAATGGACAAGGTAAGAAATTAGTATATCAGAGGAAGTTAAGAGCGGAAGGTTATCTTGGTATGGGCATGTCATGCGAAGAGAGGAGAAGCATGTGACTAGGAGAAGTATGAATATGATTGTACAAGGTAGTGGAAGTAGAGGACGACCAAAGAAGTTGTGGATGAATTTTGTGAAGGAGGATATGAAAGAGAAAGGAGTGAATGTAGATATGACGGCTGACAGAAGAGTGTGGAAGCAAAAAACAAGCTGTGCCGACCCCACATAGTGGGAAAAGGTGAAGGCAAAGAAGTTACTTGGCGTTAGCTTAATAACTTTAGCGGCCACTTGTGACAGGTAATGTTTTATGTGTGCATTATATTGTTATTTTTGTACCTACCTATAATAATATGTTTTTACTGTCACTAGAAGATGGAGATAGGCAGACGTGTTCACTCAAAAGTACGGACAAGAATGGGTGAGATTGGCCCGAGATAGACAGCTTTGGTGCAAACTGGGGGAGGTCTACGCCAATGAGGCGACATCAGCATTCCAACATTTGACATAATTTAATAATCGCATTGACATTGATACATTATAATTATACAGTTACGGTTGAGATGCTCAAGGCACGCACAAAGCGTTTTGCCTCCACCTTTGTTGTCCGAACCGCCAAACTTTGGAACTCCTTGCCGAATTCCCTGTTTCTCAATGACTACAATAGCGATTTTCAAGGCGAGAGTGAACCGGTTCCTTCTAGGTAAGCGCGATCTACCGATGACCTCAATATCACTTACCATCAGGTGAATTGTGGTCAAGCGCTGACCTATTCGGAATAAAAAAAAACTTTTGACATCATGATTATTGACATACCATTCTTCAATTAATCATAATTTAACATTAACATAATATTAACTATAATAAGATAATGGGCATGTTAAAAAAGTAGGTAATCATAATGTAATGCAGATGAATAAAGG
This sequence comes from Mellilla xanthometata, assembly GCA_035578125.1. NCBI lineage: Eukaryota > Metazoa > Arthropoda > Insecta > Lepidoptera > Geometridae > Mellilla > Mellilla xanthometata. The sequence continues at coordinate 3,192,029 of JAPUBQ010000025.1, forward strand.
CTTTTTTACTTTTACTGTCCCTAGAATAAATGAATTTCTTTCTATCTTTCTTTCTAACTCTGTATGTCCAGGTGAATACCTTACAGCGACCGAGGTCTTTAAAAAGGTTTCGTCTGCGAATGATTTGAAAGGACGAATAGTGATTCAAGCGTGCCTCGGAAAGTGACAAGGACAGGATTTTATTAGCTTTTTATTCCACTTTGGTAAAAGGAATTGATTCACAAACTGAGGTGGTTCAGAGCGAAGGAATAAGTGAGTTGAATTCTATCTAAAATAACTTAAATGTGAAAGAAAAACGGATGGCCTATGTTATCTTTTACAAAGACTAAGATTAGCTGTTCAACGGGGTAATGCTGCCAGCATCTTGGGAACTCTGCCCCGCAGCAACATCCTGGATTGTGAGCTTACTCTAATTTAAATTGTAGTGTTTAAGTTTGTATATAGTGTTTTAATTGATTTTTCTGTAATAGTTATTTGTAAATAAATATTCCATATACATATTTTACTAAGTATTATAATACTAACTACGACCTGCGGTGTTAGTGTTACCCACGTTAATCCGGGACAAAAAAAGTTAATCTGGGATCAAAAAGTAGTCTATGTGTTAATTCAAGGTCTAACCTATATTCATGGTAAATCTCATCACAATCGGTCTAGCTGTTGGAGCGTAAAGGAGTAACATAGATTTTGAAGTTATTTGCGTATCCCAAGAAAACCATATTTGTTTTCGGGATAAAAAGTAACCTATTTAACATATAAGTGTAGGTATCCAAGGTGTAACCTATCTTCACACCATTTTTCATTAAAGTCAGCTTAGCTGTTTGAGCGTGAAGAATTAACAAACTTATTATACACTTACACACTAACTTTTCATATTTTAAAATATTAGTAGGATATATGCTAAAAAATGTATGATGTAAATGTATGTAAAATGTATATGTATGATAAAAAAAAATGCACTTGTGTTAATACTAGTCAAAGAATAGTATTCTTTGACTTACTAATACTTTAAATAGTAATAGTATTCGTAACTTTAGGTCAATACTAAGAATGTATTTTTTGTGTTATAGGTTTGCGTTTGACGACAACTTGCGTGATCGCTGCATCCACAGAAGCGCCTGCCTTAGCACGATTGCCTAGAAGGAACCTAGGATTATAAGATCTCAGGCACGATTGCCTAGAAGAAACCTAGGAAAAACAGAGCCTCAGGCAGAGAGCTACTATACTAATTTTAGTACCAAAAAAGATGAAACATTTGAAATTAAATTAAATTACATAATAATATAATTTATTTCAGACAAGTTCCATACAGAAAATAATATAAACATTTCATAATCAAAACGTTCAAAGACAAACAAACCCAAATTTTGGTCATCCGATACAAATATTAATATTATATTATTGTGAAAAGGTGAAACACGTGTAGGGTTAAGAATTTCCGGATTGTGATAGGTAACGTTAATCTTAATTAACATTAGTTAATTGGTTTTAGTTAAGTTTTCCTTTACTTATATTATTATTATCAATAATATTAATATAATATTTAATAATAATTAAATAATAAAGATTTTAATACCAAGAAACATTAACATAATATATTATAATCTAATACTTTTTTATTATTCTAGACTTTTCCTTCGCCTTAATGTCTTTAGCAACGTTAGACGCCTATTTCCGTCAATCTAAAGTTACATTTATCAATAAATCAGTTCGTAGAAAGCCTTAAAAGCCATATTCACCTGAGACGAGAAGAAATGGAACTCTATAGAAATATAGCCTGAAATAGAATTGGGGTTGCTTTGGAACTGAACTAAAATGTGTCACTGACGTACAGGGTTAGTGATCATTAAATATATAGACATTTGGGAGTCAAGGTTACTCATGAAGGGTTCTGTATCTATAAAAGGTTACAAAATATTTGTAGTTTTTTCTCCCTCATTATTTTATTTAAGTTAAACGATAATCTAGCCTACTAAGCTGATAAATAGTATTATTTTAAAATTAACCGCTAATTAAGTAAAGTTTCTAGGACAGCGCACATTTCTTAATGTCTCTAAGTCCAGTAAACTTTGTTATGTGTTCTATTTGTAGCACTCAAAACTATGGATTTAACACAACACTTTTTCAATTTCAATTATGTATGTTAAGTTATTTTAGTTTGATGATAGGTATTTTAAAATTGAAGCCACCTTAATTATTATTTTTATAACTTATTAAGAAAATTGATTTAAAACTAGCTTACAGAATATTAAGTACACTGGAAACAAGTACTAAATTAATAATAATAATCAGGTTTTTTTTACATTTTTATAAATCATTGGGATAGCTCTGCCTAATATAAGTTAGACAAAATAAAAAAAAGTCTTACTGTAGCGCTCGCCATATGGTGAGTTGACCAGTCAAAATACGAGTATATCTACCAATCTGTAAAGCGCATCGAATTCGGCCCTGCAGTTTTGGGGATAAGTGAAAGGATTCTTTTGTACAATAATGTTTGCTGCACTTATCTACAAGTATGCATGGATTAAATCTGAATCCGTCATTGAAAATTCCATCAAAATATAACTACAAATTTTGGAAATAACTGGTGAAAAGGAAACCAACAAAATTTTACTCATTATTATAATTGTATTAGTTTTGGTATGCAATAAAGAGATTGTGTATTGTTTTGTCTATTCATATTCTATTGTCTATTTGCCCAGCAGGGCGAGCGATCACAAAAGTTAGTAATACTCCAGCCTAAGGTGGAGCATGTCTAGTCTGGAATAACTGGCTCTACAAAGAGGCTGCCGGAACACATTGTTAGGCGCTATGCGACAGATTTTTCAAACTTGCGGGAGATTATTATTTATTGTGAGGACAGCGAAGCTTTGGAACTTTCTACCTGAGTCTGTTTCCTGAGAGATATCATCCGGGGGTCTTCAAAAGTAAAGTTAATAGGTATCTTCTAGGTAAGCGTGCCACACCGTAGACTGCAGTGCAGCTTAACATCAGGCTAGCTGTAGTCAAACGCAAACCTATCAAGGATAAAAAAAAGGTTGCTAGCCAGGCGAGCATTAGAAAATGACATCTTCTGATCTCAAACGCATAAACCGGTCTCCATTCCGTCGAAGATAAAAAAGATTAAACATCGAGAGGAAGCTCCTTACCATATATATTTATACTTTTATATTTATTTGTATTTATTTCCAACGGTGTCCAAATTAAAATGGCTCGTTAGTAAGATATTAAAGCGATCCACTTCAGCTTGATTAACCACCGCCATTAGGGTTAAGAAAAGCCGACATGGGTAAAACATTGACTTGTAGATTGGGAGTGTGCGAGTCTTGTTAATGAAGTGGGGGGTTCCGCAGAAAACTATTGATTTGAGAAAAAAAAATGCTCGTTTTATTGGAATTCATCTTGAATCATAGTGCCTGTAGCTCGGCTAACTAAGGTGTTCTGATCCGATCATCGAGGTCGATGCTTTAAGTTTTTGGATGGGTGGTCATGACAAGACTGTCGTTATTTAAATGGCATTTCCATCTGGGAGCTACCGTGGGTCGGATAAGTTAACTTTGGTGATCTGACCCGATCGATGTTGAGCAACAGTTGATGCTTGCAGTCTTTGGATTCCCATGCACAATATTCTCATTTATAAAGTGGTATTTTCATCGGGGCGCTGCCGTGGGTCGGATGACACGTGAAATTGTAGGTTCCGGCTGTTGATCTTACTAGCAGTCGCTAAGCCAACTCAGAAGGCCTTCGGGCGTCTGTTCCCCAATGACTATAATGTGGCGATTTTCAAGGCGGTAGAGAACCGGTTCCTTCTAGGTAAACGCGCTTCACCGTCAACGTCACTTACCTACCTATTTAGAGTAAAAAAAATCTCTTGACAACAGAGCTTAGACGCTTAACTCGTACGAACAAAAAGTTTTTTTTTTAGAAGAAAATTAGTTTAGTTCATTAATATATATTATTCCGAAAAAGTGTTAAATATTCGGATTGTAAATAGAAAATGAAGTTTGAACATATCAAAGTAAACACAATTTTTCAAAATTATTTTAAAAGTAGCCGTTGTTGTTGAAAAATATTTCATTATTTTTAATATTTTTTTGACAATGTTAAACGATGTAAGAAGCGAAACAAATTAATAAAAAACAATTACTGGCAACATCGCAACTACAAATTACAAATAAAAGACAATCCAGCCCGAAGACATAAAACCATTTTATTACAAACAAAAAAAAAAACAATAACACATCGCCTCTCACTTCTCCTTGTCATAATAATTTTATTAAAGTGCGAGCAAAAAGCGTTCCACCGACTTCATTAAACGAGGATCCCTAAAAAAGTAAAAAAGCAAGGACATACACTTCGCTGGCCAAACAGGTTGTGGGCGCCATTTCATTGACGAGAAAATGGGTGGTATTGAAGAAAAAAATACTCAATAAGACTTCTCTTTCAAAGGAATTGCGACCTTAAATCTTACAGGATAAGAGCGAAAATTGTACAAAACACAATGTGATAGTTACTCGAATCTTGATCCTTTCGGAAGCCACATTTCAAGAATGTTTCGAGCTCTTACACACGCGATTTTCGATTTTTTCTCAAACTACTGCCTTGTAATTAAGGTTCAAATTGGTTTAAATATTTCGTTTTTTTCTTTTTTTGTAGGAGTAACCGTTTTAACAAGATAGTATTGATTGTAGAATGCAATTGCCTACTGCATCCGATACGATTGTTTGTAAGTATTTCAATTAAGATAATTTAGCACGGTTTTTGCAAATTAAACCTTAATTAGGTAAGCTTAAAGCTTATTTTTGCGTATATCCCCGAGTGATCTATATCAGAGTTTTGCTAAAATTCATACTCTTGGGATATGAGTAATTAAAAGTTCCAGACACAGACTGCGGTGTCATTTTGTGCTACATACACTTCGTATTTAATATTTATGAAGAGAATTTGAAGGTCCGTAAGTCAGTATAAATAAAATATCTCGACGACCTCTTTTGGCGTAATGGTGCTAGACTACCAATCAGAGGATCCCAGGTTCGATTTCCGGCACGTGTGATTTTTGTGATGAAATTAATTGGTTGGCTGTCGGTCTGGGTAGGAATTTCTAGTTTGTATTATGGTTGCTAACACTACTGATATACTACATTAATACTTATATATACACAAATTCTTTCTTTATATCGATACATGTTTAACATCCAGAACAACATTCAAAAATTAAGTTCATTACAAAGATTTTGGCCGTGCCGGACCGAACCCGGCACCCTTAGGTTGGCAGTCCGACATAATAACCAATACGCCAACGAAGTCCTTAATTAAACAGGTTAGATTACGAAATAGAGTATTTGATACAAACAACCGTGCTCATAGTAAATTTTGTGCTAAACATAAGACCTAGAACTAGAATAAACGGAAGAGTAACTCCATACAATTGCCGCTTAGAATTTGTATCCATCTACGCACACAATTATACTGCTGTCCCAACGAAACACACACACACAAAGCTCGCACGCGATTGGTGCCGTGCCATACCATGTGACGCCACGCGGGCGCGCGGGTAGCTGTTTTGCCCCGCCCACCGCGGTATTTGACGCGTGGACGGTGAAACCATTTTATCGGCCAAGTTACTCTTCTATTTATTCAAGTCCCTGCCTAAAAGGAAGATAAATGGATTAAATTATATACGACTCTAGATTCAAAGTTTTTTTATTAATTTTATCTGACTTATAGCCTAGATTAATAACTGAGGAGTAGCTGTCACCATTTATCAAGTAAATTGAAGTCCAAATTAATAGCTTTTGACAAAATAATTCGTTTAACCTATCTTTGATCGGCGGGTACAAAAAGTTATCTCAATTAGCGATTTTAAACGTTGTTATTTATGCGTAACTTGTTGCGCCTCGCGAGTTTGCTCGTAATAAGCAGTACAGCTTTTTTTTACTTTTAATGGGCTTGCACTTGATCGCAATTCACCTGATGGTAAGCGATATTGCGATCTAAGGTGGAGCGCGCTTTCCCAGAAGAAACCGGTTCACTCTTGACTTGAAAACCGCTAGATCATAGTTATTGGGGAACAGGGCGTTCGGCAAAGAATTCCACACCTTGAAAGTATATATTTTTTTGTGAAAAATCTTATAAAATCATGGGTAAATTTTAAGGCTACAGTTTTTTCATATGAATTGTATGATAAATATGAATTTAATTTTTGAAATATCTAATGCCGCGCGTCAGGCGCTTCGTTTGGCTAGGTAGCTTTTATTTCCTTACATTTTATTGTTTTGTTTGTTAACCTGTTTCCTTAGTATCTACGTGAAAAGGCTACAAAGTAACTTATAATCAAACAAAAATAACTAAAATAAAAATTAAGCAAAAATATAATTTGTCAAATATACTCGAATCGTTATAACTCAGAAACGGTGGTTCGTAAGAAAAAAAGTATTGACACATTTTTTATAGTATAATTTTATGATGTACAGTTTTTGTCTCAGGTACTTTTATGATAAAAGTTGACACCAGAGCCTGGCTACAAAGCTTATACGATGAAGAAACAAACAAAAAAAAGCGGTTGTAATGTGTAAAATGAAATAGTTGCAAATGATAAAGCTAGTATTAAATAATGAACTACAAACAGTTTCAACAATTGCAAGTGTAATAAAAGCAGCGTGTATTATTTATTAGCGTATTATTTCTTTTTAATTACATTTTATTGCGATAAACATGTTTATTGCACCTCAAGGGGATTGAAATAATAACTTTTGTTCCGGGTTAGTAACATTATTTAAAAAAAAAGAAGTGCCTTAATAACAAATGTCACAATATATGTCAATGTCACAAACTGTCAAAAACTTTTTTCTACATACATAATATGACATTGACTTATATTGTGACATTACAAGGAGCCTAAAGGAGAGGTCTTTACCTACTGTTTCTTTGAAATAAATTGTGCCAACGTTTGGAACAATTTCGTGGTAGTTGTAGCGTCATTTAACACAATAAACTCTTATTATAAAGAGAAAAAAAAATATTGTTTGTTTGCTTGTTTGTTTGACGCGAATAGGCGCCGAAACTGGACCGATTTGAAAAATTATTTCACCGTAGGGAAATTACATTATCTCCGAGTAACATAGGCTATATTTTGTTTATCTTTGCTACTTAGACTATTTTAGAGACCGTGCGAAGGGTCAGGAAGCTATTATTATATGTATAATCTATAAAATCTACAAATGCGTGCCACGTTTTTAGTTTACTTTCTTTGGAAAATTGACAGCGTCTGTATTTAAAAAGTATACTGATTAATATTTGGCACGGCCAACATCTTGGTGATGAACTAAATTCGTTGGCTGTCGGTCTGGGTTTTAAATATGTATCGATATACAGTATGTATGTATGGATATGAAGTATATCAGTTGGGTTAGAACCATCATACAAATCAGATTTTTTTTAGTATGGGGCTAACCAGCCGTGTGAAATATGTCCTTATATGTATTTATTTTATTTCTCTCAATAAAAAAAATATAGTGAAGTAAAATTATTATCATTATAATTTTAAACGAAATATGTTATGCTTTTGTCGCGTATTTCTTTTCAGTCGTATAGCATTTGAACACCGTAATTTAACTCCTATTTTTACACGCTTTATATTAGCTTCACCTGTATGTTTGTATGTTTGTTTGTTTGTAACCGACTTCTTTGGGCGCGATTTTAACCCACTTTAAACGGCCAGATTTCGTTGAAACTTTGTAGATTTATTGAGGACCGATGACAATACACTAATTTGATAAAATTATTACATTTTTTTGTATTATTGTTTGTTTGTTTGTTTGTAACCGACTTCTTTGGGCGCGATTTTGACCCACTTAATACGGCCAGATAAGCGTGTTTTTTAGTTTTTTTAAACTACTATTATTTTAAGTAAGTTAATTTCGCTATAACCGTGTATAAGGCTGTGTTTATACTTGATATACCGCGTTTTAATATTCTTCCCATACCTCGGGGCAGTCTCGCGGTAGTAAATTAAAAAAGCTCTAAACGTGTAATTAGCGTTATGTTGGAGTCTATCGTGTGTACTGTGCGTAACATACAATAAACGTTATATAGTTGTAGGATGGTCTTCTACTAAGTTGCGAATGAAAGGCAGGATCCAAATTCCGTAAATTTATTCAATAATTATTCTACTTAAGTACTACCAAGCCTGTGTCACTCCGCGTGTAGGTGTTAAAAACATACCTACGGGCGGCGGCCACTGCGCAAAGGACCAATCTATGTGGCTCTTTCAATACCACAGAATAATAACTTGTACTACGTATAACCATGTACAACGTATTATGAACCGTAGCATAGTGAATTAAGGCCCATATTCCTTTGAAAAGAAATTGGTAGGTAACGAAATCATCACGTGATCGACTGGACCGCGAGCTAAATTAAATCATATTGTTTATCAGATTGAGTTCATATTTCTTTGAAAACCATTGCGAAGTGAAGCTTCTGTACGAAGTACAAGTTATTATTCTGTGGTACTACTTAATATCCTAGCCTTATTACTAACTAAATGCGCGCTTGTCGTGCGCGCTTGCTATTGGTTGGCGCCGTTCCTACAAATATACATTGCGGCGCCGCGCGCCTTCAGTCTGCGCCGGGGCACTGGCGCGCGCGCATGTCCGTCGATGCTTTGCAGGAAACATCGCGCACGTCTCCACATAGTAATAAACCGTGAGTAACTTTGTACTACTACGACCACGACAGAGAAGCAAACCACCAGCCAGATGGTCAGATCTTCGTCTTTGTATAAGCTACGTTAAAAACATAGCCCTAGAGCCCCCTGTGTCGGGGAAATAAGAAAGAAAGAAAGACAGAAAGAAAGAAATAAAGAAAGGAAGGAAGAAAGAAAGAATCATTTATTTTGTGACACGAACAACTAATACACAAGAAACATAAAAGAAAAAGACAACATTTACGTGGCACAAAACCGGCTTCAGCTCAGCGTGTGCAGATTGTTAGCAATCAGCGCTGGTCTTCCGCTGGAGCCGACCGGTGACGACACATACAAAATTACAAAAAGTTTACAAAAATTATACAACAAATAAACAGATAAACATAGAGTTACATGTATGAAGATAGACGAAACTGTGGAGCATGTGCTGTTTCACTGTGAGTCCACAAACCAAACAAGAGAGTAAACCGGGCAAGCTAGGAAATCTCAACAAAACCTCCTGTTTTGGACATGTGATGCGTAGAGAGGAGATGCATGTCACTAGGAGATGTATGCAAATGGTAGTGCAAGGAAAAAAAGCAAGAAGCCGACCGAAGAAAAAAGACATGGATGGAGTGTGTGAATGAGAGTGAAAGAAGTGAGTGTAGATACGACGGCTGATAGAGGAGAGTGGAAGACAAAAATATTGCTGTGCTGACCCCACCTAGTTGAATAAAGCAAGGAAGAAGAACCTTAAGCAATGGTCGGTGCGGACAGGATGGGTGACCCTGTATAATACTGTCAATACAAATGATGTCTGTTCCATAAAATATTAGATCGGTAAACATAGTGCAACAGAAAGCACTCGTTTGTTTGTTACGTACAATGCTTTGCATTACTTACATATTTGCAGTGAATATTGTCTAATATACATTTCATGCAGCGCATGGGGTCAGCGGTCATTAGCTTGTTTAAAAATCAACTTCATTATCGAGGAAAAAAGGGCTATTTTTCTACTTCAAATGAGGTAAGTGGTCAAGCTTCTGTCTTGAATAAACGACTGGTAGTACTAAATCTATTAGCCGGGACATACAATTTAATCTTACAAATTGTCATCCGACCTACGGTAGCGCCCAGATGAAAATGACACTCATTAAAGTTTTTTCAAAATTATTTATTCAACATAAATTCAGTATAAGATGGACGCCGTCCACGTTTAAACTTATCCTAATTATATTTGCCACTTACAGACTACTCAACGCTATTATTAAAAATCAAATATATTATCATGATACCATGCTAGCCAAGTGCGTGGCTAGCGATGTTTTTCTTCACGGTATGAGCAAGTGCAAATTGCACTTATATTTTTTTTTTCACACACGGCTGGTTCACCCCATACTGAACCATTTCACTTTAAAACAATTTTTTTGTTGTAGCACTGTAAAAAAATATATAGCAAATATAGCAAACTATCAATTTTTTTTTCGTTAGTTAATAAATGACAGAGTTGAAAAAAAAAAACAAAAAATACATTCGTTTAAAACCTTTTTTTTCCACTTGTTAAAACCAGATATCTGACGCCCGGCTGATGTAATGCACCTTTACCTCAATGTTCTAACCCAAAGCATCCCGAACAATATTATGCATATACAAATAAACAATATTTTGCACGACAACAGAATTATGCATATTTGTCGTCGCACTCATAGCCATGGCTGTTAATTTTGTATAGAAAGGGGGCTACTATTTGAAGTAGTAATTTTATGCATAGTTATAGTTTAAAACTTATTTTTGCTTGTATTTATTGTATAGTTTTGCGTTAGCATTTGTTTTTATTCTTACTTTGTATGGCTAGGTTATCTTAATATATATAAACCACTTAACCGATTATAATAAAATTCGCACACCATGTGCAGTTCAATCCAACTTGAGAGATAGGATAGTTTAAATCTCCAATTATAGTCGCAATTTTAATTAATTGTTAATTATTGTCTGTTATTATTTGACAGTCACAATTATCTGTTCTTTCGACTGGGTTGAGTAAGTAATCAATAGATGGCGCTGCTATGGTAAATCTACGAACGTGTCATATAAGCTACACTATCTATTTTTCAAACCCTTAAGTGAGGCAAAACAACGTTTGCCGGGTCAGCTAGTAAGTATTATAATTCTGTTTGTAAAATTGAGAAGGCACTGGCTACCAATTAAAATGTTACTGTAAATTTATTAACTCCAATAAATACATATATATCTGATTTGTCTCAATTTAAATTTAACACTTGGGGGGTTTCAAACTTTCATACTTTGATGCTAGTAACGGCCAAATTTGTAGATTTAACTTCAAGGAGAGAATTTAAGCATATTTATCTTGACTATAATCTGCCGATTAACACAAACAAAATAAAAAAATAAACATTTCTTAACATTTATAAAGCTTTAAAAAATGCCTGGTGGTACCCTCTATCGGTGCACAAGTTTTTTTTATTTTTATTTATTTGTATTATAGGCGAGCAGCATTATGCTGACATCAGCCTATATCACACTGAGTTGAAAATTAATTTTTAACAGTTCACATAATGTCCACTGGTAAATCAATGTTTAAAGTCCACTGGTGCACTGATCACAGGTTAGCAAGATATTTTTTTTATTTTCTACAACCAGCTATCAAGACGGTTTTTAAAGCTGTTCACTGACCACTTCCTCTAAGATATATACCAAGATAGGTCTCATACAGTTTATTTCATGTTATAATATCTACATTATAATCCAATAAGCTCCAAAGGCGCTCGAGTAAATATCGTGTAGTAATATTAAGCATCGTGGGCTCCTCTACTACAACATTGTGTTCCTACCTTTAAGCCTTGAAAATGTGTTTTTCAGCCGGAAGCGAGGCAACTGCGTCTTGCATTCACAAAGTGGAATTGCATATTTTACGGCTACTTCTCTCAAATATGAGCTAGCGACGGGTTTCGTGACGCGCTTTGTAAATTACTTTGTAAATAGTGTAGGTAGAAAGAAAAAAAATATTCGAATATTTTTTTTCACGTACTTTGAAATAGGAAAATTAATTACAATATTGACGGCAATCTTTTTTTTTCTATTTACGGATAGGCATTTGATCAGCAGGTCGTATAACACGGGTTCAAAAATAGTTATACATAATATTAAATAGTAGTCTCCAAAATATGTTGTAGAAGTAAAATTCACTGCATCGTTGTATCAAACCATGCATGGAGGCCTGAATAAAATATTACCTAATATATTCACGGTTCTATTAGGTACTAGTGCTTATTATTACACAGTTTGATTATTTTATAATAGTAGCACCTGTAGCTCGGCAAACTAAGGTGATCTGACGCGATCAACGAGGTTAAGCAACGGTCGATACGGACAAGCAACCAGCATTATGCTGAGTTGAGACTGTGTTGTGACCAATTAAACTTTACTGACTAAAATTATGTGTATATTGCTATTTTTTATATTGTGTGTAACTGTCATATATATATATTATCTGTCATAATTAATAATTGTCATTATTTTTCTTTCTTTCTAATAATATAAACAGAGTATTCACTCTTTAGTTCCGAACGCTCGAGTACCAATTTCACTAAATACGAAGCTTTGTTACAGATTATGAATTAGCTGAATAGCCTATTAGGCATTCGCCGTTAAGATAATTTCAGATTGGGCTGGTCAGGCGTTCTCAAACTGAGTGCTTTTAAGGCAAAATAAATAATATCTTCTTCTTTTTTTCATCACCTTATCCCACTTCATGTGGGGTCGGTCCAGTATATACGCTTGTTCCATACATCTCTGTCATTCGTCATCTTCTCGTCAGTCTAGCCTATTTCCATGCAAAATTTCACCAAAATCGGTTAAGCCGTTGGAGGGTGAGGGAGTGAAATTTATTTTGAAGCTATTTACGCATCTTACGGGAACCAGTTATGTTTTCGGGATAAAAGTAGCTTACGTGTTAATCTAAGGTCATAATATTATTAAATGTAATTCTGCCATAAACGTACGAGCTGGCACTGTCGTAGTACGTAATTACATTTAGATAAATAGAATACTAATAGCTAGTTGTTATTTATAATAAGATTTAATAAGAAATAGTTTATAACCTAGAGTACCTAGACGTAAGTGTTTAAAAGGCGCTGTTAGCCTAGTAAAAACCTAGTATATTAAGTTAATGTTGTGTAGAATAAGAACGCTGTACATACATGTTATGATAATTATGTCAATAAAGTACTTACAAAATTAAAAAAAAAACATCAATGTAAGGTCTAGCCTAGACGGTGGAACCCTAGGTAGATGGGCAGAAGAACGGATATTTGAAACAAAAAAAAAACCTTGACACAAACAAAAAATAAATGCCGATTTGATAAAAACCTGCCCATAGATGAAAGTTTGGTAACCTTAGGCCTAGACCAATAAAATGTAAACTCCATCGAGTTAAGGTTTAGAACTGAACAGCTAGATATCTATTGAAAACATTCGATTTCATCGTTATTGTGTAAGATAAGCTTCAAAATGTAGTTTACTTACTCGAATAAGCTTCGCGATCCAGATATAACGGAAAACCTATTTAGTGCACAAGCTGTTATGAGCAAAAACAACTATAGGCTATTATAGGCTTAGACTTAGGCTATTGTTAAACTCGTTCGGTTAAGTTATTGTTAATTAAAAAAAATAAGTAGACCACTATACGTTTCCACTGCTAAGACTCAGAAACAGCATCAACAAAATATTCCATAAATATTATTAATGCGAAAATGAAAGTCTGTGTGTGTGTGTGTGTGTGTGTGTGTTTGTTACTTCGATTTCGGTGAAATTTGTTGTGGAGATAGGTTAGACCGTGGATTAACACATAAACTACTTTTTAATCCGGATTAACGCGGTTAGCATTGCGGGAAGTAGCTAGTTTTCTATCAACATTTCTGACCTAAGATGAAAAGAGACGGGGCTCCTTAAAATTTAGTTCAGTCGTGTGTGCCGCTGAATCGCCACCAATGACTGTCTAGCTACAACGACTTTTTTTAATACAGTCTACTATATGGCAGGGGAGGGGAGAGGAATTATGTACGAGTATGTACGTACGTAAAGCGGAGACTTACTTTGTACCCTTTAGATACAAAACCCTAAAGACAGTACAAATTCATCATACCATCATAAAGACAACACATAAATAATTCATACAACCAACTCAATACTTTCCCTTACCGAAGTACAAGTTATTATTCTGTGCCCTTACGCAATATTTTATATGATGTATGAAGTAGAGATATGGCCCTAAATCTGTACCTTGCGGCACCCCTACTTAATTATTAACTAACCGTTTTCAATATTGATTGGTTGGTAAAGGTCGTTCGTTTGTTTTTTATGGTTTCAGGGTTTAGTTAGTGATTTCTTTTTTATCGACTCGTAATGTCTAGTGATGATTTTGTGTTCAACTATTCAAATTCGTTTTATTGTGCAAAATTGTAGAGCTAGGTTCAATATTCAAATAAAAGAAAAACAAAATGTTTTTATTCATTTAAAAAAGCATGAAATATTTCGTGTATTTTATTTGTTTACTAGAACACAATCCGCCCATACTGAACCATTTCTAGTTCGTATTATGGTTGCTAACACAACTGATATACTACATATACATACATACATACCTATGTTAATACATATATTATAACATCCAGACTGACAGCCAACAAATTTAGAAAGACCAACACAAAGACGTTGGCCGTGCCGGGAATCGAAACCGAAACCTTCTGATTGACAGTCCGGCATGGTAACCATTACGCCAACGAGGTCGTCAAAATTTAAAATTAAGACAACCTCCGAGCCTAAAAAAGTTAGATTTAAAATTTACACACAGTGAATGTAACGCACTTTATTGTGAGGACAGCGAAGCTTTGGAACTCACTACCTGAGTCTCTGTTTCCTGAGCGATATCTTCCGGGGGTTTTCAAAGGAGAGTTAATAGGTATCTTCTAGGTAAGCGTGCCACACCGTAGACTGCAGCGCAGCTTAACTTCAGGCTAGCTGTAGTCAAACGCAAACCTATCAAGAATAAAAAAAACCCTAACGCCGATTTTCCTTCGTGGCTTGAAAAAAAATCACAAATACAGAATTATATAGCAGTTAGCACTAGTAAATTATCCGGTTGAAAAGCCTGTCATTACCAACAAAGCTTTGTGTAAATCCTAGGTATTTATGTCTAGGTTAAGCTGGAACAACGACCTAGATATAGGCTATATCTAAACGTCGCCAGGGGCGCTTAATATACGGTCCGCTGGAATGTTTGTCGCGGGTGCTTAGTTTCTACTTATTGTTGAACTTTGTTACTGATCGAGGCAAGCGAGCGAATTCTCTGCTACGGAATCTTGCGTAAATGATATGGCTACAGATTCTTCAGTATTATTATTGGAACGCAGTTCCTAATCGAGCGTTGTGAAAAGGGGCTAAACGGAAAAAAAATGTTACGAAAAGTTGTCACGACACTTTTTGTAAGCTCTATTGTAAGCTGTGCGGCGTGCGCATGTTTCTCTCTCTCTCTCTCTCTCTCTCGCTCTATCTCTTAAAGAAAGCAAGCCAGATATTTTCATTTAATCATATAATGACGACCTCGTTAGCGTAAAGGTTACCATGCCGGTCTGCTAATCAGAAGGTTCCGGGTTCGATTCCCGGCCCGGTTAACATCTTTGTGCTTAACTGAATTTGTTGGCTGTGGGTCTGGGTGTTAAATATGTATTCATATATGTATGTATGTATATGTAGTATCTCAGTTGTGTTAGCAACCATAATACGAGCTAGAAATGGTTCAGTATGGACTAACCAGCCGTGTGTGAATGTGTCAAAAAAAAAAAAACTATTTCGCATTGAACAGTGTGGTATCGCGACGATTATTTTTATTGAGTGTATACAGGTTTTTTGTAAAAAAATTCTTCAACAAAAAATCCCTTGACACCTCTCAAGTTTTCTTTATATCTTTAATTTAGTGTTAAAAATCGTAAGATATCGTTTTATGATATAAAAATGTTGTGTTACATAAAGGGAAAAGAAAAGTAGCTACTATTTTGTGACAGCTTTAATGATAGATATATGACACCAATATACTCTGTCATATGACTAGGCATGATCCGACTTAGCATAAGCAGCCCACTATACGTTCCCACTGCTGGGACTCGGGGCCTTCTCTCACAAGGAGAGAGATATAAGTCATAATCCACCACGCTGGCCAAGTGCGTGTTGACGGATGACACACATTTTTCGGATATTTTGGTCCTCAAACATGCCGATTTCCTCAAGATGTTTTCCTTCACCGTAAAGCGAGTGCAAATCCACACATAACCTGAAAAACAAGTCATTGATGTAGGGCCGGTATCGAACCAGGGGCCGTCTGAATTAAAAGCAGACGTTATAACCACCGAACCACACTCCGACTTAGACCGGAGTGTAACTCATTTTGTGTAGTTACGCGCCCTACTGGGAGAATGTCTAGTTGTAAAAAGTAAAAAAACATATACACTACATTTATTATTTTTCTTTATTATTTTGGTGAGAAATAGTTGAGCACCCCTGCCCTGATCAACCTACATGTACATATGTATATGCCTATACATTATGTCGTCCTATTTAATCCTTTCATTATTATAATGTATGTATGTTTTATTCTAGTTTATTTCACATGGATTTGCTTGTAATTAAATAACAATATTATAAAGAGGAACAGTTTTTCTTCATTATTTTTGGTAAGAAATAGTTGAGCACCTCTGCCTTGATTAAACTACATATGTATATGCCTATACATTATGTCGTCCTATTTATTCCTTTCATTATTCATAATGTATGTTTTATTCTAGTTTATTTCACATGGATTTGCTTGTAATTAAATAACAATATTATAATGAGGAAACGTTTGACGCGAATAGACTCCGAAACTACTGGACCGATTTGAAAAATTCTTCATTTCAATTCACCGTTGGGAAGCTACATTATCCCTAAGTAACAAAGGCTATATTTTGTTTCTCTTTGCAACTAAGATGGTTTTATAGCGTGCGAAGCCGAGACGATCTGCTAGAAATTAAATAAAAAGGATTATCTAGGTATACAAAATTATGGGCAATAATAACCCATGCACGTCTGTTCTTCTGCGTATAAGCTAAGTGGCCAGGCTATGGTTTCGAGAGTTTTGAAGCTAGCGACTGCTTTTGTACTAAGACTAAATCCGGCAGAATAGTTAAAAGTCATTTTGTTTTACAAAATTTGGTTCTTACTTTTCTTATAACACTTTTATACGATTTTGCTTAAGTTGCCCTTGACCCAATTTTTTGGTTCCTTACTTAAAACGTAAAAACGGGACCCTATTACTAAGCCTTCGCTGTCTGTCGGTTTGTCTCCAGTCTGTATCTCAGAAACCGTGATAGCTAGAAAGCTGAAACTTTCACAAGCTATGTATTTCCCGTGCCACTATAGCAACAAATACCTAAAAAATTTATGAAAATTTTGAGACCAGTATACAATAAACGTGATTTATCATATTTTTGCAATGTGTCAATTACGGTTATAAGTAGAAGCTTCAAATTTTCACTGAATATATAAATGTATACGTATTATGTATGTATGTATATATGTATTGTATAAAAAAAGTAATTACCAAGTAAGTTAGTTGACTACAATTTGTGTAGGTACCAAGGTCGGTAAGATGGTACGGAACCCGTCATACGCGAGCCTGACTAACACTTGGCCAATTTTTATTTAAAAAGGAATAAGCAGCTCTGCCGAATTAGCTAAAACCTTTACCAAATTTACTTGACTGATGTACGATTATGTCTAAGATTCAGATGCTGTGTACAAACAGACATACAAACCTTGATCTTTATTAGTATCTCTGCAAGCGTCTTATTTTGGTATTATGCAAATGGCGACAAGACGCCACTAAAATAAAAGCTATAGCTTCTTATAAATATCTGGTAATGAAATTACTAGGATCTAAACTGGAATCTCTTATTCTTCCTTACGAAGTAAATACACCAGTTTAATTTTACGTTCCCGTTATTCAACGCAGGGTCTTCATCCTACTAAGAGTAATATAATAAATGCAAATGCTTGTGTGTGTATGTTTGTTTCTTCTTCACGCTGAAACAGCTTAAAACGGCCACGAGGTTGTCCAATTATAAATTTGACATAGATTTTTTTTTGTACACATTTCACACACGGCTGGTTAGCCCCATACTGAACCATTTCTAGTTCGTATTGTGGTTGCTAACACAACTGATATACTACATATACATACATATATATTTTATATAGATACATATTTTACACCGAGACCTACAGCCAACAAATTTAGTTCAGCACAAAGATGTTGGCCGCGCCGGGAATCGAACCCGGAACTTTCTGATTGGCAGTCTGGCATGGTAACCATTACGCCAACGAGGTCGTCAATTTATTATTTTGTATTTATAATTTTATTGATAAAGATTTGTATCCGAAATTATGAAGTAGCAGCTTCTGATACTGTAATAAATATTCTTAATGCTTTTACATTTTATACATTTTCTCCTATAAACTACAGATTACATCTTCCAGATTCTAACATAGTAATAAACAGGAGATTGAATCTAAGAAAACCTTTAAGCTAAAGTGTAATAACCTTTTGAATAAAAGGCATCACGCGTCTTCTTAGTAATTTAATTCTAAAACAAATTGTAGCTACTAAATATCAAGTAACAGCCGCAATACATCCCGCTGTTTTGCACAGATTATGTGGAGACAGATGTTAAAAACATAAGACATCCACTACTAATTCCTCTTCTGGGAATTAAGATGTCTTACATTCTCGGGGAAGAGGAGAGTCGGTCGCAGAAGAAAATCGTAGTTGTGAAACATTCGTGAATGGACCGGGATCAGAAGTGCCGCTGAATTGTTTCGCTTAGCAATGGACAAACTGAAGTATGCAGAGCTGATTGCCAACCTTCACTAGTTGGAGAGGCACCACAAGAAGAAGAAGATTAATTCCAACTGCTGGGACTCCGGACCTTCACTCACGAGAAGAGAAATATATAACTCATAATCTAACACGCTGGCCAAGTACGGGTTGGCGGATGATACACGTCTTCGAATATTGTGATCCTCAAACGTGTCAGTTTCCTCACGATGTTTTCGTTCGCCGTAAAGCGAGTACAAATCCACACATAACTTGAAAAGCGAGTTACGATTATCTAAGTAAAGAGTCCATGCGGACAGTCTTTAGATGCCCAAGCCCAATATTGTCGTTTAGTCAGTGACACTTTTATCTGAGTGCTACCGCGGGTCGTTTGACACATTAAATTGTAGGTCCAAGCGGTTACCTAGTCCTAGGTACACGCAGTCGCCAAGTCAAGTCAAGTTGTACTTTGAACGTTCATTAAGCTATTTTTACGGTATTTAAAAAAATCGTTTATACCATTTATGACAAAAATACCGTAAACTCAAGATTTTGCCCGTTTCATTGCCTTTACATCAGGTGAGTTATAGTCAAGCGCAAGCCTATCATACAAAATAGTAGCTTTGTTTGTTTATACATACTTTAGATTATATTTAATTTAGTGTTATTTTTGTATTGTAAATTAGTGAGAACACTGCAATGGAGGTTAAACCTCTTCCGAGGCTTTTTCATTGCACTTATCATTCATTATAAGTAATTTTTATTGTAAAACAAGAAATAAATAGATAAAAAATAATAATATACAAAAAGAGACCAGACGAACTTTTCTATCTGCTCTTTCTTTAATCTGCGACGGTCTCGAGACAAATTTACGTGTATAAATCTGTAGGCTTTACATAAGAAGAGCCGAATACTGCTGTCAGCGAGTATCACTCACCCTGATCCTGTTTAGTGAGCGTTTCCACTAGCGGATGTTTAGGCGCGGTTTTACTTGGCTGCGAAGCGGTCCTGCATCCCTGCCCCCGTCGTGAGATGGGACACCGTGAGGTTGTAGTCGGTAGTGACCCTCTGGCCCTCGAGTCCGACATACCCCGCCCGCCTCCCCCAGGCTTGTGGCGGGAGATGCGTAAATGCATTTCCTTAGGAAAAAAATATGGCGCGTTTTTACTTGGCTGCGAAGCGGTCCTGCATCCCTGCCCCCGTCGTGAGATGGGACACCGTGAGGTTGTAGTCGGTAGTGACGGCCCTCTGGCCCTCGAGTCCGACATACCCCGCTCGCCTCCCCCAGGCTTGTGGCGGGAGATGCGTAAATGCATTTCCTCAGCGAAAAAAATGGCTCGTTTTTATTTGGCTGCGATCAGGTGAAATAATATGAAATGTAGCGGTGGGTGGTGTAGAGAAGCTCATGATCAGGCGTACCTTGGTGAGGGTTTTTTCTGGCAGTCGAAGAGCGTAAGCTGGTGAAAAAAAACTTTATAGGCTAAAAGAGAAATGAATAAGTATTTATTAATATTCATTAATTTCGCTTTTAATTTACTTATTTTTAGGGTTCAGTACCTAAAAGGTAAAATCGGGACCCTATTACTAAGACTCACAGACAGAAAGCGTCTGTCTGTCTGTCTGTCTCCAGGCTGTATCTCAGAAACCGTAATAGCTAGAAAGCTGAAACTTTCACAAGATATGTGTTTCCCGTGTCGTTATAACAACAAATACTAAATTAAGGGGGTACTTGAAAAACAAGTCATTGGTGTAGGGCCTGGATCGAACCAGGGGCCGTCTGATTGAAAAGCAGACGCAATTACCACCGAGCCACACTCGCTTTTTAAATCTTAATAGACCTTCTTAAAATAAGACTTTTTTACTTACACCTGTTAAAAAAATTGCAAGTGCAGCGGCTCCCTTAGGTGTTTTATATCGTCACAAATGAATCAAGATTTGCATGCGTGAGAATATATTTTTACTGGAGGTTACACACAAAATTACTCTTGTTTGTATTAGACTAACAGACAGGCTTCGCACGGGTTATAAAATAATCCAAGTTGTAAAGAGAAACAAAATATAGCTTATTTTACTCGGGGATAATGTAGCTTCTAAGCGGTAAAAGAATTTTTCAAATCGGTCCATTAGTTTCGGAGCCTATTCGCGTCAAACAAACAATCAAACTTTTCCTCTTTATAATACCTATTGGTATAGATACAAGCTTTCAATATAGAAACAAACTTTATAGTGTTAAGTTTTTGCAGGGCTCACAGAAGAACCATTTTTAGTTTTAACTAAACTAGCAATTACTATGAATAAATAAATAATAAATAAATAAATATTAGGACACATTCACACACGGCTAGTTAGCCCCATACTGAATCATTTCTAGCTCGTATTATGGTTGCTAACACAACTGATATACTACATATACATACATATTATACATATATAAATACATATTTAACACCCAGACCCACAGCCAACAAATTTAGTTAAGCACAAAGATGTTGACCGGGCCGGGAATCGAACCCGGAACCTTCTGATTAGCAGACCGGCATGGTAACCTTTACGCCAACGAGGTCTATGAATTAAGATTGATTTTGGAATGTTTTGGTTGATACATTTATTGTGTGAAAAAATATTTCTCACCTCACCGAAAAACTGCTTTGTTCTCGAATAGTATTCTTGGAATGGGTCCCAAAATATATAATCATTTGCCAATTAGCATTGTGTCGTCTGAAAACTTTTTTATTTTCAAAAGAAAGTTGTTTGATTTATTAGTGTGTAAGTGCTATTATAATGTGAAGGATTTCTTTAGTGATAAGATAAGTAATAAGTATATGACATAAAGACGATTAACATAAAGAATTTTTAAAAATATTATTTGAAATTTAATACTTGTTAGACATTTAATTAGCCATTTATTATATATTTTTATTTTTGAATTTTATTTTTGTATTTTAGAACTAACATTATATCTTGCATATTTAATTAAAATAGAGAGCTAACTTATTTATGACACCACAATTGTACCTATTTTGCAAGTAATAAATGATTTGATTTGATTTGATTTATATTTTCTGTAACTACACATAATTTTAGTAAAGAAAATAATATCTAAACTAGGTAGTGATTAAAAAACTTCATAATTTTATTCTATCAATAATTACAATATTAATTGAATATTAAATAAATAATAGATCAATACACGTATTTGTGTTTATACTTTTTCTCAGTTTTACTTGCTGGTCCTATTATAAAAAATGTATATATTAATTAATGAGTTATATGGCACCGTTTTAGATTTTTTCATATGGTAATGTTGTAATAAAGGGAAGGAAAATATTAAAGACGCTTCCATAAAAACTTTTCTTTTTTATCTTCGTAACAACAGTTGGAAGACATTATTACCTCTAGATAAATTAAATGAATTAAAAAAAATCAGGGGCTCCCATTATCCAGACCATCTCTTTCATCGATCACGAATTTTTGTAGATAATGGTATGAACGAATGAATGAATGAATGAATGAATGACTGAATGAATGAATGAGTGAGTGAATGAATGAATGAATGAACGAATGAATGAATGTGAATGCATGAATGAATGAGTGAATGAATGAATGAATGAATGAATGAATGTGAATGAATGAATGTGAATGAATGAATGAATGTATTAATGCATGAATAAATGAATGAATGAATGAATGAATGTATTAATGCATGAATGAATGAATGAATGAATGAATGAAGGAATGTGAATGAATGCATGAATGAATGAATGAATGAATGAATGAATGAATGAATGAATGAATGAATGAATGAATGAATGAATGAATGAATGAATGAATGAATGAATGAATGAATGAATGAATGAATGAATGAATGAATGAATGTGAATGAATGAATGTGAATGAATGAATGAATGTATTAATGCATGAATGAATGAATGAATGAATGAAGGAATGTGAATGAATGAATGAATGAATGAATGAATGAATGAATGCATGAATGAATGAATGCATGAATGAATGAATGAATGAATGAATGAATGAATGAATGAATGAATGAATGAATGAATGAATGAATGAATGAATGAATGAAAGAATGAATGAATGAATGAATGAATGAATGAATGAACGAATGAATGAATGAATGAATGAATGAATGAATGAGTGAATGAATGAATGAGTGAATGAATGAATGAATTAATTAATGAATGAATGAATGAATGACTGAATGAATGAATGAATGAATGAATGAATGAATGAATGAATGAATGAGTGCATGAATGAATGAATGAATTAATGAATGAATGAATGAATGAGTGCATGAATGAATGAATGAATGACTGAATGTATGAATGATTTTTTTTGTCTATAAAACTAGGTACATAGGTGGTATCATAAAATGTCATAAAAGTTGAAACTATTTACAAGTAAAATGTATGTAGTGTTCCTCTAGTTTTTGCCCGTCGGGCTTACAGACATGAGTTTTATAAATGGTACTTGGTTGTTTGGTAATTATGGTATACTAGCCGCTTCCCGCGGGACAACATAAGTTAATTCGGGATAAAAAGTAGCCTATGTGATATTCCAAGTCATCACCAAAATCGGTACAGCCGTTGGAACGTGAAGGAGTAACATAGATTTTGAAGTTATTAGCGCATCCCACGTAATCCTAACAACATCAACCTAATCCTAACGCATCCTAAGTAATGTTTTCGGGATAAAAAGTAGCCTATGTGTTAATCCAGGTCTAAAAGGCGGTTGTGTGTGTGTGTGTTTGTGTCTGTGTCTATGTGTAATTTCTTCACACTCAAGTGTCTGAAACAATATAACAAAAAAATATAAGTATAATTTTTATCTCCATTTATATGGATAAACGTGTGATTTTATTGGGTATAATTATTAATATATATCAATTTTATTATGCAACAACAAAACAAAACTAGTAGTAATGATAAAAATAAATTTAAACATAACTTAAGAATAATAAAGTGAAAATGATTTACAAAGGAAGGTAAAAACTAAAAAAAAATTGGTATATAGACTACAATATAGATTAATTTTGCGAGTATCATCAAGGGGTGTAGTATGCTGGTTATAGTTAGGGTTACCATATCTCCGGATTTTTCCTGAGATTACAGGATTTTTCGACTTTTATGAGGATTGCGGCCGGATTTTGGAAATCTCGTCGTAATATCTCAGGATTTTAATACACAATTGTTATTATTTTTGTTACAAAGAGATTTTATAATATAACACATGTTATATTATAAAATCTCTTTAATAAAAATTAAACAAAATAAAAATAATCTTCTTTTGATAACAATTGAATAGTTTAAATCAATACTCATTTATTTAAGTAAAACAAACTAAAAATAATCTCCTTTTGGTAATAATTGCACAGTTCAAATTAATACCTATTTATCCAAGTAAAATAAACTAAACATAGTCTTCTTTTGGTAACAATTGAACGGTTTAAATCAATACTTATTTGGAATAATAATAATAATGGCAGTGTATAAAACGATAATAATAAAGAATAACTTTTTGAGGAAAAATGTTAAACTGTATAAAATCTCAGGACTTTCCATGGAAATCAGGCCTTTTCTCTGGTCTTTTGATTTTTTCATCTGGTAACCCTAGTTATAGTAGACAAGGCCCCCATCTTAATCAGTTTTATCCAACATTTTCCGCACATATCGAGTGGCGAAGTAAATCCTAATAGACACATCAATTTATCCGTATCGCTTTACTTACTTTATCTGGACAAGGGTTTACGCTATTTTATTATCCTCATATATATATTTTTTACTATACAATAACACATATATAAAATCATGATCTGCTATTAAAATATAATTTTAATAGCAGATCATCCCGGCTTCGCACGGGCTATAAAATAATCTAAGTTGCAAAGAGAAACAAAATATAGCCTATGTTACTCGGGGATAATGTAGCTTTCCAACGGTGAAAGATTTTTTGCAATCGGTCTATTAGTTTCGGAGCCTATTTGCGTCAAACAAACTAACAAATAGACTAGCAAGTAAGCAAACTTTTCCTCTTTATAATATTGGTATAGAAAATAATTAGAAAATATAGGTACCTATATGAGGAGGACACATAAGTATATATATGAGGACACATTTCACACACGGCTGGTTAGCCCCCATGAACAATTTCTAGTTCGTATTATTATTACATAAACATACATACATATTTTATATAGATACATATTTAACACCCAAACCGACAGCCAACAAATTTAGTTAAGCACAAAGATGTTGACAGCCGGGAATCGAACCCGGAACCTTCTGATTGGCAGTCCGGCATGGTAACCATTACGCCAACGAGGTCGTCACTTGAGTTCATTACAGTCCGGTTCTCAGCGACGTTAATCGTCCGTTAGCAGATAACTTCCGAAAAAAAATAATTAATCATCTGTTAGTCAGGGAAGGTAAACATTGACACGCGTGGCCAAAGGTTTAAATTCACCATTCCTTAGAAGAGTTTTTTTAAACAAAGCTCTAAACCAGTGGTTCTCCGAACATTAGATTTTGTGACGTATATTTTTAAGGTTCTGTTCCAAAAAGGTAAAAACGGGATATTACTAAGCCTCCGCGGTCTTTCTTTTAGTCTTATTGATAGGTTAGACCTTGGACTAACACATTGGCTACTTTTTATCCCGGATTAACCCATTTGGTCCCAAATTAACGCGGGAATCACCGCTCTGGGGGCTACTAGTTATTCATAATTTATTTATTTAATAAAAGATAACTATTTAAGATCTTTAGATCTTAAATAGTTAGCGCTGTGGTGTGAAAACTGTTATTACAATTTTATTAAATAAATGAATTATGAATAACTAGTTGCGCCCAGTGGTGATTTCCGCGTTAATCCAGGACCAAAAAAGTTAATTCGGGATAAAAAGTAGCCAATGTGTTAGTCCAAGGTCTAACCTATATTCACAGTAAATCTCATCAAAATCGGTCCATCCGCTTGAATGTGAAGGAGTAACATAGATTTTGAAGTTATTTGCGTATTCCACAGGAACCACAATTGTTTTCGGGGTTAAAAGTAGCCTATGTGTTAATCCAAGGTCTAACTTATCTTCACTCCAAATTTCATCAAAATTGTTTCAGCCGTTTGAGTGTTAAGAAGTAACAAACACACAAACTTTCGCATTATTATTTGATATTATATTATTATATTAGTAGGATTTAAATTCAAAATTTTGCCCATAATCCCGGTGCGTTTAAACCCAGAGCACGAATCCTATGGTATAATTCTAGTTAACCGTTTGATTTACACGGTCATAAACTACAAAGCACAAAGCGTGGTCGGTCTTACCATGTTAGGGTTAAATTTAACCTCGTGTTTGCGGTTAAAAATAGATTTGAGTACAAAAGGTCGATCAGAGTTCAGATTTCTTAGAGTTTGGTAGTTCAGGTATTTAGTTGTACCTCAAAACTAAGAAGTGACATTGTGTTTTTAGTTTTAATTGTTTGTTAGTTTTATTTATTAGTTAAACTTGAGTTCAGTGGAAATAAATTAATCTTTGCTATACCTACTATATTTTTTTATATTAGGACACATTTCACACACGGCTGGTTAACCCAATACTGAACTATTTCTAGTTCGTATTTTGGTTGCTAGCACAACTGATATACTAGATACATATACATACATACATATTTTATATAGATACATATTTAACACCCAGACCGACAGCCAACAAATTTAGTTTAGTACAAGGATGTTGGCCGTGCCGGGAATCGAACTCAGAACCTTCTGAGTGGCAGTCCGGCATTGTAACCATTACACCAACGAAGTTTAGTCGTCAATTAAGGGTTTATTTAACACGTCAAATTATTTAACGAACTATGTATATGGTTAAAAATTGATTGGAACAGAGAAGTTCAAGGGGTTTTACATATTTTTCTCTTTATATACTCATATTTTTATACTTAGCTAGCAAACCCGGGGAACTTCGTTTCGTCGTATGAATTTTGTTTGCTACAAACCTCACGGAGCCCGAGACCTTTCCAACGAATGCTGTACCGTGGAAATCGGTTCGTGCGTTCTGGAGTTATAGCGTGAGGATGAAAAAAGCCGACTTATTTTTATGTTGTAAATTATAGATTTGTTGGTACGAACTTCTGTGTTTTTTAAGGTTCCGAATCTCTGTCTGTCAGTTTGTCTATCACATTTCACACACGGACAGTCGTGTGTGAAATGTGATATACTTTTAGATGTCTTAAGAACTGTGATAGATGAAATTTTCACAAATGATGTTTTTCTGTTGCCGCTCTAACAACGGAGACGCAGGCTCGTTTACTATAGTTACCATACCATTTATGTAAAAAAACTAAAATTAACCAAGTGCGAGTTGGGCTCGCGCGTGTAGGGTTCCGTACCATTGTTGTATGGGATCTCTCCGTATATATATATTTTATTAATTTTATAATTTAATTTGAAAGGTAATATACTTTTAAGTATTTTGTGAAGATTTTAAGTGCCTCTAGCACCTACTGTTATTGATATGATAGCAAATAAATAGGAAAAATATACGTTTATTGTATGGGGACCCCTTAATATTTTAATTTTGACGTGACAACGTCTTAAATTAGGTTGCGGCTGGGAGTCACTTATGAAAAAGTGTAACGCCCGGTAACGTTACGATGAGTCACCGAACGAGAGAGAGGCCCGCCGAATGCCTTGCGTCTCTCTCCCACTCAACTATGATCGATCTGCCGCGCGCGCAGCACGCGGCAGACGTTGTCACGTAAAATCTTCGCCCGTAAAACCGACTTTACAGGCAACCATTTTTTTTTTAGTATTTGTTATTATAGCGGCATGGGAAATTCATATCTTGTGAATGTTTCATCTTTTTTAGCTATTACGGTTTCTGAGATACTGCCTGGAGACAGACAGACAAACAGACTGCGGGGTCTTAGTAATAGGGTCCCGTTTTTACCTTATAGTTACAGAATCCTAGTAAAATTGAAAGAATATTAACCTTCTAAATAAAACATTTAATTTGATTTGAATCTTCAGTCATTAGAATCAGCTCAGTTAGTTGAGATCATTTGAACTAAATGCCCGCGTTGCGAATTTCCTGGAGCCGTACCATAGTCTAAAGCCGCCATATCAAATGTCTATGAGCTGCGTAGACAAGCGAAGGCGATATTAAAAAAAATCATATTAATGTTTTACCTTCAAATGTTTTTGAAGGTAAAACATAAATATGATTTTTTTTAAACTGTGAATTAGAAAGAGACCAACTGTTACAAAGATAATGTGAGTTAAAATGATACTATCAAAAAAAGGAACCGTCAGCAAAAAAATAACCGTCAGTTAAACAGAGAGAGTCCGTTAGTAAAAAAATATCAGTTATACAGAAAACAGATATTTATTGATATTTATTTGTAACAAAGAAAGGATAGAAAAATAGAAAGACAACCTTCGAACCAAATTGTTTGTTATTTGATTTTAGATGTTAAGAATTTAGGTTTACCTTTAAACATAAGATTTAACTTTTGTAACCTTTTCCTAGCCAGGCAGGTTACACAGTTAGAAAGAGGTCATCATTCAGTAAGTGACCATCAGTTAGAAAGAGACCACCAGTCAGAAAGGCACCACCAAATTAAAAGAAACCACCAGTCAGAAAGAAACAATCAGAAAAAGGAACGGTCTGTTAAAAATTGCCCACCAATCAGATGGAAACGCTGTAGGTCAAAAATAAACATTTAAAAAAAGATTATCAGTTAGAAAGAGTCCACCAGTCAAAAAGAGACCACCAATTAGAAAGAGTCTACCAGTCAAAAAGAGACCACCAATCTTCTCTAATCACCTCTTAGCAGTCGGACAAAAAAGCTATAAATAAACACTTAAAAAGAGGCCATCCGTTAATACAGATCATTAGATAGAGACAGTCGTTAGTTAGAAATAGGTATTCAGTAAGAGAGAACCCGTCAGTTAAAAATTTTTCATTTACGAAACTGTAACTTAGTAAAAGACCGTTAGTTAGAAAATGACCGCCAGTCAAAAAAGAGACCGCGTCAGTCTCTTTTAAAAGCGCGGTTTATAAATAACATGACGAGATATTTTTTTTTACATAACCCTTTTGAAGAAGTATAACGTTAATATATTTGTAAATAAATGTGTTATATTATTAAGTATTGAGAAATAATCAATTTATTATCTTCTGCTTGGCTTGGCTTGGCTTGACTTGGCTTAACGACTGCTTGCACTAAGACTGCCGGAACCTATAATTTAATGTGTCATCCGAGCCACGGTAGCGCCCAGATGAAAATGCCACTTGAAAAATGACAGTTTTGGCCACGGTCACCCATCCAAACACCGCCCGCATCGACCGTTGCTTAGCTTCGATGATCGCGTCAGATCACCTTAGCTAGCCGAGCTTCAGGCGCTATAATAATAAATAAGGGTTTAGAGTACGGTCTACCATTCTTGGTACAATCATGGCGAACTAATTGTTAAGTCAATATAATGTGGCATTGGTTTTGTTCTGGGACGCAGAAACTAAATGCTTGTACAGCCCTTGCCATAGAATAGCTAGTAGATAGTATTTGACTAGCTAGACTTAGCACTTGGTTTCACCTGATATTATTTACTTTGTAGTTATCAACAGTTTTATGATTAAATATCTTTCCGAATACAAAACATTGTAATTTTCATTGGCATAATAGTTTAATTCAGTGTTAAGAATCTTTAGAGTTTCAAAAGACGATGACGTAGAATTCACATGATAGTTTTTTATTTATTTTACACTAGCAGATCGTCCCGGGCTATGAAATAATCTAAGCTTCAAACTGAAACAAAATATAGCCTGTGTTACTCCGGGATAATGTAGCTTCCCAACGGTGAAAAAATTTTTCAAATCGGTCCAGTAGTTTCGGAGCCTAGAACAAACAAACAAAAAATCGATACTCGTATTAGGTACAAACTATGAAAATAAAAAAATAAAAAAAAAACATTCAAGCTATCGCAGCATGAAAATGTTCCCAAGATGCTAGCAGCATTGCCCCGTTGAATAGCGGAATTAAGCATTAAATGGAGATCTAACTTTATTCAAAACATAAGAAAACATTAAACATGTTATTTTGCTATTGAAGACAATTCCGAGTGCAATACAAAGATTGCAACTTTGGCGTATGATTGGCTATATCGGCTTGTACAGAAAAGTAGTGAGTATCACACGGTTGGATTGATCCTTGACGCGTCGTGACTGCTTTTGCATGAATGGCTCGTGCAATGGAGTTATCATGGTGGTTGGTAATGAGCTATGCACCATGGGTGGTCCACGATAATGGAGCCGATGAAGGACTTGGTAATATGGCTGCTTCTATATTTAAGGCGTTCGCCTGAGGAAAAAGTACAGTTTTATCATCGTATAATATATATAAAAACTAGCTGACCCGGCAAACGTTGTTTTGCCTCACTTAGGGGCATTAAAAATAGATAGTAGCCGATTCTCAGACCTACTGAATACGCATATAAAATTTGGTAAAAATCGGTCAAGCCGTTTCGGAGGAGTCCGGTAACTAACATTGTGACATGGAAATTTAATGTATTAGAAGATAGAAGATAGATAAGTCGGGTTTTATTTCCTGATGCTATTAACTCCGGAACGTACGAACTGATTTCCACGGTTTTACATTCATTGGAAAGGTCTCGGGCTCCGTAAGATTTGTAGCTATCAAAATTCAGGGCAAACTCGACTCGCTAAAGAATCGACCTACACGCGGGCGGAGCCGCGAGCAACAGCTAGTATAGTAAATAGTTAAAATTACTGAAAATATAGCATAGATATTGTAGAGCATCCCAAAGAAAATTTATACCACCACTTTACACATTTATGGGCACAAATCTCTGGACATTTAAATAAAAATATATATATTAAATATGAAAACAAAGTTTTTCCAATTTAAATACCTACTAAAAACAGAATAAAAGGAGCCCCCCTAACATATTTATGTGCGTTACAGTCTGGGTGGTCTTCTTTTTGGTTTTGTAGTCCTATTTAAATTTTATTTTGAATTTACAAATTAATATTCTGTGAAATTTAGTGAGTATGATAATTAATACGGATAATAATTATCTTTATAAACTAACAACTAAAAAATATATAGAATAAAATATAAATTTAAAAGGGACTCATATATGTATAGTATGACTATAAGCATAAAAAGCCCAACTATACGTTCCCACTGCTGGGACTCGGGGCCTTCTCTCACGAGGAGAGAGTTATAGGCCATAATCCACCACGCTGGCCAAGTGTGAGTTGGAGGATGACACACATCTTCCGATGCGTGGTCCTCAAACATGCCGGTTTCCTCTGTAAAGCGAGTGCACATCCTCACATAACTTAGAAAACAAGTAATTGGTGTAGGGCCGGGATCGAACCAGGGGTCGTTTGATTGAATAGCAGACGTTATTACCACAGAGCCACACTCGCTTTTTTGTTGTACCAAATAGTACCAAAGTAGCATATATCCGACGTATTGTTTTACCTTACAATACATTCATAAAAATCCAACCGATGTCGTCATAATAAGCGGATAATAGGTAACCTAACACAAAACCTAACCTTGCACTAGTTTTTACATAAAACTCTTTGTTAGCATAAAATGAGTCGCTTTTGTTAAAGTACTTACTAAATTCATTGTTACATTGGAAACTTGATGGGACGGGACATGAAATATGGATGTGGTAAATATAAATATCGATTTAGAATTTTTATCGATGACATTTATTTATTAATGACAATTTATTTACATGTAATTAGTCTTTACATCATCTTATTAATATCACATTAAAATTATAATGTAATAAATTAATTAGTATTGGTAAAGATACGCAAACATTTTTATATTTATTTTTTTGACGCTTTCACACACGGCTGGTTAGCCCCATACCGAACCATTTCTAGCTCGTATTATGGTTGCTAGCACAACTGATATACTACATATACATACATACATATTATATATAAATACATATTTAACACCCAGACCCTCAGCCAACAAATTTAGTTAAGCACAAAGATGTTGACCGGGCCAGGAATCGAACCCGGAACCTACTGATTAGCAGACCGGCATGGTAGCCTTTACGCCAACGAGGTCCTCATCGTCGCCAATTATAATTAAGACATTTATATTTATCTATGAAAGCTTTTTATCGGTCGATTTCAATGATATTTAACAAAACAATAACGAACCACATCTTTAAAAAAATTTGTTACTAAGAAAAAACGAGTTTGGCACGGTGGGAAAAACGTCTGCTTTTCAATCAGACGGCCTTTAGTTCGAACCCGGCCCTACATCAAAGACTTGTTTTTTTTTTCAAGTTATGTGTGGATATGTGTTATGTTATGTTTTTCGAAAATATATAACTCATTTCGAGTAAAAAAATGAAAGGAAAGAAAAGAAGAATATTGTTCATAAACAATATAATCTAGCAGATTTCAAGGAACCAATAATTACTTAAATACTTTTAAATGCTAGTTAGATTAATTAAACTTATAAATTGCATTAAATAAATATTCTACACTACTGAATGCTACACACAATAGGAATTGTTTTTCATATCTATTAAATTTAAAATACCTATTACAACTTTACGCTAACCAGTATCTGGCCAAGTTTCAAAAAAAGCTATTCGCAATGGATGCCATTTATAGTTAAAATGGTCTCCATTCGTCTCAACTCATACAAAAATACCATTCTGCCGAGCCACAGGTCTGACATTACTGGTCTGTAGTCTGCATATGTACCACAGACCAGTAAGGTCTGACCTCTGCCTAAGCACAGAGTATTTTTTGTATTAGTTGAGACTAAGAATGAAGGTCATTCTTGATATAAATGGTATCCATTGCGAATGGCTTTTTTTTGAGACTCGGCCAAAAGTTGAGTTGAGATCAAGCGCAATCCAGTGTCAAAAAAAATACAAAAAAAGAAATACCTACAATAAATAGCTCATATTTGTCAAAGTTGAGTAATGAAACTCTACTATAAATGGCATCTATTGCCAATGGCTTTTTTTGAGACTCGGCCAACAGTTGAGTTGAGATCAAGCGCAATCCAGTGTCAAAAAAATACATACAATAAATGACTCATATTTGTCAAAGTTGAGTAATGAAATTCGCCCCGGCATCACTAAGCCGGCATTTTTCTCCACTCGTGTAAACAATGCTTAATCCGGCTGATCCGGGTGGCTATCGGTTATGTGGCGACGGACGGACGGACCGGATCCGGATGTCGCTACTTGTTTATACCCATTGTTTATTCCTGTACAGGGATGTAGGTAACTAACTCTTGGTCTGGGTGAATTTTTATGTATATACTAGCTGACCCGTCAAACGTTGTTTTGCCTTAATAATTATTTCTAAATATACAGTAGCCGATTCTCAAACCTACTGAATACGCGTATAAAATTTGGAAAAAATCGGTCAAGCCGTTTCGGAGGAATACGGTAACAAACACTGTGACACGGAAATTTTATACTATAAGATAAACCGGTTGTTTAAAATCATACTTACACGATATCTTCTTATATATAAAATTTCCGTGTCACAGTGTTTGTTACCGTACTCCTCCGAAACGGCTTGACCGATTTTTTCCAAATTTTATATGCGTATTCAGTAGGTCTGAGAATCGGCTATTGTATATTTAGATTTTTTTTTTATTAAGGCAAATCAACGTTTGCCGGGTCAGCTAGTATAAATATAAATACTCGTATATATAAATATTAGGACACAATTCACACACGACTGGTTAACCCCATACTGAACCATTTCTAGTTCGTATTATGGTTGCTAACACAACTGATATACTACACACACACGAGTACATACATACTTTTATAAAGATACATATTTAACACCCAGAACCAATAAATTTAGTTAAGCATAAAGATGTTGGCCGTGCCTGGAATTGAACCCGGAATTCTGAGTGGCATATATATACATATATAAATACTTTATATATATGCATATAAATATGTTTTTTTTACTCCGAATAGGTTAGCGCTTGACCACATTTCACTTGATGGTAAGTGATATTGAGGTCTACGGTGGATCGCGCTTACCTAGAAGGAACCGGTTCACTCTCGCCTTGAAAATCGCTAGATTGTAGTCATTGGGGATCAGGGAATTCGCAAAGGAATTCCAAAGTATAATAATTATGTAAGTATAATATGTATTCCACGTAAAATATGTACTGATACACATAAGTTATGTAAACAACCATAACACAAACTAGAAATGGTTCAGTATGGGGTCAACCAGCCGTGTGTGAAATGAGTCAAAATTTTATTTTTCAAAACTAGATGTCTTGTAAGAAGACATAGCACACTGATAGATCTTAAATCCTGAGATATAAATCTATACTATAAGACTCTTTGTCCTGACTTATTCATTCATTCATTCATTCATTCATCTATAGACAACAGAGCCCAAACGGCTGGTGTATAATAAAATTATCGTGGCTGTGTCTGACGACGTCCAGAGTCCCATGTATAACCGCTGGATCTCTGCTCACAGAGACCAGAACAAAAAGTGACCTGGCACCATTTTCGTGCCGTTGTATTTTATTTTATACATTTAAAATTTGACTGGCACCCCTTTACAGTGTCAATAATTTAATATTAACTTTATGTAATCATATGGGTACAACTAGCCTGAAATAAACACTTTTGACGTGACAACGTCTTAAATTAGGTTGCGGCTGGGAGTCACTTATGAAAAAGTGTAACGCCCGGTAACGTTACGATGAGTCACCGAACGAGAGAGAGGCCCGCCGAATGCCTTGCGTCTCTCTCCCACTCAACTATGATCGGTCTGCCGCGCGCGCAGCACGCGGCAGACGTTGTCACGTAAATCTTCGCCCGTAAAACCGACTTTACAGGCAACCATTTTTTTTATTTATTTATTAACTTTAAGAAAAAAATATATTATATTTAATATATTTGTTTGAAAATGTATCAGGTCGAATAGCATCTGAAACGGATAGTTAGTTTTAAAATTAGGTCAAGTAACATAAGGTATTTCACACCGCGATTTCGCATTACGTCTTCAAAATTGAGATCAAATTTAAATCGTGTCTCCCTAACATTCCCAGTCCATTAAATATGTATACTCATGGATCAATGATAATATATCTCAATTGACGGTCGAAGCAATGTCTCATATTAGCGCTTTTCACCTCTGCGGTCGCGGGACGCGGTGCTAGCAAAGGACAGAGCTATAATTTTTTGTGAGTTAGAGCAGGACGGAGTAAAGAGATCAACGGGGTGTCTTCTTAGTGTCTTTATTTTCGCGTGGTCGTCATATTTTTTGTAATTCCTTAATGAAACTGATGGATTACCGAAAAAATAAGCTTACTTGTACTAGGGATCAGAATACTAGATAGAGAGGATTGCTGATTACCATATATAAAGCGTGCCACAGAAGTTTGCCATTATTAGTGATGAAACCTAGATGGCGCTGTAAATCGAGCGTGCTGCCGAGCTGCCGCGAAATTCCGAAACGCACTGCAGTCGCATAGTGATATAACAATAGTAGTAACGTAACCCGAGTGCAGACGTTTCAAGAAAATACGAATAGATGGCGCTACGTGTATCGAAAGATACACGTAGTACAATTTTCAAAAAGAAGTTGAGCATCTTTTATATTTATTCTTCTTCTTCGTCGTATGAGCTTAGTGGCTATGTTCTGGTTGCGAGAGTTTTCAAGCCGCCCAAAGGCCGCTAACTTGACTTAACGACTGCTTGCACTTAAGATTCACAGTTAGGACCTACAATTGAACGTGTTATCCGACCCACGGTAGAGCCCAGATGAAATCACCCCTTGAAAGTCGACAGTCTTGTGCATGGTCACCCATCCAAACATTGTCCGCATCGACCGCTGCTTAGTTTCGATAATTGCATCAGATAACCTTAGCTATCCGAGATACAGACGGTATGTTTATTAGTCTATGCCTATTGAAAGAAATTCAAGCTTTCAGACAGATTGTTTTTGTTTATTTTGATAAAATTAATGCGCAAACTGCGCGAAAAGAATAAGTGATAAATCACTTATTTGTTTCGTTAGAGGGCTAAAGTTATGCGACATCAAGTGTAGTAGATATCATTGTCATGAATAAACTAGGAATAGCGATATCGTATAATTGATTTTCATTATTCAAGGATTTAATACAAATCTCTTCATATTGAGGTGGTTTGTTTAGGCAAAGTCAATGGTGGTAAGAGGTAATAGTTTTAGGTTAGAAGATAATTTGCGTGTCCATTCCTCATATTTGAATGAGCTACTTAGCTCTACTAGACTCTATTATGTACACCAGAACTAGGCCACTTGGCCTTGCGAGTGACACGCCACGCCACGCCATGCAACGCCACGCCACGTCATGCAACGCCAAGCCACGCCACGCCACGCCACGCCACGCCACGCCATGCAACGCCACGCCACGCCACGCCACGCCACGCCACGCCACGCCATGCAACGCCACGCCACGCCACGCCACGCCACGCCACGCCATGCAACGCCACGCCACGCCACGCCACGCCACGCCACGCCATGCAACGCCACGCCACGCCACGCCACGCCACGCCACGCCATGCAACGCCACGCCACGCCACGCCACGCCACGCCACGCCATGCAACGCCACGCCACGTCATGCAACGCCAAGCCACGCCACGCCACGCCACGCCATGCAACGCCACGCCACGCCACGCTACGCCACGCCACGCCACTTTTATTTATTTATTTATTATTATGGTTCACAAAACAGAAAATAATCAAAAGTATAACTAAAAAAGATTAATTAACAAGGATCAAAACTAGATTATTTTCCTAACTATGTGTACCCAACATGAACAAATATAAGTATTAGAAAGAAACAAGCCACGCCACGCCACGCCACGTGACGCCATGGCATGCCACGTCTCTAAATCGATTAAATTTAGTGTGAAGATAGATTGAACCTTAGAAACGCAAAGGCTACTTTTTACCCCGAAACAATTATGGTTCCCGTGGGATATGCAAATAACTTCAAAATCTATGTTACTCCTTCACGGTCCAAGGGCTGGACCCATTTTGATGAGATTTTCAATGAAGATAGGTTAGACCTTGGATTAACTCTTAGGCTACTTTTTATCCCGGATAAACAACTTTTTATCCCGGATTAACGCTGGTAAGACCGCGGGGCGTGACTAGTATTCAATAAAAGTGTAATATTATCATAATTTTATGACATTTGAACAGTTGTCGCATCTCATAAATGCTACATCGTATTTTACGATCCAATAAACGCGTAACTAAGAGTCAACATTGTAAAAAGCATCTTTTCCAGCAAACAAGAATATCCGGAAGAGTAACTCCATACAATTGCCGCTTAGAATTTGAATCCATCTACGCACACATGTATACTGCTATTCCAACGAAACACACATACACAGAGCTCGCACGCGATTGGTTGCATCAAGGTCACGCCACCAATACTAGCTGTGCGGGTAGCTGTTTTGCCCCGCCCACCGCGGTATTTTACGCGTGGACGGTGGAACCATTTTATCGGCCAAGTTACTATTCTATTTAATCTAGTTCGCTGATGGAATGGTATTATCAGAACATTATTACATTCCATATAATCACTAAATTATTACTTAGTAAAATTATTAATTAAATTAAATTGATAAAATTAAACATTTATTCTAGTTCCCTGATCTTTTCACTTACCTTACATCGTTTTGAGTTTAAGATACTAAATTTAAAATATTATACATTTGTTTACTCTTTACAGCTAGGCCATTTCAGTTTTTGTGTTTTTTTAATGCGAACTAGAAAAGGTTTAGTACTTATAGGGTTAACTAGCCGTGTGTGAAATGTGTATATTTATTTATTTAATAAGACTAACAGTTGAGACCTACAATTTCACGCGCCATCCGACCCACGATAGCGCTCAGATGAAAATGCTACTTTATATAATTATGTCTTTTGAATGGTCACCCATCCTAAGACTGCCCGTATCAACCGTTGCTTTACTTTAAAAGCTGAAAAAACTATACACACCAGAGCTTATGCAGTTAACACAAATAAAAACCTCAGTAGGCCGAAAATGTTTGAGTCGCATAGTATACATACAAAGTGATTAAAAATCAAAACACAGGCTAATTTTATATCAACCATAAAATTAATTTTAACAACTTCGGTGCGTAATTATAAAAGGTTATTTAATCAGTTTTCGGCAAGTTGACAGAGAAGTGTGAATGTTTAATTAGTTTAATTTTGTCAATGGCAATAACGAAACGCATAAAAATTAAAAAAAACAGCGGGAGTTGCAGGTGTTTGATTGGAAAGTTTGATTAGTAAATTTTACTATCTGCTTAAATTAAATAAATAGAAAGATAATTCTTTATTGGACACAACAGTTAAACTTTTTCAGCTAAAGTAAAGAATTAAAATAAAATTGGTGTGCCACAATTTGCGTCCTTATCAACATGGTGACAGACAAACAGCGGAGGCTTAGTAATAGGGTCCAGTTTTTACCTTTTAGGTAAGAAACCCTAATATATGATGTTAGGGACACACCAACATATTCTAGGTACCACCAGTACAGTAAAAAACACACATAAGCATAAGCAGCACACTATACGATTCCACTGTTGGGACTCGGGGCCTTCTCTCACAAGGAGAGAGCTATGTGCTATAATCCACCATGCTGGCCAAGTGCGGGTTGGCAGATGACACACGTCTTCGGATATTGCGTATTCGTCTTTAAACGTGTCTCTATCCACACAATGTTTTCTTTCACCGTAAAGCGAGTGCAAATAAATACACACATAACTTGAAAAACAAGTCATTGTTGTAGGGCCGGAATCGAACTAGGGGCCCCCGTATTGAAAAGCAGACGTTTTTACCACCGAGCCACACTCGACTTAGAAGAAACACACATCTGGTTTAAATTCGAAATAACTAGAAACACACGTCTTCCCCTACAATATAGTTTCCAGTTCATCAGTAAAGACAAGTTTACTCACAAATCCCGACTTTAATTACGCTATAACTGACAAACAATAAAAATAACCAAACGCAATTCGAGAAAAAAAGCAGATGTTTACCAACTTTACGATTCCTAACTGGCCGCCATTTGTAAAAAAAAACAACAGAAAACAAAAGGCGGCCGTTCTAATTACAATTTATAATTCGAATTTCCCTCCCAACCCTTTTAATTGACTTGAGCTAACAGGAAATGAGGAACAATATGACTACATCCTTTTCCAAACAAAGTTCACCCGCATTCCATTTTCAAATCTTATAACGATAAATCTCCTAAAAACAGCAAAAACTGAGTAAGAAAACGTAAATCGAAATTCGATAATGGAATCGAATTTAGAATATCATCGATATCGGTAATGATGGGGCCTGCTCTATTTTTTGTGGAGATTCGACCTTGTAACGCATTGGGGATTTGGATAGAATTCATTATTATTATTCATCAATCGCGTTTAATTAATTATTAGGTATATCTGTGACGAAGTAAATCGAATAAGAAGATGACCAAAACTTTATCAATAGATATCTCAACATTTACTTGACTAATTGGAAGAGATCGCTAGAAGCGATAAGGCCGCCAATTGTGGCACGCTAATTTTAAGTTAATTGTCTTTTACTTTTTTTTTTCTGTGTCCAATAAAGAATTTATCTATCTATCTATCTATCTAATTCTATGCATTTCACATCAATTAAATCAACACAGACCCTTATTAATGTCCAGAAAGAGTAGGTACCTTATTAATTTACATTAAAATTTAAAATTACATTATATAAACCACATAATAATTTTAAAAAAACCTTACAAATAGTAGATTAAACCAATCAGTGTCCGCGGGTAAGATGCCTAAAAAGCTGGCGGCATTACCTCGCTGGATCATTTCCAGAATAAAACAAATTATTAGCAAAAAATGTTATTACACCCTTTTTTTCGTAGTTACCATATTTGAAATCTTAAGATGCCTAGAAAATTCTTGATATAAGTAGGTATATTCATTGATTTTATTGTTAGGCACCTAAAAGTAGTAGGTACCTACCTAGGTACCTAAAATCTTTAACTGTGCATGTTCATACGTATTAATTTGATGTTAAATAATCTCATAAGGAATGTTCTTCATATTAGTTTTTAGGGATGAAAGCTATGGATAAATTTTTTCGCCTTTTGGGGTTGAACATTTGGGACAGTGAACAGTTTGATAGATCTCTGATCTCTGATATTTTTAGAGATCCAAGCGGCTCTACGTACCTACATCTCCACTCTACGAAATCATACTGCACATAATGTTTGAACGCAGAGCTTTCCCGTACGTTTCACGTTAAAAAAGAAAATAACAATTGCAGCGCGCATAAATTTCGCACCAGTTTTGTTTATACCTACGCATTATTTCTTCCCGAAGTTTCCCGCTTGTCCCGCACGCAAGAGGCGGGCGCGGCGATCGCTTCGTTTCATTCGTGCAGTGTTGCCGCTGTAGTGCTTTTGATGCTAGAACTAGCACATTTTTAGGGCAGCGTATTATTTGTTAAGAAAAGTTTTGGTGCATTGTGCAATTGACATTTTGATTAATATCATTACAATAGTATATGATTATAGTACTAGAATATAATTGAAAATTGACATGGATACATATCATATACTTTTGTAATGATATCATATTATTTGACTTGTAACTTTGGTGTTATCAATGAATAATTTGTATTTGTATTTGCATACATATGTAATTTTGACACTAGAACAGATAGAAAAATAATGTCAAACAAATAATAATACTGTATTTTGGAACTTGTGGTAAATGTTTCAATGCTTCTCTGGCTTTGAAGTGCAGTGACAAATTTCCACAATTAACTAACTTAAGTGCTTGTTATTTTGCTGCAGCAGCAGCACTGGTTTATTTGCGTTTCCAGGGCTGTAAACACAACATTTGTAGATTTAGTGATATAATTTCACGTCAAATTTAAAGAAACAGCACCCAGCGCTAAATTCGTTTATAGGTTATAACCTATTTTTATCTATTTTTTTTTCATTTCATATATTTGGCACTGTTTTATGTAAATTGATTGCAATTGAGCACCAATTGAGATATTACTTAGCA
This sequence comes from Mellilla xanthometata, assembly GCA_035578125.1. Lineage (NCBI taxonomy): Eukaryota > Metazoa > Arthropoda > Insecta > Lepidoptera > Geometridae > Mellilla > Mellilla xanthometata. The sequence continues at coordinate 3,232,784 of JAPUBQ010000025.1, forward strand.
CTAAACGTGCTATGGAGTTGGCAGCCCCGTTCGTTTCATTTCAGTGTCGCCGCGCCGCTCATGCGAGGGGGACGTGTGTGCTTCTCGTGAAGCAACCGCCGCGTTTCGAAAATCGTATTCCGTGATAGACGATTCGAAATTCGGATTTCAGTGATCGTTATTTCTGTGTTTCTCTCTTATTTGAATTATTAGTGTTGTGGTGTTTAAAATACGTGCAGTGTTTGGATTTAGTGGATTTTTGTGAGGACGGGATTTCTTTAATAAACAGGTTAGTTGCATTTTTGCATCTCTAGGCTGAATAGGCTAGTTTTAAATTATAGTCCGAAGAAGATATCTAGATAGGGACGTAGGTCCCAAACAAGTTAGATTGATATAAAAGATCAGTTTGAACATACGAGTAATATTTCCGTTACACGATAAATCAAATTTTGTCCTAAGTGCCTATGAGTTTGAAAAATCATGGATTAGATCAGAAAAAGGGTAATAGGTACAAACTAAAAATAGTTTTTTTGCATCTGAGTAGGTACCTAGCTAATTTTGGAAAGTTTCTTTTATCAATCTGAATACGTAGGTAGGTAGATTTATTGTCTTACCTTCCTATCGACTAGGTACAAATTAACTTGTTGTTACAAAATAGGATACCTATAAAAGATCAAAATAAAAGTAATATGATCCAAGTAAATTTAATAAGCTACCTACGTAGGTAGGTGCTATTAAACTAAATAGGTTCTCATCTATGTATTATCGCATGTTTTTATTATGTTTTCGTGGTAGGTATTATTACCTAGATACTCCGGAAATCCACTGTAGAAGAAACATACCTATTTTGAAAGTTGTCGGTAATCAAAGTATGTAGGTACCTAGGAACTCTTAAATGTTTGAAATGTCCTTGCAGTGGGAGGTACTTAGGTAGGTATATATTATTTTTAGCAAAAAACCTACCTACGAGGGTTTAAAATTTTGTACTTTGTATATCTATCTACTGAGTTACCATAGAAGTAGTACCTAGGTAGGTAGGTATTATGGTTTTTTTTTCATGAACAAAAAAGTAGGTAGGTACTGCTCACTTCTACTACCTATGTCAAAAGGTGTATGAATAGGTAGGTAGGTAACCTAACCTAACCTAATCTACACCTTTTAAGAGAAAAAGAGTCAATTAGGTATGTTCGTAAAAAAACCATTATGAAATTCCTTAGCTAGATAGGTACTTAGTACGTAGGTAGGTACCTACCTATCGCCGCAAATGGCAGCCAAAGTATTTTTATCGATACATTTTAGATTTACATGTCCGTTTATTTTCATAAAATAGGTAGGTACCTACAAGAAATCAAATTAACGTTAGGTACTTAAAAGTAGCGGATACCTAAAGTTAATAGTTTAATAATGTTCATACTAACATTAAAAATAATTTCCTTAAGTCTATTAATTTAGTCTTATTTAAGGCCTTAAATAAACGTTGAGGACAAAAAATAAAAAAAAGGTAGTAGTTAAAACTGTAGTAGGTAACTCAGTAAGCCAGGTACCTACAGTGTAAACTCCATGTAACGTCACTCGATTTAACGACATACTCTCTAAAGCGTCGAAATCAATTGGCTTTAGTTGGTTTAGCTTGTATTCTTAAGTTGTTCTAAATATGTTATTATTAAGGACCCCTCTATAACGCCACAAAATGCACAGTCCCTACAGTGGCGTTATATAGAGTTAATACTGTAGGTAGTTTACATATTTAAAGATTTGCTAGCCTACCTACCTAATACTCTACAAAAAACTGTTTTGGTTAATGCGTTATTTTGCGAAAATACCTACCTTAGTTGTAGAAGGAACAAAATCTGTATGGCTAAATCAGACCTACGTAGGTAGATGATATAAATATTTCCTACGCAGGTTCCTACCAAAGACATGAATTTAATGTTAAAAAATAAGTACAATAAATATATGTAGCGCTTGTAGCTCGGCTAGCTAAGGCGATCTGACGCGATCATCAAAGTCAACGGTCGATACGGACGGTGTTTGGATGGGCGACCATGCACAAGACTGTTGTTTTAAACGTGGCATTATCATCTAGGCGCTACCGTGGGTCTGATGACCAGTTCAATTGTAGGTCCAGACTGTTAGTACAATAAGTCGTTTAGCTAAGTCAGAGGCTTTCGTAGGTACGTCTTGAAAACTCTATAGTTACTAGAGCTTGGCCACTTAGTTTTTACGAAAAAGAACCGACCTATAATGTTTAATGTTACTTTTATTTATTTATATCCTGTTAGAAAAAAAAAAACGCAATCTAATTCAACCCCACGCTGTGGCAAGATTTATTATAATATCGGAAAGAAAGGGTCTCGAGGGCCACAAATCAACCGCGGCCTCAAGTCGCCCTAAAACAAAAGGTGGCCACGTTGACTCGAACCCTTCGTCCTGTAAAAACACGGCTTTCCTCACATGACCTTTCCTATATCGAAATGACGCTGTATAAATACAAAAGAAAGAAATAAAAAAAAACATTTATTGTGCACAAAAAATATAGGTACCTACATGCTTACTACAGTGTAAACTCTACCTTCCTATGTATATAACGACACTGAAGGGACTGTGCATTTTATTTGCGTTATAGAGAGTGGTCGTTATATGGAGATAGTGTATCATTGTATGGAATACAAGCTAAACCAACTAAAGCCAATCGATTTCGACGTTTTAGAGAGTTTGTCGTTAAATCGAGTGACGTTACATGGGAGTGTAGAATTTTTACTAGCTACGACCTGCGGTATCCCGAATTACCCACGGTAAACTGGGATAAAAAGTAGCCTTTGTGTTAATCCTATGTCTTACCTGTTTAGTTTGTCTGTCTATAAATTAGTCTAAGAGCCCGTGAAGATCGTCCTTCACCGATCTGATAACCAGATGAGACGTATTTTTTATTACTGAAGTATTTTTTATAAACAAATATGCCTAAAATTGCTTGCCTATCGAAAAGTGCTCATGGCTTTTTTTTTTGCGCATGCTCGTGTATAGTCAAATGATAATTTAGCTACAATTACCAAAAATAAAAATAAAATTCTAACTGTTCAGAATCGTTGTTACTCCTATGAAGCGCATCAAAATCAAATGAGTCACCTATTTTGACTTACCTGTTTACACCTGCTTGCCAGGTAGTTATACACTGAAATGAGTAGGCAAGCATACCGAGGCATATTCTGTGTATTAAAAACTATCAGTGAAATAAATTTCATTTGGTTATCAAAAGTATGAAGGTGGTGAAAAAAAAATCAATAAAAGTTTATTTGATTAAAAAAAGCCATGAGCACTTTTCGATGGGCAAGCAATTTTAGGCACATTTGTTTATAAAAAATATTTAATAAAAAATACGTCTCATCTGGTTATCAGATCGGTGAAGGACGATCTTCACGGGCTCTTCTACTAAATCATAAACGTTAAAAAATATCGAAATAATAGCTTAAAGGCCGCCTAAAGAACAACTCTAAGAACATTTATTTGCTAATTTTGGTACCAATCCGACCCATGAATTAGAAATAAGACTGGTTAAAAATATCTGAAAAAACATTTTTTGTACCAGTTATTTTTTTTCTTATCGATAAGTCTATTGAGCTTCCTTATGAACAGAGGACACTTATTTCGTATTTCTTCTTTGGTTTTATATTAATTCTAGCCGGGAGCAGAAAAGACGCCATATTCCTTTTTACATTTTTTTTTTCCTTTTTACCTTTTTATTGCACTAGTGATGGGTAACACCGACAAGTTAAGCATAGATAAAAAAGATAATTAGAGATGGGAAACTATTCGACTACAATATCCAACAAAGTCTGATCGGTATAAATATTATTCGTTATTAAGACGGCCTTTAAGCTAATTTTACAATCTTTTTTATCGATTACGATTAACTAACTGAGCCCGCGCTGTTACCCGGGTTAATCCGGGACAAAATAAGTTAATCCGGGATTTGGAAGTAGTAGTAGTAGAATATAAATGTGTTAGTCCAAGCTCCTATTTTCATACCAAATTTAATAAAAATCGGTTCAGCCGTTTGAGCGTGAAGAAGTAATGAACGTACACACTTAACAAACAAACTTTCACATTTATAATATTAGTAAGATAACGAAAAAAAAAAGAAATTATAAAATAAATAAAGCGTTCAGATCTAGGGTTCGCCTAGATTCTCGAGTGTAGGCTGCCTAGATTTCTACTACTTTATAAGGAAGACACGGTATTTCTTAATGAGATATGAATTTATACCTAATAAAATGCGGAGTGACCAAGTTTCACTTACAGTATTAACTAGTTGCGCCATGATTTAGCCCATTAAGGCATGTAAATAATCGTGATAAATATTCTAAATAAGTATACGGCACATTATCATCAATAAAAACAAAGTCTTAACTATACCACACCCATACAAAAAATATTACCATAAAATAGTTGTTAATCAAAAATAATATACCTGTGGCAGCAAATTTCCCTCGCGATTCAGCGAGGAAATGCTGCCAGCCTAATGGGTACGATTGGGCAAGGGGCTTTGACGTAGTCTTTATGAACGTAGACTTGATTTTATTTTATTTTTAGACATGAAACTATTTTATTGAATAAATGTTCTAAATTACTTAAAACAATAAAAAAAATTAAGAACCTCATAAATAATAAATTAAACCTAAGTCTGTATCCGCGGGAAAGGTGCCTAAAAATAATAAGATAATGTGCATGTTAATAAAGTAATCAAAATAATAATTATTAATGTAATGCAGATGAATAAAAGCTTTTTTAATTTTTACTTTTACTTCTAATAATGAGTAACATTTCTAACTAAGTTACAAACTCCTCACTCAAGAAAAAGCCCTCAAACACGACTTCATTAAGTTAGTCTACGCACTCCGTAGATTAAGGGTCCTCTAGTTATCAGAAATGTGGAGATAAGGCAGGAAATCCAGGCAGATGTGCTGATAAAGAACCTGTGTGATAGCAAACATGAGGGACTAGTCAAGATAGTGATAAAACTTAATGTAAGGAATAGGTGGGATAAAGTTAGTTGAGGATAAATTATTTATACCAGTATTTTTAGGGTCCGTACCTAAAAGGTAAAAACGGGACATCCGCTGTCTGTCTGTTACCAGGCTGTATCACAGAAACCATAAAGACTAGAAAGCTAAAATGATTCAAAATGTGTGTTTCCATTGCCGCTTTTAAAGCTAAAATGATTCAAATATTGTTTCCATTGCCGCTTTTAATGCTAAAATGATTCAAATATTGTTTCCATTGCCGCTTTAAAAGCTAAAATGGTTCAAAGATTGTTTCAATTGCCGCTTTATCAACAAATACTAAATCGTACGCTCTATTTTAATAACGATCCACTATCGGACGAGTAGGGAAACACCAAGGCGGCATCGTTATACTGTGGAGGTGCCTAAGTCGCGTACTAAGCGGCTTGTCTCCACCTTCATTGTGCGTACCGCCAAGGTGTGGAATTCTGTGCCAAATTCCGTGTTTCCCGATAACTATAATCTAGCGGCTTTCAACTTTACGCAGGACCCTATAGCATTTTTCAAAATATGCCATTTAGCTCCTATACCGCTTTAACAAATGACGCGCGCATTAATTACCATCTAAGCAATAAAATAATGGTTTAAAGTTCTAAGCCAAGTCAGAGGCATTTAAGCTGCTTGAAAACTCTCGACACCAGAGCTTCACCACTCAGCTCATACGAGGAAGAAGAACAAGATGGTTTAAATGTTATGTCACAGCCATAAAGGATGGAAAACAAAAAGGGACGTAAATTAAAAATAGTCCAAAGAAAAGGGAAATAACAAAAATACCAATCTACTTACAACTGCGAAATTTTCGCCAAAAAAAAGCCCGCCCTACAAAATTCCCTTGGAAAACAGGGTCAGTGTACCCGAGGGCTGAAATAGGGAGTATTTGGTATTCCTTCAGGCGCCTGCCCGTAAAAACTTGGTAAGTGGCGATGCCCTTAATTCGATCTATTGAAATTAAATGATCTAGCGAAAACACGGTTCCCTTAACTTGACACCGCACGGACGGTCCGTGCGTAAATCTACAAATTTCTACATCAAATAAGAATAATAAATAATTTTAGGACACATTTCACACATGTATGAGTGTGGACGGACATATAAGAAGGGGACGGCCTAAGAAAGTGTGTGTGAATGACGATATGACCAGGAAGGGTGTGAATACAGAGATGACGAATGACAGAGAGGTATGGAAGAAGCGTACATACTGTACCGACCCCACATGAAGTGGGATAAGGTAAAGAAGAAGAAGAAGGACACATTTCACACACGGCTGATTAACCCCATACTGAACCATTTCTAGTTCGTGTTAAATGGTTGCTAACACAACTGATAGACTACATATACATACATACATACATATTTAATATAGATAGGCTACACCTACATATTTAACACCCAGACCCACAGCCAACAAATTTAGTTCAGCACAAAGATGTTGGCCGTGCAGGGAATCGAACTCGGAACCTTCTGATTGGCAGTCCAGAATGGTAACCATTACGCCAACGAGGTCGTCTTAAAAGAATATCATTTTGACGTGACAACGTCTTAAATTAGGTTGCGGCTGGGAGTCACTTATGAAAAAGTGTAACGCCCGGTAACGTTACGATGAGTCACCGAACGAGAGAGAGGCCCGCCGAATGCCTTGCGTCTCTCTCCCACTCAACTATGATCGGTCTGCCGCGCGCGCAACACGCGGCAGACGTTGTCACGTAAAATCTTTGCCCGTAAAACCGACTTTACAGGCAACCATTTTTTTTTAAACAGAAAAGCAGTGATTTGAAAAGCACCACCCAGTTGATACCTCTATACTAACAAGTACCTATAAGAAGTTCCACAATACTATTGTAGAAGCCATTGAAATACGGGCAACAGGTTAGTGGAATACATTTCTATAGAGCTAGTAGGACTTAGATTTTATTTAGGGCGTAGGAATAGGCTTGTTCGTTGACGTAGTTTTAAGAACATGTCAGAATGAAAATATTCCGTACATTTTTTAACAGACTTCACTTCAAATAAATAACTGGCCAAGTGAGAGTTGGGTTCGCGCATGTTTGGTTCCGTATTATTATCATAAAATATGGCGATACACGTTTTTTGTATGGGAGTAAGTATATACGTACACTTTTAGCGTCTATGTGTTAACTATCGTTTTTTTTACTCTTATAGAGCTTGCGCTTGATCGCAATTCACCTGATGGTAAGCGATATTGCGATCTAAGGTGGAGCGCACTTGCCCAGAAGAAACCGGTTCACTCTAGCCTTGAATACCGCTAGATTATAGTTATCGGGAAACAGGGAATTAGGCAAAGAATTCCATTCCTTGGCGGTACGCACAATGAAGGTGGACGCAATTTTTTTAGAAAATAGTATGGAAGCCTTGATATGCGAATCCAACTCGCACTTGACCATTTTTTTACTATTGTTTCTTTACTATACCTACCTATACTATACATAAAGCTCTGGTAAAATAACTTTGTTTCGAATGTAGTTGACCGTAGTAAACCTTAAATTACCTTCTATTAACAGTTTGCATGTTCACGACTCGTTTTCCAAAGAAAAACCCTGCCATTAGAATAAACTGGTCGAAATCAATCGATTAGCACCCTTGGTATACGGTAGGTGATGTTTTAACCAATATGGTTTCGTCACATAGCGAGATAATGCAGCAAAAAATAGCTTGGCGTCCTTTTAGTTTCCAATTGTCAGAATTATGGTAAAGGCGGTTTTGACTAATATGGTTTCGTCACAAAGGGAGACAACGCAGCAAAGAATTTTAGTTTCAACTTGTCAAAATTAGTTCATGATCACCATCAAATAAACCTTCTTCTTCTTGATATAAGCTTGACCAAGTTCTGGTGTCAATAGTTTTCAAGCCGCCCGAAGACTCTGACTTGGCTTAACGACTGTAAGCTGCTAAGACTAACGGCTGGGACCTATAATTTTATCATCGTCTCATCGGACCCTTGGTAGCGCCTAGGTGTGAAAATAAGGCGTAAAATTAAAAAAAAAATACATCTAGATGTAACATTTTTTTTTAAATGACAAACTGTCTATTTGCATATAATAAGGACTTATAGATTAGGAAGTTAAACACATGGCCTGCAATAAAAGTTAATATTATATTCTACTAGCTGACCCGGCAAACGTTGTTTTGCCTTAAAAATAGAAATGCAGTAGCCGATTCTCAGACCTACTGAATACGCATATAAAATTTGGTAAAAATCGGTCAAGCTGTTTCGGAGGAGTACGGTAACAAACACTGTGACACGGAAATTTTATATATAAGATTATGTAAAATTACCATGTCACAATGTTAGTTACCGTACTCCTCCGAAACGGCTTGACCGATTTTGACTTTTATATGCGTATTCAGTAGGTCTGAGAATCGGCTACTATCTAATTTTAAGGCAAAACAACGTTTGCCGGGTCAGCTAGTTATAATATATAAGTAATAACGAAATCCAAGGTGTTAAGTGCTGAATATAAAACACATGAACAAAGTGTACTCGACTTAATAAAACATTAAAAAATGTGCTAATGGACACTTTCTTAGAGACTTTACGCAATTAGTAGTTCATGTTAAAGTAATACTATTTATCTTAGTAGGCTAGATTATAGTTATTTTTTAGCGATAACCACGCGCGTTTCCTAAAAATAATGTTTTTATTTAGATTTTATAAAGGGGCGCTTGTCTTGCCCATTGTGTGGCGACACCTTTACAGGCGTTATTTACCAACCCTAAATTTACCTCGAACCTACCCTTAAATTTACTTTAAACCTATTATACCTACCCCTAAATTAATTAAGGTACTCCATACTCTCCAATTACATTCCAATCACTGCCCCTTTTGAACACCTTTCCACTCAGAGCATTTAAAATTCTAGAGAGGAAAAAAGTTTCCGTTTGTGATTTGTTTTAGGGTTCCGTACCTAAAAGGTGAAAACGGGGCCCTATTACTAAGACTCCGCTGTCTGTCTGTCTCCAGGCTGTATCTCAGAAACCATAATAGCTAGAAAGCTGAAACTTTCACAAGATATGTATTGGTCGTGCCGCTATAATAACAAATACTAAAAATAAAAAATATTAAGGGGGGGGGGGGTCCCTACAGTAAACGTGTTTTTGTTTGTATTTTTTTGCTATATATCAATTACAGTAACATGTAGACACCTAAAATTTTCACGGAATGTATAAATGTACATAGCCTTGCAAATTAAATTATAAAATATAAATATTTGAGGGGGGCTCCCATACAACAATAGTACGGAACCCTTCATGCGCGAGTCCAACTCGCACTTGGCCATTTTTTTTTTAACTTAGACCCTAAGCATCGCGGTTAGTACTAATATACAAAAATAAAAATGTCAGTCTATTCACAGGATGGAGTTACAAATGGTTGTATAAGAATTTTATTGTTATTATTAAAAGCCTGTCTGATCCCTTTGTTGGGCAAAGGCCTCTCATACCCTCTTTCCATTTTTCCCTATCTAGCGCTATTATGGACCAATCTTCCTGGTGTTTGTCAAGTATTTATTTGAATTTATAGTTGTAATATATAAAATTTCCATGTCACAATGTTAGTTACCGTACTCCTCCGAAACGGCTTGACCGATTTTTACAAAATTTTATAGTTATGCTTATTCAGTAGGTCTGAGAATCGGCTACTATCTATTTTTCATACCCCTAAGTGAGGTAAAACAACGTGTGCCGGGTCAGCTAGTAAAAATATATATTTAAATAAATATTTGCACTTAATAGTAATTAAATAAGACTAATTCAATTTTTCTTATACATTTAAGACCTTTGTTTAGTGGCTGAACTCTGCGGTTCAGAGATTTTCAAGCGGCTAAAAAGTAATTTACTTTAAAATAATTTTCTTACGTTATTCTAAGGCGTCACTTGCTTAGATTTAATTATACCACTCTATGAATTAGGCCGACCCAAAATACGAGTGGTAAGTAAAAAAATATATATTTCTTTTTTAATTGTCACTTAGAATATAATGAAATGCATAAGAAAACATCTGTATGAGTAATTAGTTTTTTTGTCATATCATAATATTTCCTATACAAATCATAAACGTGATAAAGTAATTCATTAAGTACATATGCACCTATTTAAACGATAAGTCCCCCAAATGTGGCACACTTATTATTAAACTGGTCTTTTCTTTTTTATTTTAAGATTACGAGTATGAATGTTTGTGTCCAATAAAGAATTTTCTATTTAGGTATATTTTCGTACTTTAAGCTTAAAACGGAACCCTATTTTTTTTTATTTTTTATTTTAGATGTCTGTTAAAAACAAACAAACATACAAACAAAAATACAAAATATGGAATAATTTTATCCAATTAGTGTATTGTCATCGGTCCTCAATAAATCTACAAAGTTTGAACGAAATCTGGCCGTTTAAAGTGGGTCAAAATCGCGCCCAAAGAAGTCGGTTACAAACAAACATACATGTGAAGCTAATAGAAAGCGTGTAATTAAAGGTTATTTTTTTTCTATTGTTTTTGCTATATTTTATGATTTGGCCAATTATGTTGTGTCTTCTCCACTAAGTTTATACTCTATGTCTCGGCATATCTGGTAGGTGGCCCCTTTGACAGGTATTTTCAAACATTGTCAGGTAATGTCAACATATCGCGTGAACCAACCGTGTGATACTACTCTTCTGTTGACGCCGATGTAGCCAATCGTACGTCAAAATTACAAACTATGCTTTGCACTCTTAAGAATCTTTATATTAAGTAATAATAAAAATGACGACCTCGTTGGCGTAATGGTTACCATGCCGGACTGCCTATCAGAAGGTTACGGGTTCGATTCCCAACACAGCCAACATGTTTGTGCTGAACTAAATTTGTTGGCTGTCGGTCTGGGTGTTAAATATGTATCTATATAAAATATGTATGTATGCATATGTAGTATATCAGTTGTGCTAGCAACCATAATACGAACTAGAAATGGTTCAGTATGGGGTTAACCATCCGTGTGTAAAATTTGAAAAAAAAAGAATAGAATAGTATATTTTTATTCATCATCAATTATAAAACACCTTCCGCATCGACCGTTGCTTAGCTTCGATGATCGCGTTAGATCACCTTAGCTAGCCGAGCTACAGGCGCTACTAAAAACCAAATGATCTATATCTAGCTACGTTAAGAAAAAGTATATAACTCTTGAGTTGTGAGTTTCGTGTTTCGTTCTCACTTTTTTCGAGCAAATACCTAAAAGTAAATGGACGTGACTGGCTAAAAAGAACCTTTATTAGGAGTAGGCTGGTATTTCGGTATTTCCGGTATGTTTTAAACGTGGAATTACTTGGACTGGTAGTTCTTCGTACAGTAGACCTTGCGAAGATAAGTACAGTGTAAACTCCTTGTAACGTCACTTGGTTTAACGACAAACTCTCTAAGGCGTCGAAATCAATTGGCTTTAGTTGGTTAAGCTTGTATTTCATACAATAGTACATTTTCTATCACATACATGATGCATTCTCTTTAACGGCCTCTCTCTATAACGCCATAAAATGCACAGTCCCTTCAGTGTCGTTATATTATAGAGTTTACACTGCACTTAGAACGTCGTTTATGAGAAACAAGTCATTTATTCATAACATTCAAAGACAGGAAATGTGGATGAATTGTGTGAAAGAAGATATGAAAGAGGAAGGAGTGACTGTAGATATGACGGCTGATAGAAGAGTGTGGAAGCAAAAAACGGGCTGTGCCGACCCCACATAGTGGGAAAAGGTGAAGGCAATGAAGAAGAAGAAGTTTAAAAGACAAAGAACTTTCAAAAATAAATACCCCTTTCACCTCCTTAGGAATGGAATTTCCAAAAATCCGTTCTTAGTACACGTCTATGCACTAAAACGAATACAGTTGCCAAATTTTATACCCCTAGTACCAGTCGCTACTAAGGCTTCGCGTTGCCTATTTATAAATGAGTGATTTGATCCTTATAGTATAGTAGATAGAATATTATATACATCATATTTAGAAACTGGTTCATTTCAATATGTCTTATTATATATGTAACTTCATTCTTCAACAATCACTTGACTAATAATTTCATATTAAGTTGATTTATATATTTTTAAGGTTATATTAATACATCATTCCATAGACTAATGAAATATAATAGACACTCAACCTCTTGTTGAAAGTCGTACTAGTTAAGTGTATCGAATAATATTCGTATTTCTTTTTAAACAACTTCACTCGGGTCACGCAATCTAATATAACCGTCCGTTATATAACTATGCGACTGCAGCGCGTTGTAGAATTTGGCGGCAGCCTGGCTGTACGCTCGATTTACAGCGCCATCTAGGTTTCATCGGCAATTATGACTAACTTCCGCGCCACGCTTTATTGTATGGGAATCAGCAATTTTCTCTAGTACTCTGATCCCTGATCATTACATACATACAGGCGAAAGCAAAATTGGTCCGTCAAAGTAGAGAATTCGCTTGCTTCGCTCGCTCGGTCCATAAAAAGCCTACTTGGCTGGTATTTCAGTTTGTATTCCGGAGGTTTACGTAAAGTAAATTATTTAAGAGTTATTCAGAAATTCTAAATACTTATTGTATTTTTTATATTTAGGCATTTTGACTAGCAGCCGAGCCTCAGACCTACTGAATACGCATATAAAATTTGGTAAAAATCGGTCAAGCCGTTTCGGTGGAGTACGGTAATAAACATTGTGACATGTATTTTTTTTATGTAAGATATAGTTTTATCTAGATACATATTTAACAGCCAGACCAACAAATTTAGTTCAGCACAAAGATGTTAACCGTTCCTGGAATCGAACCCGGAACCTTCTGGTTAGCAGTCCGGCATGGCAATCTTTACGCCAACGAGGTCGTCAAATAAATTGTGTAAAAGACACATTTGCTTTCATCTAATATTATATATAAAATTTCCATGACACAATGTTAGTTACCGTACTCCTCCGAAACGGCTTGACCAATTTTTACCAAATTTTATATGCATATTTTGTAGGTCTGAGAATCTGCTACTATCTATTTTCCATACCCCTAAGTGATAAGGGTTCACCCTTAATTTTTTTTTTAATAATAGAATTAATTTATTAGACAAAACAATTGCCGGATCAGCTAGTAATAATAATATGAAATAGGTACCCGTTTCTTTTCCATGCTAGTTTAATATTATTTTATTCATAGGATAAAAGTGCTCGCTACCACTCAAATTCAATGGAAGCAGTGACAAAAGAATTCTAATGCCAGACTGAAATATTTATCATATTACATTCTTGGCATTGTTACAGAAACTATGAAACCGTGGAATTAGGAAAAGGGTTAGAAAACTGGAATAACGAGCTCGAGATCTAGATATTTTCTATTCTAACCCGTTCCTTTGTTCTTTTGAGTTAAGTGTTTAGCTCTGGTGTCGAGATTTTTCGAACTGATTTGTCTTCGTTTGCGCTATTTTCGCAGGCTCTGGTGTTCAGGTATTTACAAGCCGCCCAAGGGATTTTCACTAGGCTTAACTGAAATTGGGCTGGGCACATCAGCCGGATGTCGGAGGATCTGTGGGCTAAACGCACCACCCAGTGGGTACCACAGAGCGTCCGACGTCGCGGCAGGCCCAGACGGAGATGGCGGGACGAACTGGATAAACACTGCAAAAACTGGCAAGAAATAGCAATAGATCGTGATACATGGAAAGAGGGTAGAGAGGCCTTTGCTCTTCAATGGAACAAAACAGGCTCATAATATGATATAAAAAAATTAACGACTGTTTGTACTTTAAGACTAAGCCAACGTGTCATCCGACCGATGGCAGCACCCAGATAAAAAACGACACTTTTTCATATGACAGTCTTTTTCATGGTCACCCATCCAAAGACTCCACAACGACTTAACTTCGGTGATCGCGTCAGGTTATCGTAATTACCCGAGAGCTATGGAGCAAATTTAATACATTACACATAAAGACCAACAATAATCAGTTGGTAAACCTACTTGAATAAAAAAAATACTAAACACAGACTGACTAACAGACTGGTTCATAAAATACGGGAGTTCGAGGTTCATGGTTCAACGCAAGAAAATACAAAAACATTTTAAAATATCAGCGCTCTACCTCATTGCAGGACGACTTACTCTAATATTTTTTTACAATTAATGGACTTGCGCTTGATCACAATTCACCTGATGGTAAGCGGCATTATGATTTAAAGTCGAGCGCGCTTACTCTTTGAAAACCTCCAGTAGTTTTAACGGAACAGGGAACTTGGCAAAGAATTCGATGTAATCAAAAAAATTATTAGAACTTATTCTGTGTAGAGGAAAAACGTTTTGGTATATCTATGGTTGAAACAGAAGAATATAATAAGCTGTGTAGGCATGTTCTTCCTTTCGTAAGGTTTTTTCGTGTTTTTCTAACCTCATGAGATTTTTGCCAGAACAAATTGCGTAAACTGTTAGCAAGTAAGGGTAGCATTGCTTGCTTGGACTAATAAAATAAGTAGACATGAAGCGTCTGTATTCGGGTAACTAAGGTGTTCTGTCGCAATCATCGAAGTTAAGCAACGGTCGACGCGCACAGTGTTTGAATGGTCCCATGTACAAGACTGTCTTTTTAAAGGTGTAATTTTCATCTGGGTGCTACAGCGGGTCGGGTGATACGTTAAATATAATTCCCGGCTGTTAGTCTTAGGACAAAGTCGTAAGGCCAAGTTGGAGGCCTTCGAGCGGCTTGAAAAGTCTCTATAGCAGAGCTTGGCCTCTTAGCTAAAAGAAGTGGCGAGACCGCGATCTGAAGTCTTTTATTTCAGATTTCAAATTATTGATATATAATTATAATAGTATTCTAATTATATTAACCAATATCAATATGAAATATTTAGAAAATCCCTGACAACATTTTCTAGTTTCGGCCATTTTGGATTATAAATTTATTTTAAGTTTATGTTTACGTTCAAATATGTATCGTGCTGTTAAAATTTATACATCGCATAAAGAACCATACTTAGTTCATGATATCTTGTTTTTTATATTACCTAATTCATGTACTTGTCATATGATGGACATGGATGAGGATGGCACAAGACCGAGACGAATGGCGTACAAGAAGGGAGGCCTATGCTCAGCAGTGGGCGATAGAGGGCTGAAAATGATGATGATGATGATGATGAAATTCATGTCCTTTGTGTCCTTTCCTAAATTCATGTCCAAAGTGGAGGGACGGTAGGGAGGCCTTTGCCCTGCAGTGGGCTGATTTATAGGCTTAGATAGATAGAAATTCATGTCCTTTGCTTGATGTGTTCTCGTGCGTCAGACGAAATACGTTTTTGCGTGATGAATATCTGTCACAAGCCGCTTAGGAATGCTGGAATAAAACTATTCTATTGTCCAACTGACCTTTCTTTGGAAATGCCACGTCCGTGATAACGGGCCGCTTATTTGTCGACGGTATTTTGTGAATTTGGGTTCAGTCGTGCTTAGTTTAGGAGATTAAGGAAACGTTAGTAGCTTAGTTGGCTAGAGGTAATTTTAGATAAAACAAGTAAAGGCGGAAATAAAGGCAACATCTTGATTTTACAGATTTTTTTACTGAAATTTATAATAGGTACAGAACCCTAAAAACAAATCATTTTCGGGGAGGTTTATAGTAGAGATGCGCGACTGCGAATAATCTGACCAGTCGAATTATCTACAACTACTAATATACACGTTCGACTTGAATATTAGTAATATACTAATGTTAATAATCGAATGATGACTACTAATTAGTTACTAATGGCGTTTTGCCTCGATTGTTTGCGAATGTTGTCAATGTCACTTGTTAGTTTCAAATGAATGAAATATGAATGAATCGTTCGCCGGACTCCCGCGCCGCTCCCTAGCGCCACCGCCAGTCGAATTACGTCATTCAAAGTTGTTAGTTACTAATTTTCGGAGATCATTCGAATGAGTCGAATGATTTGTAAAGTTGAATAATTCGACTGGAATCATTCACAGTCGCGCATCGCTAGTTTACAGGATTTGCCAAAATATTCTATTTTGCTCCCATACCGTTATAAGTCGCGATTGATGTAGCCAGCTTTTGGATGGGTGACCGTAGTTCAGTTGATGAAAGAAGCATTTGTAGCCCAAATAAGCGTAGCGCCTGCAGCTCGGCTAGCTAAGGTGATCTGACGCAATCGTCGAAGCTAAGCAACGGTCAATGCAGACGGTGTTTGGATGGGTGACCATGCACAAAAGACTGTTGTTTTTAAGTGGCATTTTCATCTGAACGCTGCCTTGAGTCGGATGACACGACACACTTAAATTGTAGGTCCCGGCTGTTAGTCTTAGTTCAAGCAATCGTTTAGCCAAGTCAAAGGCCTTCTGGTGGCTTGAAAACTCTCGACATCAGAACTTGGCCACTAAGCTACTACTATACGAAGAAGAAGAAGCATAACTGATCCACGATTGCAGTGAAGTTAAGCAACGGTTGGCGTGGTGACGTGGTTTATATTCTACGTGGATTATGAACAAGTCAGCAAAGTCTGTAAGATACTGTATTTTGAAGTCAGTAATTACAATAATTAGACGTTCGTGACCTAACCCTTACATTGTTATTTTATTATAATTACACACATAAATTAATTTTAATTTATAACGGTACCTAATTAATTATTCACTAAATTGCCAGGCGCGTACTCAACAATTTTGACTCTTACACATTTTTTTAATTATGAGTAGAGATAGGTACGCCTCGTGACTTTACCCGTATTTGTAAATTTGTTCCAAAATGTATCCTACTAATATTATAAATGCAACAGTTTGTGTGTGTATGTTTGTTACATCTTTACGCTCAACGGCTGAACCGATTTTGACGAAGTTTGATGTGAAAATAAGTTAGACCTTGGATTAACACTTAGGCTACTTTTTATTCCGAAAACAATTGTGGTTTCCGTGGTATACGCAAATAACTTTATAACCTATGTTACTCCTTCACGCTCCAACGGTAAGACCGATTTTGATGAGATTTACTATGAAAATAGGTATACCTTGGATTTCCATTAAGGCAACTTTTTATCCCAGATTAACTTCTTTGGTCCCGGATTAACGCGGGTAACATCACGGGGCGCAGCTTGTAAATAACTAATCCATCGTCTAAACTATATCCAGGACTAAATATTTTTAGCCCAAATTAGTTAAGCAGTTTTATCATTATCACTTAAAGCTCCTTTTTACTTAACTATTTATGAATGCCAAAATTTTAAAGATATGTTTGTCATTTCTTCACTTAAGTAATTAAATAGTTTTTTTTTGTTTATATTTAACTTAGCAGTTAATTCGTTAGACTCTGGATTAACGCACAGGTTTTCTTTTTTATAACTTGTAGGTTTGCGTTTGAGCACAGCTTGCCTGGTGTTAAACAATACTAACTATGGCCTACGATATTACACGCTTACCTAGAAAATACCTATTAACTCTAGATTTGAAGACCCCCAGGTGGTACTTCTCAGGAAACAGAGACTCAGGAAGAGAATTTCAAAGTTTTGCAGTCCTCACAAGAAAGGAAGAAGTTTTTTCTTGGATTATCGCAAGTAAAACTGGGAAACGCAGCAGTAGCAAAATAAATAGTATAGGGTCAGTGTAAGTCTCAAACGAGGAGTAAACACGCAAACAACACATTCCGCGGTGTCGCTGTTAATGCGAAATGTACAGTAGTCATTAACTATACTATTTTATCAGCTAGTATAAAAATCGCACTATGCTTTTCACTTCTTTTTTTTACTAACCTATTGACTCAGGCGTTACTTTGCGGAAATCCATCTTAATATATATATAAATCTCGTGTCACAATGTTTGTCCTCAATGGACTCCTAAACCACTTAACCGATTATAATGAAATTCGCACACCATGTGCAGTTCGATCCAACTTGAGAGATAGGATAGTTTAAATCCCAAATTATAGTCGCAATTTTAATTTATTGCTAATTATTGTCTGTTATTATTTGACAGTCACAATTATCTGTTAACTCCAAATGATTCTAACAGATGTCGATACCTTGCGACTGGGTTGAGTAAGTAATCAATAGATGGCGCTGCTATGGTAAATCTACGAACGTGTCATATAAGCTACACTATCTATTTTTCATACCCCTAACTGAGGCAAAACAACGTTTGCCGGGTCAGCTAGTTATATTATATTTTTAATGTGATATTAATAAGATGATGTAAAGTATTGTATAAAACACTTAATAAATACAATTGTAAATAAAGACAAAATTAAATTATTTAGTGTACTTCTGCTGTTATCTGAAACCAAATTATAAATAAAGATTAGAGTTATAAAATCAATGTCAAATTTGTTATATAAATAAATATTAGGACATATATCACACACGGCTGGTTACACCCATAAAACCATTTCTAGTTTGTATTATGGTTGCTAATCCAACTGATATATACTATATATACATACATAAATACTTTATATCGATACATGTTTAACACCTAGACCGACAGCCAACAAATTTAGAAACAAAGAAAGAAATAAAATATTTTATTTATATTTAATTATTTATTTATTTAGGTACACAAAACAGAATACAACCTAAAAATAGTTGTGTTGTGGTTGTTCTTTCTTTCTTTCTTTCTTTCATTTAGCTCATCACAAAAATGTTCCGTGCCGGAAATCGAACCCCGGGCCCCTCTGGTTTTGGCATTCCGGCATGGTAACCGTTACACCAAAGAGGTCGTAGAATTTTTTAACATGTATTTTTCCAAATTCTTCTAAATCACAGGGACTTTTGTCTCTAAACTAACAAACACATTTTAAGTTCACAAATTGATTTCCGGTATTCTTATCTGATGGATGGCGCCGTATATCAGGCACCTGCAGTCAAATATTGATTCCATGCCTATAGCAAAAGTAAACATGTTTACATTTCATTTCGTAGAGTTTTTATTTTGATTTGGCAGGTGAACTGATAAGAAAAGTTTTTTTTAACTACTGGCGCTCTATGGCTTTACTCGCCTGAATCCGAGATAAAAAAAACACTATATGGCAATCCAGGAACACTTTTTAGGTTTCCGTACCTAAAAAGTAAAAAGCCTCCGCTGTCTGTCTGTCTCCATGCTGTATATCAGAAACCGTAATAGCTAGAAAGCTGAAACTTTCACAAGATATGTATTTCCCGTACCGCTTTAATACTCGTAATAAATACTTAAAATAAAAATTAAAAAATACTAAGGTCCCCATACATCGACGACCTCGTTGGCATAACCATGGCTACCATGCGAGAAGGTTCCGGGTTCGATTCCCGGCACGGCCATCATCTTTGTGCTGAACTAAATTTGTTGGCTGTGGGTCTGGGTGTTTAATATGTATCTATATAAAATATGTATTTATATGTAGTACCTATATCAGTTGTGTTAGCTACCATAACACAAATTAGAAATGGTTAAGTATGGGGCTAACCAGCCGTATGAGAAATGTGTCAAAAAAATTGCTCACTGTTTGCGTCCATGCCACTGTTTTGAAAGCACACAATTTAACCTCGAATTTTGCATGCATCAGTACTACCTCGTTTTGGAAGAGCTTAGAAGCTTAAGTTTTCACCTCGTCGAACATTGATGATAAATTCAGGAGAGCTTTTTCAAAAACGACCTTTCGAGATTTTAAATTTATGCCTAAAAGGAGTAAGCACTTAGAAAGGTTTTTGTTTAGGTAAGCTAAATGGCTTAGCTTTGGTGTCAAGTTTTCAAACCTACATTTTACTTAGTTACTGGTGATTTTTATAACTATAAGGTTTCGTACCCCACAGGTATGGAACCTTAAAGCTAGTACCCACTGGTAAACCTTTGGTTACAAAATACTACTATGCGATTAGTGATTTTTTTTAATTACAAGGAGTTTAAATTGTATAATTAACTATTAATCAAATTGACATACGTTTCATTAATTGTAAATAGCATTAAATTTGAATATATTTGCCACTTGTATAATTTAATTTGATTGGTATTTTTATATTATTATTATTTGTTATTTTAGATGTTGCTTTATTTGTCAAAATACACATTTATATGTTTTCTTATTTTTGGCAAATGGACCATAAGTTATTGCCACGGTCATGGCCTGTGCAGGGCTAGCATAGACCAATGTCTACCGGGGCTTTAACGAGGTTAAATATAAAGTAAAACCCTGCAACTTATATAATTTATACCTACCCACATGTATAATTGAAGACTCAGAAGCAAGATACCGACTCGCGTAGTGAGCATTTCTATGCAATTTCCAAAGTAAGTCCTCCGTAAAATGCAAATTTCGCGGGTATCTTGTAATATTTCGTGGAATAGGTAAGACTGATATGGAGGTTCGTGTCACCCAACGATAAAATCCCACTAGATTGCGCATAGCTTTGCCCGTATTTCGAAATAAGTAAGTGATTTATCACTATCTTCCGTCCAACCATATATTTTCTTTTTGACAATAATTAAAACCTCTCAATTCAAATTAAAACAACTCTTTACAAAGTGAACTTTTGCGTAAGACGCAGTTAGGTTCTATGCGTGCTGTCAAAAAGAAAATAAACGGTTAGACGGGCTATAACTATTTTCGCGCAATTCCCTACGCACTTGTTTTTTTTACTAAAACTAAAATCAGCCTAAAATCTTGAATTAATTTCTACAGCTAAGCAAATTTTTTTGTAATACGTAAATTACTTAATCAGAAATTACAAAAATTTTAAGAACATGCTAAATAAAAAAAAAAGACACTCCGTTAAACTTTTAGTCCGTCCTGCTCTACCAAACGAACACCTTATAGCTATGTCCTTGTCTAACACCCCGTCCCGCGATCGCAGAGGCGAACAGTGCTTATATGAGTTATTGCTTACATCGGTTATCAAGTGAATGTTATCATTGATGTCACCTCTGCCATTTCACGGTTCTTTGATTACAACGATGAAGTACGCTACTAGATTTAGAGGAGTGATCAGAAATGGATAGAATAGAAAACGTTTTATTTAGCTTGTTGCAAGTATTTGCTTAGCAACAATCAATTTTCAATTTCAAAATATCTTTATTGATAATGACAAAATACAATAAATAACAATGCCAGTGTACGTAATATCCTAGCTGTTATAGATAATATTATCAAATCATTTTAAAACACAAGGCTTATCTAAAACTTACAATATGAGATTTATACAATAATAAACATGGTGATTATATACAATATACAAATAAAATGAAAATTTACAATACGCTTGCTTTGAACCTAGCAGAACATTATTAACAAAACTATTAAACATTAATGCGGGTAGAACTAACAATACTGAGAATGACTCGCCGGTTTAAGCTTAGCAACAGGTAATATATAAACATAATAAATTAATATTCAGAAGTATCCCTTCTAGGCTACCGCATATGCGGTATGCAAAATGTTATAGATTAAAAAATGAATATCTTGATATAATAAGCAATATTATTTGAATCCTCCTATCCTCGCCTATAACGCGGCTAGCTAAAGTGGTTTGACGATCATCGAAGTTAAGCAACGGTCGATGCGGGCGGTGTTTGGATGGGTGATCATGCCCAAGACTGTCGTTTTTTAAGTGGCATTTTCATCTGGGCGCTACCGTAGGTCAGATGACATGATAAATTGTAGGTCCCGGCTGTAAGTCTTAGTACAAGCAGTGGTTAAGCCAAGTCAGAAGCCTCCGAGTGGCTTGTAAACTTTCGACACCAGAGCTTGGCCTCTTAGCTCATACGAAGAAGAAGAAGAAGAATATTATTTGAAAGTTATATCAAAAGATTACAAATATACAATATCAAAAACAGTCAATCTTCTCTTTATTCTAATATATAAAATTTCCATGTCACAATGTTAGTTACCGTACTCCTCCGAATCGGCTTGACCGATTTTTACCATATTTTATATGCGTATTCAGTAGGTCTGAGAATCGGCTGCTATCTATTTTCCATACCTCTAAGAGATAAGGGTTGTTCACCCTAATTTTTTTTACGAACTTTTTTGTTTTTATTTTTTATAGTTTGGCATTAAAAGGGTTGTATGTAACAATCCTGTTTTTTACTTTTTTATCACAAACCACTGTTTTTTATGGCCATTTTAGTAATACAATAATAATTTTTCATCCCGCTCGATAACTGATCAATTAGTGTTTTTAACTTTAGGTACTTAAAACAGAACAGCATTTGCCGGGTCAGCTAGTAATTTATTATAAGTAAGTAAACCTTTCTCTCTAATTATCGATATCTCTGGTACTAAGAAGACATATTGAAAAACTATTGCTCATCGAATAAGTTATGGGGCTTCGATAAGGGGAGTAGTGGGATAGAATCCTGATTGAACTGTTGAGAGGTAGATTTTGTTGCTTCCGCAATTTTGAGCTTCATATCCAAACCTATTGTTAGCCAGTTCATTTATTTTTACCGTTTTTTGTTCAGCGTACTTTTTAGCGACTGGATTACGGATTTATCTTTTTTATCGTGCTTTTTATTTCTTGGTTATAAAAATAATATTTTTAAATAACTCATTTATTCATAATGGTGGCTTAATATTTATTTTGTTATTATTATTTTTTTAGTTTACAAAATTTTCGTTTTTTATATGCTTTGTAAATATTATTCTTAAGTACTGTAAAAAAAATGAAAACAAATATACTTAAATTTAAATAAATTTATTCATATAAATAAAGTTATTATAGCGGCACGGAAAATACATATCTTGTGAAATTTTCAGCTTTCTAGCTTTCACGGTTTCTGAGATACAGCCTGGAGACAGAAAGACATACAACGGAGGCTTAGTAATAGGTTCCCGTTTTTATCTTTTTGGTAAAGTAAAAGTAAAAAAGCCTTTATTCATCTGCATTACATTATGATTACCTACTTCTTTAACATGCACATTATCTTATCATATTTAATATTATGTTAATGTCAAATTATGATTAATTAAAGAGTAGTATGTCAATTATAATGATGTCAAAAGTATAATTATAATGTGTCAATGTCAATGCGGTTATTAAATTATGTCAAATGTTGGAATGCTGATGTCGCCTCATTAGCGTAGGCCTCCTTCAGCTTGCACCAAAGTTGTTTGGTTAAAATATGTTATTATAGGAAAATACATAACATGTGAAAGTTTCAGCTTTCTAGCTATAACGGTTTCTGAGATACAGCCTGGAGACAGACAGACACGCTTTTCGTCGACCTTTATTTTTAGGTCGCAGTCCTAGCTCCTTCCTTCAGTCCTTAGCTTTGGAACTCAATACCTGAGTCTCTGTTTCCTGAGAGGTATCATCCGGGGGCCTTCAAAAGTAGAGTTAATAGGTATCTTCTAGGTAAGCGTGCCACACCGTAGACTGCAGTGCAGCTTAACATCAGGCTAGCTGTAGTCAAACGCTAACCAATCAAGAATAAAAAAAGACAGACAACGGAGGCCGTTTTTATCTTTGAGGTACGGAACCCTAAAAAGAGACACATGGATTTACTTATTAATGAAATAACTTTACTTTGAGTCCTTGAAAGCTACGAAAATCCGGAGCCCGACCCAAATAACTTAGCCACTAATATCAGAGAAATTTCTAATCGATATGTATGTAGGTATATATGTGCGTATATGTAGGTATGGATATAGGTATAATGCGTAGGCAAGTAGTGTTGAAATAAGGCTAATTAAAGCACATGAACCAACGAAATTGTATTACTGTGCGATGGTCACAGTACATATACGAAGCAGTAGAGTAACTTTACAATCTTTCTTCTAATATATAAAATTTCCATGTCACAATGTTAGTTACCGTACTCTCCGTACTCCAACACTGCTTGACAGATTTTTACTACAAATACAAATCATTTATTGATAACACCAAAGTTACAAGTCAAATATTATGATATCAATACAAAAGTATATGATATGTATCCATGTCAATTTTTAATTCTAATTCTAGTAATATAATTTTATTACAATAGTACATGATATTAATCAAATGTCAATTTTCATTTCTATATAATCATTAATATTATAAAAAGTTTTTTATCTAATAGCCAAACTCTGAGTCTAGTCTTAAAGCTGGCGGTGGAAGGTGCATCCCGGACAGTCACAGGTACGCGGTTGTAAATCGCGGGCCCCAACACGTAAACGGACCTCTCCAATTTCACAAGTCTATGTACCGGCGTTTTCAGTTGCATCTTTTTCACGTTGCTACGTAAATCCCATGTTTTATTAGCACCCCTGCGTTGAAATAATTCAAGGTGCGTGTGTGTGAAAAACTACTAAATCTTATTTGTGTATGTGTATGTGTCAGTAGCTCTGAGAATCTGCTAGTAATCTATTTTTCAAATCCCTAAGTGATAAGAGTTGTTCACCCTATTTTTTTTTATTATACATATTATCATTAAAAATACATACAACCCCAAATTTTTGGTTTTTTATCACCAAACCCTAATTTCCGTACTTCGTACGTAGGTTTAAAAATCTATGAAGCATATGTTATGAGATTTTTGTGGTAGTGGACTAGAAATTGAATCGTTACGATATAACAAAACTTCTCTTACTGCTTTCTTTGCACACTTGTACTAATTCGAGCCTGGTATGTAATTACTAGTAAAGCACCGACAATGGCCTTTGTTTCCAGGCGCGAGGTAGTTATTCAATATTGAAAGGCCCTCGGGCTTTTTTAGGTCTTATAAACTTAGTTTAAGGGACTTAATAGTTTAAGGGACCTTTTAGGTTCTTATTAAGACCTTTTTAGGCTAGAAAGAGTGAAGTGTTTTTTTTGTAATTTTTTAATATTACCCTTAAAAAAAATTGGCCAAGTGAGAGTAGGGCTCGCACATGAAGGTTTCCGTACCATTGTTGTAGTGAGGGCTCCCTTAAATATATATTTTTTTCAATATTATAATTTAATTTGATAGCCAATATACTTTTATGTAAATTTTAAGTGTCCTAGCACTAACCGTTATTAATATAGTATAGCAAAAAAAATAGGAATAAAACAGGTTTATTGTATAGGAACCTTCTAAATACTTTAAAAAAATATTTTTAGTTTTTGTTGTTATAGCAACGGCAAAAAAATACGGGTACATATCTTGTGAAAGTTTGAGCCTTCTAGCTATAACGGGTTCTGAGATACAGCCTGGAGACAGACAGACAGCGGAGGCTTAGTAATAGGGTCCCGTTTTTACCTTCTAGGTACGGAACCCTAAAAACGACGAGGTTTTGTGAGTGGAGTTTCGGAACCTATTCACGTCACACAAACAATCATAAGTTTCTTCTTTATAATATTGGTATTATAGATTTACACTTCTGGAAAAAAATACCGTTTCCGATTCAATACGATCACAAAACGAAGCTTAGTTAACTTTTTTAACTTGTACGGTGACCGTTTTAGACAGAACTGAAAAAAAGAACTTCTCAATACTCATTCAAACCGAGATACTAACTCTACAGAGTTATTTACAAATGAAAGTGATATCATAGACTAATAAATATAATAAATAAATAGTAGGGCACATTTCACACACGGCTGATTAACAACCCCATACTGAAACATTTCTAGTTTGTGTTATGGAAGCTAACACAAATGATATACTACATATACATTACATATATATTTTATTTAGATACATATTGAACACCTAGAGCCACAGCCAACAAATTAAGTTAAGCACATATTAGATGTTGACCGTGCAGGGAATCGAACCCGGAACCTTCTGATTCTGGCAGTTGTATAGATAAATAAATAAATACTTCTTTACGGCGAAGGAAAACTTCGTGAAAAAACTGGTATGTGTGAGGACCTCAAAATCCTAAGATGGGTGTCATCTGTTAACCCGCACTGCTAGTCAGCGTGGTGGACTATGACCTATTATATCTCTCCTCGTGATAAAAGGCCCCGAAACCCAGCAATAGATATATGCCCAGTAACGTAAAATGTGTACTCCTTAATAAATAAATTAAATAGTCTTTATTTGCCCAAATACTCCTTACTAATTACAAATTGTCATAGAAGTAGAATATTTTCTATTTCATATTTTCTATTTATATATTTTACAATATATATCTTAGCTTGAGCCTTGAGCATCGCCGCCTGGTGGCCAGCCTTTCGGTTTTTTATAGGTTACATTTCGGTGAGTGTGCATCGGGATTGCATGATTTGATCCCCCCCGCCCCATTCCACCATCGGACGAGTAGGGAAACACCAAGGCGGCATCGTTATACTGTGGAGGTGCCTAAGTCGCGTACTAAGCGGTATGCTTCCACCTTCATTGTGCGTACCGCCAAAGTGTGGAATTCTTTGCCAAATTCTTTGTTCCCCGATAACTATAATCTAGCGGTTTTCAAGGCAAGAGTGAACCGGTTTCTTCTGGGCAAGCGCGCTCCACCTTAGATTGCAATCTCGCTTACCATCAGGTGAATTGCGGTCAAGCGCAAGCCCATTACTAGTAAAAAAAAAAAAACTACAGATAGCTCTGTATAGCTTTGAACACCGCAGTCCCTGCGAAATGGCCTTCTTTGTAGGGCAGAGATTTATCGTACATCCTCTATAGACTCCAAGGGAAATGAATGACCCAAAGTGTCTTTATATTTGGACTTAAGTAATGGATATTTGGCGACGCACCCAAAAAGGCTCCAATGGACAGTTATCACTTACTATCATGCGGGTGGCATGCTTGTTACTCAATAGCTTGAAGTGAGCGAGTGAAGCGAGAATCCGGTATACATCTTTCCTGTACGGCTTTGCTGCTTAATTTTTTTCCTATACCTTTAATGATAATTACTTTCCCTTTGATTGTGATACGGCTATTACACAAACCCCTTACAAAGTACTTCGTCAATAATATGACAAATTAACACATTAAAACCCATTGAGACGTTTAACTCCTATTTAAACAAACATAAGCGCTAACCAAACCTTAACCAGGGTTTAAGTAACAGTTGCCTATAACAAGCCAGTGTTAGTTTTAAACTGCCGTTTGTAAACACATTTGTATGATATAATATGTAGGTCGTGTAATCCTTTACGGGTCAGTGGT
Organism: Mellilla xanthometata; assembly: GCA_035578125.1. Lineage (NCBI taxonomy): Eukaryota > Metazoa > Arthropoda > Insecta > Lepidoptera > Geometridae > Mellilla > Mellilla xanthometata. The sequence continues at coordinate 3,259,846 of JAPUBQ010000025.1, forward strand.
GCTCAAACTTTCTATACCTTTTAGGGTCCCGTTTCTGTAGTCCTGGAAAAAAACCGTAAAGGATCGATCGTTCCGCCGCTCCGTATAAACTTTTTACAGTTCTGGGCGTAAAAATAAAAACGGACCCTATTACGGCCTGAGCTGTCTGTTTGCTTGTCACCAAGCTGAAATTGAGTATTTTCGTTGCCGCTATAACAACATATACTAAAATTAAAATAATAAGACGGCTCCCATCTTCGATCAAATTTCTACCAGATTCAGTGTTGCGTACGGCACTACCCAAAAAAACTATCATGAGTTTACTATACTATTGTATCACAAAAAATATTTCAATTCAAGCCAACTTTACCACTGTATTTAAAATTTTTATGATGTGCTCGTAAAATTTTTATGATCATACGCAGTGAGCTTTAGAAAATTCAATTGTATTACTATACTAATAACGCTTGAATTCGTCAAACTCAAATAGGACCACACTCTTTCTTGTGGTCTTATTTTCCTTGCCGTTTTTAGACAACACCTTAAGTACATAGTACATTTTTGATCGAAAGCTCCCATAGTTACAATAAACGTATTATTGATGCTAACTAAGTGTCTTTGAAGAAAGAGTTAAGCGGTTTTTTCTGGGCAAGCGCGCCCCACCTAAGATAATATTGCCAAAGACCAGGTGAATTATGATCGCAAGCCCATTTAATGTAAAAAAAATGGAGTAGATCGGAAAAAGAAAATTTGCCTTGCAAACCTCACCTAGTGGGATAAGGCAAGGATGAAACGGAAGACTTGTGTTCACCGGGTCTCTGGACCATTTCCGAAAGTTTGAGAACTCTGTCCCTTACTAATGCCTGGACATTAGCCGGGACATTAGTCATGTTTTGTCTCCTTCATGTGTTTAACTAATTTGTATTGTTGATTGCTTTGTTATGACATTTGCAGCTTTATAGTGGACGTTAGTTATGGCAAAATTTGAACTTTTGTAAGTTTTATTTAGTATTTTTGTATATTTTCGACTTTTGACCTGAAGTAGGAATTGGCACGGGTCAAAAAAAGAAATGTGTATTTAAAAAATTGGAAAGCCATGAAACCCTAAAGAAAAGTCTAATAGAACCTTAATTTAAATATCCATTCCCATACTGCAAGAAACACTCACCTTCCTTTCTTCCTTATCTTGACGAAATAAATTTAAAAATCTCAGGCTGTAGAAAATCTAGGTTTGTTAAATTTAGACTTATTTATTATTATTTAGACTTATAGATTACATATTTATTTTTGTATATTTTCGACCATTCACACCTTTGTCCTGAAGTGAGAATTGGCAAGGGTGGAGAAAAAGAAGTAAACCTATATTTAAAAAAAAAATGTACTGCGGATCCCTAAATAAAGTCTAATAAAACCTAAAGTTAAATGTCCATTCCCATAGTGCAAGAAAACCCCACCCTCCTTTGTTTCTTATCTTAACGAAATAAATGTAAAAACGTCAGGGTGGGGCTATATAAAAACCTTGGTTTGTTACCATTTGAATTTCAAATAAACTACTTGAATTTATATCTGCTGCAGCTCTAGAATAAAGTATCTAACAATTTTTTAAAGTTATATTTAAAATTATAATTTGGTTTGCTTTTTACATTTTTGTTGGTTGAGTTTTTGCCTTGGAAAAAACCTCAGCATATTTTGTTGAAATCAGTTCAGTCATATAAGCGTGAAAATGTAATAGACTTGAAAACTAAAACCACGCACAATCTTTAGTAGGATAAGATTAATTGATAAAATATTATTTCCAATTCCCAAAAGGAATCTACGGAATACTAATTTCAGCTATTAAAGTTATTCCAAAAAAGACAATAATTTAGACCAATACTCAAAGGAAAAGCAAATTCGTTCCAAGAAATTTACTTGTTTCGTCATAAATCAAGTGAAGAGAAAACTGAGAACCTACTTTTAGAACTAATATTATTCATTCCAACTTTTCTGGACGAAAAGTCTAGAAGCTAATCAATTTCCAACAAGTCAGAATTCCTTATCTACGGCTTCATTTGTTTTGTATTACGAGTATTTAGAATATTTTTATAACATGGTTCACTTCTTCTTTTTCCTTACCTTATCTCACTTAGGTGGGGTCGGCATAGTAATCTTCTTCTTCCGCTCTCTTCTATCAGACGTCATCTCCATACTCACTCCTTTCTCTCTCCTGTCTTCATTCACACACTCCATCCATGTCTTTCTTCTTAGGTCGGCTTCTTGCCCTTCTTCCTTGCGCTACCATTTCCATACATCTCCTAGTAACATGCATCTCCTCTCTACGCATCACATGTCCATAACACGCTAACCTTCCACTCTTTATTTTCTCCCTCACTGGGGCTACTTTCACACTTCCTCTAATGTACTCATTTATTATAACATGAATCACTGTTAAAGTTTTTCACGAAAATAAGCTATGTTTTTCAGTGTTTGTGTGTCTGAGACATCGTAGCTCTCAAACGGATGGACCGATTTTGATTTATTTTTTGTTAGAAAGGTGTATTAGTCGGGATTTTTTATAGATATGTTTCTTGAAATTGCAAGATGGCCGCCGCGCAGCTACAAAATGACTTATAATTTTCACAACTCATTCATTATGGGTATCAAAAGAAAGGACTTGATTAGTAGAGTACATACGCTTTGATCAATTTCAAATGTAAGATGGTCGCCGCGCCAATACAAAATCACGAATATTTTTTTACAACTCATTCATTAAATATCCTATAGCTATTGTAGCGCCTATAGCTCGGTTAGCTAAGGTGATCTGACACGATCATCGAAGCTAAGCAACGGCAACGGTCGATGCGAACGGTGTTTGAATGGGTGACCAAGTACAAGATCAGGGTGCTACCGTGGGTCGGATGAAATGTTAAATTATTATTATTTCGGAAAAAAAATTTTGTTCCCGGCTGTTAGTCTTAGTACAAGCAGTCGTTAAGCCAAGTCAGAGGCCTTCGGGCGGCTTGAAAACTCTCGATACCAGAGCTTGGCCCTTAGCTCATCCTTAGCTCATACGTATAAGAAGAATTCTTTCACCCATGGTGCAGGATTACACTTTAAACCTTGGTTTAAAAATAAAAGTCACCCTCAGCGACTGTCAAACTTTTTAACACATCTGAACTTTTTTGGACCCGCTTTAAGATTTACTCTCTCTCTCGTATACATTGTCACATGAATTTAAAAGAGCTTTCTATCTCTTTCTAGACGAGTACACGACATGCCATTGACAAAACTTTTTCAATTTATTCCCCTCCGCCCCACCACTTGTACCGCGTTAGGGTTGCCACGTCAATTTTAAATTGAAAGTTTTACTACGAGGATAAAATATTAACGTTTAGGCGGCATGAGAAGCAAAATAGCATATTTTCTTTAATCTTACTTGCCTATCAGATATACCAACGATTTTTTCAGTTTTATTATCTTAAATCGCTATTTCTAAAACATGGTTACGTAAGATTGGCGAACATATGGTTTTTTTAAATATTTTTTTAACCCATTTCCACCATTTATAAACAATAAATGGTGGATCATTTTTCAAGAAATTTGAATAAACCTTGTGTGGGAAAATGACATCATCTCTAGAATCGTTAGAGTTTATATCATTACGTAACATATATCTACACATCGAAACTAACCTCAGTAAATAGTTTTTAATTTAAATAAGGCGAGAATTAAACTACAACCTATTGATTTTACATTTTATATAAGTTACGATCAGTGACATAAAATAGATTTTTAATTTTTTTTTGTATTATGTAGTTTTATTATTAATCTTAATTATTGTGCTTTATTTTTTAAAATTTATATAATTTTAATAAAATGTAATTTGTAAGTGACGTGCCATGTATGACAAAAGTAGTTTAAAAGTTTAATAAATGATTTGATTTTGATTTTGACTCAGACTTTGCGGGAATGTATTACCAATGGAAGAAAATCTGTAGACTAAATATTTCAGATTTTCTTTCATATAGAAGAAAACTAGTTGCGTTCCAACCCTAGCTAAACTTTTAATTACATCTTCCGCCCAGAGATTGTCAATCAAAAGAAAGCGCTGATGCAAGCTCGTTTACACTGTTAAATTAACGTTCGTGGTATTATTCATGGCGAAATTTTGACGTGACAAATTCGTGCTTATCCGTTAGGAAAGAGGACCGGGATTCTCAAAATACAGCATTATTTTTTTGATATAAATACTTTAGTAATTAATCAAAAACTCTTCGTTCGTTTGGTGTAAGCATAGCATAAGTATGCATAGCATCATAGTTATTAAAATTGGCGTGTAAAAGGCAAACACTGTTAATTTAACGCTCGTTATTATTCATGGCGAAGTCTTGACGGGACAAATTCGTGATTTTCAGTAAGCTCTGGCAGGACTGGTACTCTCAAAGTACAGCATTTAGTAATGAATCAAAAACTTTTTGGTCGTTTGGTATTCTATAGTTATTGAATTCGGTCCGTAAAGGGCATAACACTGTAAAATTAACGCTTGTAGTATTTATTTTGCATGGTGAAATCTTGACGTGACAAATTCGTGCTTATCAGTTAAGGAAGAGGACAGAGGTTCTCAAAATAGAGTATTATTATTTTTTTATATAAATACTTTAGTAATTAATCAAAAACTCTTTGGTGTCAGCAAAACATAAGCGTGCATAGCATCATATAGGCAAACACTGTTAAATTAACGCTCGTTGTTATTCATGGCGAAATCTTGACGTGACAAATTCGTGCTTATCCGTTAGGAAAGAGGACCGGGATTCTCAAAATACAGCATTATTTTTTAAAGAAAGAAAGAAAGAAAGAAACATTTATTTTGTGACACAAAGACAATAAAAAAACAAACATAATAAACAGTAAAAAAAAACATTTAAGTGGCACAAAACCGGCCCCAGCTCAGCGTGTGCTGACTGCAAAGCAATCAGCGCTGGTCTTCCGCTGGAGCCGACCATGCGCCGACGACGCTGGGATTTTTTGATATAAATACCTTAGTAATTAGTCAAAAACTCTTTAGTCGTTTGGTGTAAGCATAGCATCAGCATGCATAGCATCATAGTTATTAAATATGACGCGTAAAAGGCAAACACTGTTAAATTAACGTTCGTTGGTGTTCATGGCGAAATTTTGACGTGACAAATTCGTGCTTATCCGTTAGGAAAGAGGACCGGGATTCTCAAAATACAGCATTATTTTTAAATAGAAGACAAAATTAAATATTTAGTGTACTTCCGGTACAAGTCGACTCTCGCTTTGTTGTTCGAAGAGTCAGCATCTCCTGATGATGCCTTGTGGTTAGGCGAAACACGTGTAGAGTTAAGAATTTCCGAATTGTGATAGGTAACGTTAATCTTAATTAAAATTAGTTATTTTTTCTTTTACTTGTCTTAATTTGGATTTCGGATCACAGCGGAAGTACACTAAATATTTAATTTTGTCTTCTATTTACAATGGATTTCCGCAAAGTAACGCCTGAGTCAATAAGTTAGCATTATTTTTTTGATAAAAATAATTTAGTAATTAATCAAAAACTCTTTAGTCGTTTGGTGCTAGCATAGCATAAGTATGCATAGCATCATAGTTATTAAAATTGGCGTGTAAAAAGAAAACACTGTTAAATTAACGTTCGTTGTTATTCATGGCGAAATCTTCACGTGACAAATTCGTGATTTTCAGTTAGATACAGGACAGGGACTCTCAAAATACAGCATTATTTTTTTAAATAATTTAGTAATGAATCAAAACTCTTTGGTCGTTTGGTTATATAGTTATTAAATTCGGTGTGTAAAGGGAAATTTCACACTGTAAAATTAACGCTTATGGTATTTATCATGCATGGCGAAATATTGACGTGACAAATTCGTGCTTATCAGTTAGGGAAGAGGACAGAGGTTCTCAAAATACAGTATTATTTTTCTCATAAAACAACTAAAATATTTTTAAATAACTTTATGCTTGTTTAGTGTAGTATGGCTATTTAAATCGGCGTGTAAAGGGAAATTTTTAACTGTAAAATTAACGCTTGTGGTATTTATTATTCATCGCGAAATGTTGATATGACAAACTTATTTTATAACCAACTAGCTGACCCGGCAAACGTTATTTTGCGTCACTTAGGGGTACAGCGCCATCTATTGATTACTTACTCAACCCAGTCGAAAGGTATCGACATCTGTTAGAATCATTTGGAGTTAACAGATAATTGTGACTGTCAAATAATAACAGACAATAATTAGCAATAAATTAAAATTGCGACTATAATTTGAGATTTAAACTATCCTATCTCGCAAGTTGGATCGAACTGCACATAATGTGCGAATTTTTTAATCGGTTTAGTGGTTTAGGAGTCCATTGAGGACAAACATTGTGACACGAGATTTATATATATTAAGATAAGATAAGAAAGATGTTATTCATATCATATTCGTTATTCGTAAGTTGAAAATCTCTTGCTAATCACCAGCAGTATCTTCTTCCAGCTTCCTTGACAATAATTCTTGAATAGACATGCTCCACCTTTGGCAAGATTTTCTTGGACTTGTACGGTTAATCATTGGTAACCCACTGGTTTATAGTATATGCAGGAAAAAATAAAACTGCAAATCTTACCGACAACAAAATCTGTCAAATTGATTTAACATTCAATAACAATCATTGTTATATAAATTCACGCATATATACACCTTCATACGTACAGACAAACTGAAAAAATGTTACCAGTTGATGCAATGACGCTTCCCTCGCTTCGCTCGCTCGGTCTTCAATAATAATCCCTTTCCTCTCGTAGAAACTTATTCGTCAAAGCTCTTTATAACAAAAGCTTATACTGCACCCGCTTTCTAACTTAATCCTACAACAGAGGTGCTCAAGAGACTGCTTGCAAGGGTTGCATTGAAATTCACATGCGACCCGGTCTGGTATTACTTATTTCTGTCAATGTCTAGTCTCTGGTGTCGGGAGTTTTCAAAAACGAGTCTATGACAGTTGAAACAACAATTGGGACTTAAAAAAGTTTTTTTATAGGTCATAGATGTCATATCTCATCGCATAATAAAACTATGTTATAGTATATTTTGCCTTTTTTGTTGAAAGAATCAATTTTCTTACTAACGCCAGAGACACTGAAACAATATGTAAACCGTTCACATTTATTCCTAAGTATGAATGAAAATAAAATAAAACTTTTATAAAACATTTTCGTGACTGCCATCTTAGATTTGGTAGTATCAAAATTAGTCCAAAACTGTCAAAGTGTCAACCACTCGCCAAAAATGGCAAAAATTACAAAATATAATATTCTAACTAATCAATCCTTGTCATTTGATACGGTTAATATTAAGGTACTTTTGCAAAAAAAATATCCGCCATTTTGTGGCGGATGGTGGCCATTTTGGAATAAGTTTAATGAAACAAAGCAAATAAATATGGAAGCTATGGTGCCTCAAAAAACATACAAACGTTAAATCTAACATGTTGTTTTGCTTAGAAGACTAGTAATTTTTTTTTTTTTATCTAACTTATATTATCCCACTGTTGGGCAAAGGTCTCCCCCAATGATTTCCACGCTTTTCTGTCCTGGGCCAGTTCCTTCCAGTTGGTGTGGAAGTCCACCAACTCCTTGCGCCATCGAGTTGGCGGCCTGCCTCGTCGTCTTCTGCCATCTGTTAATTACAAGCTAAAAAAATTTAATATATTTTTCTTTTTTCCTATCAATTTCCCTTCTAAAATCCAATTTAACAACGCCATCTGTGGACCGTCTAATAAATCCAGCCCCAAATCTTAACGTAAACTTAACCAATCAACAAATTCTCCCTTTCTTATTAAATTACCCTCGAAATTTGTTCCGCCATTCATTAGACCAACGCTGCCCGTTAAATTGAACCATCAATTGTTGGACGCTGTTCATTAAACCTACTTCTATTTAGTGGCTTTATTCACGTATTTACAATGTCCTCTAAATTACTAAGTTGCCGTCAAAATTACTATTATTATTAGCATATTATGAGCCTGTTTTGTCTCTTTGAAGTGCAAAAGCCTCTCTACCCTCTTTCCATTTATCACGATCTATTGCTATTTCTTTCCAGTTTTTTTCAGTATTCATTAAACCTACTTCTATTAAGTGGCTTTATTTACGTTCTCGTACTAACAGTGTCCTCTACATTATTAAGTCGCCATCAAAATTACTAAGTATAGCATAATAATTGGTCAAGTGCGAGTAGGGCTCGCGCATGAAAGGTTCCGTACCATTGTTCTATGGGAACCCCCTCTTAAATATATATTTTAACTACATTTTATTATTTAATTTGATAGCTTATATATGTTTAAATACTTTGTGAACATTTTAAGTGTCTAGCAGCTATCGTTATTGGTATGAATAGCAAAAAATTACGAAAAAAGCACGTTTATTGTTTCGGGACCCCCCCCCCTTCAGATTTTTTACTTTAAGTATTTGTTGTTATAGCAGCACGGAAAATACATATCATGTGAAAGTTTAAGCAATTACGGTTTCTGAGATACAGCCTGGAGACAGACAGACAGACAGCGGAGTCTTAGTAATAGGGACCCGTTTTTACCTTTTAGGTACGGAACCCTAAAAAATCTAATATTATTCAGAACACATAGTGTAGCTTATGCTATAAGCATAAATAGCCCATGCTATAATATAAAAAAAAGTTAAAGAAACTTATCATACAATATTACTTTATTGCGCACCAAATACAAAAAAAAACAATATTACATAACAAGAAAAAAAGGCGATTTCTGCCAGACAAGTGGTGGTGTACAAACAATTAAAAAAAGAATAATAATAATAAATAAAAAAAGAACTAACCTAACTTTATAAATACTAAATAAAATAAAACAAGATAAATTATACTTACACAATACTTACATTAACTTACAGTATGGACATATATAATGATGATAGACAATGTTCGGAAAATTGAACCACGTATGTATTTATTTGATATTGTAAATTAATAATATATATTTTGACATTTAATTTAATTTTATGATAATTTTGTGTTATTGATAATGTATAATTTTGATTTTCCTTATTTTTATATATATATCATTAGTGTAATTCGTATATGCGGTGCTAATTATGATAAATAAATACCAAGCAGATATAGGTTAATCCGGAGTAAACCCGTAGATTTCTATTTAGGCCCTTATTGCTTTGGCCCTCAAAGCATCTCGCTTCCCGTTTTCCCTTTTTCTCTTCCTAATGAGGTTTTAAATACTTTTCCTTGATCCCTAATTTCCTATAAAAAGAGCAATATAATATCCGGGCGAATTCGTTATTAAATTAGCTTCACCTGCTCTTCTTTTTCCGGGCTTTGTTTTATATTTTATTTTATCAATTAATTAATTAATTTACAAAGAAATGAGAGCATTGGTAGTTTGAAATTAATAAAGTAAGAAATAGCTAGTTCAAAATTAAATCTTACTAATATTATTAAAACCAACGAATCTATGTTTTATTTTCATACTATAGTCTAGTCAACAAGTTCAAAAACGTGTTAAATAGACATAAAGCTCCTAAAAATATGTGCCATAGCTAGCATATCGGAATGACGTCTATGTCTATTTAACACGTTTTTGAACTTGTTGACTAGACTACTACAGCTAATTGAAAGAGGGTAGGGAGGACTTTACTCCACAATAGGACTAGACAGGCTTTTAATCCTACTAATATAAGAAATGCGAAAGTTTATCTGTGTGTGTGTGTATGTTTGTTACTTCTTCACGCTCAAACGACTGAACCGATTTTGATGAAATTTGGCGTGAACATAGGTTGGACCTTGAATTAACACATAGGCTTCTTTTTATCCCGAAAACAATTGTGGTTTCCGTGGGATAGGCAAATAACTTCATAAAAATCTATGTTACTCCTTCACGCTTCTAAGGTTTGGCCGATTTTGATAAGATTTACTATGAAGATAGGTTAGACATTGGATTAATATTTAGGCTACTTTTTATCCCGGATTAGCGTAGGTAACACCGCGGGACGCAGCTAGTATAATAATATATTATTATAATAGCTAGTATAATAATATATTATTATAATAGCTAATATAATAATATGTATTATTCTTATACTAGCTGGGGCGGGTTATTTGATTAGTATTAGTTTTAGTTTTTAGTGTGTGACATTTATATTGGACATAATTTTGTTGTTGTGTGTATGTTAAGTATGTTAAGTGGTATTGTGTACGAAATAAATACTTACTGAAAACTAAACTGAATTTTATATAATTTTATAGTTAATTATTTATGTGAATTATTTTTATTATTTATTTTTTTATTATTTTCAATTCTTAATTTGGACATTCTCATAATAAAATATCATCATTTTATTATTATTATATTAGCGGCGCCCCGCATTATATTATATTATTAAAGATGATCGTGTCAGGTCACCTTAATTTTTTCTTTCTTTCTTTCTTTCTTTCTTTCTTTTCTTAGCCAGCCGAGCTACAGGCGCTAATAGGCAAGCACTAGAAAAGTGCAATACAAAATGCATGGTATCAATAACTTTAGTACTGAATTTAAATACCTAGGCACACATCGGCGCTAAGTTCGTTTCACCTCCCATTAATTATCAATTTTACGACTAATAACATTTGAATACGACGATAACATCTGTTAATCGAATCGCCATCTTAATGCAAGCGTGAGAAGTAAAATAATCAACTCGATATTGCAAATTGAGTCGTTCAAGAATGCAAAATTGCACTTATATTATGAAGGGGAATGTTTGTGTTAGTCTGTATGTTTGTCACTTTGCGCTTTAAATGGGAAAAATGACTGGTGAAATTTAGTCTAGTTATAGCAAAGACACTGTTTGTACAAATAAGCTACTTTTATTATGGACTAAAACAGGTGACACTGCAGGGTGTGACTAGTCTATACTGATATTATAAAAAGGAAAAGTTTGCTTCCTTGTTTGTTAAAATAAATAAATATTATGACACATTTCACACACGGCTGGTTAACCCCATACTGAACCATTTCTAGTTAGTGTTATGGTAGCTAACATAACTGATAATATACAACATATACATACCTACATATTTTATATAGATACATATTTAACACCCAGACCCACAGTCAACAAATTTAGTTCAGCACAAATATATTAGCCGTGCCGGGAATCGAACCCGGAACCTTCTGATTGGCAGTCTGGCATGGTAACCATTACGCCAACGAGGTCGTCAAAGTGACGACCTCGAAAAGGCAAAAGGTTCCAACGCTACAGAAACCATTTGAAAAATTCTTTCACCTTTGAAAAGCTACATCTTCGAGTAACTTAGGTTATATTTTATTTCCAAAAATGTAAGAGATTCTTAGTAAAAATCCAATAATGTAATGCAAGCCCTTATAGCCCTTGCGAAGCCGAGGCAGGCTACTACCAATATTATAAAGAGGAAAAGTTTTATTGTTTGACACGAATAGGCTCCGAAACTACTGGACTGATTTGAAAAAGTCTTTCATTAGGGATGCTACATCACCCCCGAGTAGGATAGGTTATATTTTGTCTTTGTAACTTACATTTTTGGGCCCGTGCAAAGACGGGACGGAATGCTAGTATTAAATAAAGGGGGGCATTTTGTTGCGCTTGTGTGTATGTGTATTAATTAGATACTTAGAAAATGAAATATGTACAAATAAGCGAAAAAAAAACTGTTTTTGTGAACTTGAAATTTTAGTTGCGTACCATACTAACTGTATGTTGAGACAACTTTTAGGGTGTCTTGAATTCCTAGATTTTTACCTAACTTAAGCTTAAATGACTGGACTAACTGTGACACGGCTGAATAGCTGGACCGCTTGAGGTAGAATTTGAAAAAAAGTAAGAAAACATATATTTAAAAAAACTATCAATTAAAAGAAACCATCAAATCTTTCTTTCTTTAATTAGTCAAATATACGTTTAGGTCCTGGATATAAAGGTTACTTTTACTATAATTTAATTTACTTTTATTATATTAATATAGGATTTAATGCGAGTAACACCGTGGGCCGCCGCTAGTGTTGTGATAAACAAAGTGATTTACATCGGTAGCGCGACAGGTTTACACTGGTTTAATTATGTGAGATGTGAGGGTAAATGTGGACAATTAAAGGTAATTGCAGTATGGGTATCTTTTTAAATAAGTCGAGCGAGATCTTTAATACCTATATTTAAATTTCGAACTGATCTATATCTCTATACCAATATTACGAAGAGGAAAAGATTGATTGATTGTTTTTTGTTTGACGCTAATAAGATCGGCAACTATAGGACCGATATGAAAAAGCTGAGTTGATACATTATCCTCGAGTAACATAGAAGCTATTTTGTTTCCAAAAATAGGTATCAGAGATCCTTGATAAAATGTGTAACAAAAGCCCTTATATACCCGAGCGAAGCCGGGGCGGGCTGCTAGATATAAATAAAACTGGTTCGTTTTTTTTAACCAGTGTTATTTATTATATTGATAAGCCTGATCGATACTATCAAAGTACCTTTAAATATTCTTAAAGTGGTCCTTTAGACGGCATTTAAGCAATTTTTTTCGAAATTCTTTACCGTATACGATTTGTAGCGAAATCACTGTATAATCTTTCAACCCTTGTCGTCGCCTTAATCCAAGGTCTGACCTATCTTCACACCAAATTACATAAAAATCGGTTCAGCTACTTGAGCGTGAAGAAGTAACAAACATACACACTTACGCCCATTTTTTTTTCCATTCATAATATTAGTAGGAAGTTGGATGTATGCATTGTAATTTTGAATTTTAAATTGACATTGTAATTATTATTCTTATTTTATTTTTAATTAATGTATTAAATTTACCAGTATGTAGGTAAATATCTGACATTAAATAGACATTTACTGACATACTTTTCTTTCTGATGAAAATATATAAAAATATGAAGTACATATATCATAATTAACTAAAAACAACATATTTTCATTGATAATTATTGATTGATTAAGTTTTGACATTTATTTATTATTATTCTAAATATTTTTGTATTTTTTTCTATGTATCTATGCTATGTATGATAATCTGCAATAAATTATTATTCTTATTATTGCCCTTACTGATTTAATCGCTTTCAAAACTCAGTCCAGCTATAAAAGTAAATAAGCGGGTAACTATGATTCGCGGCGATTTAGTTAACACAGGATAACCGACAGACTGACACAATAATTTGAAATTAAGTGAGTTTCCAGAGTTTTATTGTTTTTATGCAAATTAAGCTGGCGCTTACCTCGGCCAACGTATAGGTTTGGCGATCCAGCCAGGTAATGCCGCCAGCATTTTAGGCCCGTCTCTTTTCATCCTAGTTGGCCAGAAAGAGACGGCACGTTCTGAACCACAGACAAAACAACTAATCACGTCCAATATGGAATGTGCAGGCAGTATTAGAGGTGATACAAGTGAGTGCGCGCTAAATTCGCCTATATTTTCTACATTTGACGTGATTTTAGTCGTTTCGACTATGTTGCAGACGTGCCGTCTCTTTCTGTCCACCTATGATAAAAAGAGACGGGGCTTCTTTAAATTTAGTTTAGTCGTGTGTGCCGCTGAATCACCATGATTTTGTGTGTCGCGCATCAGATATAAAATATTTTTTATTATGGTTTAATATAGCATTATTTATTTATTTTATTTATTTATATACAGCGTGGCTGAACTCGCCTCGAATATCGCCTCAAGGTTTGCTATATACACCTTTAATCCGGAGTTCAAGTCTCTAACTCTTTGCTCGTTATTGTACACTTAAGGACTTGTCATACGATACTGTACTCCTTTGACAAAGGTTTGTGAAAGAAAAACGTGAAAAAAAAACACGTAATAAAATACGCTTGGCAGTTTTTCTAGCGCTGTTAGTCGTTAAATAAACTTGCATAAGACGTGCATTTGACGACCTCGTTAGCGTAAAGGTTACCATGCCGGTCTGCTAATCAGAAGGTTCCGGGTTCGATTCCCGGCCCGGTCAACATCTTTGCGCTTAACTAAATTTGTTGGCTGTGGGTCTGGGTGTTAAATATGTATTTATATATAATATGTATGTATGTATATGTAGTATATCAGTTGTGTTAGCAACCATAATACGAGCTAGAAATGGTTCAGTATGGGGCTAACCAGCCGTGTGTGAATGTGTCCTAATATTTATTTATTTATTATTTATTATAAGCATAAATAAGCAGCCCATAATAGAGGGAACGTATAGTTACTTCCTTCGTTCTCTCCTCGTTATAGAAGGCACCAAGCACTTAGGACTTGGGGCCTTCTATAACGAGCGCTTTAGGCCATAATCCACCACGCTGGCCAAGTGCGGGTTGGCGAATGACACACGTTTTCGGATATTGTGGATAGACGTGTTGGTTTCCTCACGATGTTTTTATTCAACCGTAAAGCTGGTGAAAATCCACAAATGATATGAAAAACAAGTCATTGGATGACGGGAAACGAAAAAAAAAACGGACGCAAAAGTCGAACCATGGCCCGTCCGATTGAAAAGCAAACGTTATTCAACCGATCCACAAATCCACTCGACTAAACAAATTAAGAACATAGATAAAAAGGTTGATATAAAATTAATACAATTTAATTATGTGTGTCTGTCCGTTGCATCTTAGGGTTATGGGTATTAAATTAAAAGGCTCGACTAGTAAGTAGACTACATACATTATGATAAAATTCAAATCAATACCACGAAATGTTATTAGCAGTTATTTTTTTTTGACGTGACAACGTCTTAAATTAGGTTGCGGCTGGGAGTCACTTATGAAAAAGTGTAACGCCCGGTAACGTTACGATGAGTCACCGAACGAGAGAGAGGCCCGCCGAATGCCTTGCGTCTCTCTCCCACTCAACTATGATCGGTCTGCCGCGCGCGCAGCACGCGGCAGACGTTGTCACGTAAAATCTTCGCCCGTAAAACCGACTTTACAGGCAACCATTTATTTATTTTTATTTACTTATGATTTTTGGTTTATTATTTGGAAAACAAGTGCCAGAAAATCTTCTTCGACAAAAAAAAAAGATATAAATAGGTATCATTCCAAAAAAAATAATAAGCGGTCGACCTCAAACAGTGTGTTGAAAGTGGCTGTAGGCGGTCTAATAACTGTAATCAAACAAATAAGGGGTCGCATCTGCGTGAATATGCGACCGCGGGCTTTGAGGAGTTGAGCAGTGCTGGAATTTAAATAAATAAATATTAAACATTGTAAACTGTTCACGTAAGGCATCTTAATATTTTCGCGTAGAAAACGGTCACACTTACTAATTATTAAAAGTGTGAATGAGTGGAACAGTTTCGGTGCTTTCCAGCACCATCTTCAGGGGCGAGTGTTACACGGACCGCCGCCGACGAGATCCGCGCGTGCACTGATAATTTTAATAATAAGTAAGTGTGACCGTTTTCTACGCGAAAATAAATATTAGGACTCATTTTACACACGGCTGGTTAACCCCATACTGAACCATTTCTAGTTAGTGCTATGGTGGCTAACACAACTGCTATAGGTACTACATATACACACATATTATAATGTTTATATAGATACATATTTAACACCCAGACCCACAGCCAACAAATTTAAGCACAAAGATGTTGGCCGAGCCGGGAATCGAACCCGGAACCTTCTGATTAGCAGTCCGGCATGATAACCATTGCGCCAACGAGGTCGTCATATAAGTACTATTTTAATTACCCATTTTTTTTTAATTAACCTTATCCCACTTCATGTGGGGTCGGTACAGTATGTACGCTTCTTCCATATACGTGATTTTAGTTGGTTTGATTATGGTGCACAGCGTGCCGTCTCTTTCTGACCACCTAATATGAAAAGAGACGGGTCTTCTTTAAATTTGGTTTAGTCGTGTGTGCCGCTGAATCGCCACCATACTTTGGCATTTATAATATTTGTAGGATGGCAATCTCCCCCGAAGCAACTATCTATAGACGTAAATTATTTTTACTTTTACTGAAGCCAAAAGTTATCTTACAGCTTGTTAGCTAACTTTTACTTAAGTGAGATGTTAGTTAACTTTTACTAACACTTAAGTGAGTAATTAGACGGCAAGTAGTTTTCTCAAGTAGAGCATTAGCCGTTACAGAATCTTCCTACAGTTTCTCAAAGGGCACTTGAGAACATCTTTTACTGCCCTTAGCTATAAAGGGCGTCACAGTCGACGTAGAAATTAAAATAATAATATAACTATATTATTTAAAACGATAAAAAAAAGTCAACCGAGTCAAAGTCACCGACATAGCCCAATGCATAAGCAAGCTGAAGTGGCAATGGGCCGGACATATCTGCCGAAGAACCTATGACCGCTATGGTAGACGAGTTCTAGAGTGGAGACCGCGTCTCGGCAAACGTAGTGTAGGACGCCCTACAACCAGGTGGAGCGATGATCTGAAGAAGGTAGCGGGTACTGGATGCCGAAGAGAAGCACAGGGCCTAGTGGCGTGCCTTGGGAGAGGCCTATGTCCAGCAGTGGACGAACATAGGTTGATGATGATGATGATGATTCAAAACGATAACAGCCCAATCGGTTGTGCAGCCGCCATACGTCCCGAAGGTCGTGGTTTCGATTCTTGCCAATGGCAAAAGAAAACATTGTGAAGAAACCATAGTTTTTTTCTTAATATACATTTTTATCATCGTTAGCAATAACAAAGACGAAATCTTGGATTTTTAGTTTTTCCTTATCAATCGTAAACAAAAAAAAATAGTTTATTTACCGTCTTAAAAAAAAAACAACTCTCAGAATATTTTTATTTATTATGGTTGTTGTTATATATACTTATTATGATTGGAATATTTATTATTTAATGTACTTATTATGATTGGACTATTTTAATTTTAGTATTTTGACTGTAATATTGTAATTTAATTTAATGTAACTTGCTTTGTTATTGGTCTCGGCCGTAAAGCAATGTAAATAAATAAATAAATGGTACTAATCAGACGATGACGTAGAAATAAAACTGGTATAAAAAAACAATTTTTTTTTGGATAATTTTTTTTTCACATTCATACTCGTAATATCTGATCGATGTTCTTCTAATATAAAAAATGTCCATGTCACAATGTTAGTTACCGTTCCCCTCCGAATTTCAATCCGTTTTTTTTATTTTACATTTGAATCGCGTTAGCCGTCTATAACGCCTTAAAATGGTACTTTACACCCGGGCCTTAAGTAGGAACTTAATATTAATATTGCAAACACAGTTAAGTATCTGTTTACTGTCTTATGTAAATAATTACGAGGAATATTAGCACTCTATTGTCACTGCCGGAATGTTTGTGCCATATTAGGTCGGGACTACCTGGACTGTTTTGTTACTAATCAACGCTTTTACACTTAAAATTAGCGGCTGTAGCTCGGCTAGCTAAGGTTGGCGCGACAGTGTTTGGATAAGTCATGCATGTAGTCTTACTATTCGCACCTTTGGGATGGATCGGAAAGTACCAGCTTCAGGCGTTGAAGTCAATTGAACGGCGTGCTAAAAGGCTTATAGGCAACGACAATATTTGCAAAGCAAAGTTGCAGAGCCTGGAGCATCGCCGCATTGTTGCCAGTCTGTCGGTATTCAATCGGTTGCATTTCGGCTAGTGTGCGAATGAATTGTATGAAGTGATTCCCCCCGGCCCCTTCCACTATCGGACGAGCAGGGAAACGCCAAGGCGGCATCGGTTTACAGTTGAGGTGCCCAACGCACGCACTAAGCGTTTTGCCTCCACCTTTGTTGTCCGAACCGCCAAACTTTGGAATTCTTTGCCGAATTCCCTAATCCTCAATGACTATAATCTAGCTATTTTCAAGGCGAGAGTGAAATGGCTCCTCCAGGTAAGCGAGCTTACCTTGAAGGAACCTTACCGTAGACCTCACTGGCACTTACCATCAGGTGAATTGTGCTCAAGCGCTGACCTAATTAGAGTATTAGAGTAAAAAAAGTGACCATGCACAGTACTATCGTTTTTCAAGTGGATTTTTCTCCTGGGCGCTACCGTGGGTAGGATGACACGTTAAATTGTAGGTCTCAGTCTCAGTGTTAAGTCTAGTACAAGCAGTCGTTAAGCCAAGTCAAAAGCCTCCGGGCGGCTTAATAACTCTCGACACCAGAGCTTGGCCACTTAGCTCATAATTTATGAAGAAGATTGTTAGTCGAGCTTGCGTATGAAAGGATAGACAGCAATGTATTAGGGAAGTGAGGGTCTCGTTCTTACCCTATGGGTATGGAATCCTACAATAATAAAACCACATAAATGACAAATTCTGCCAACGGCTCCCGCACTAAAGGGGACCCGAAATTGTTTGCTTAAATATGTCCTTAACAGAAATGGGGGCTCAGGCTGTTTGTATTGGCCTTACCAAATTAACGGTTTGATTTGTTTACTACGCTTATTGTTTTCTTCACTATTATTGTTATTAATACGGATGATAGCTCAGTCGGGCGTGCGGACACCACGCGTTCTGATGGTCGTAGGTTCGATTTCCGCCATTGAACTCGAGTTTTTGGTAAAGGAAAACACCGTGAATAAACCATAGCACGGTGATAGATCATTTTTTAGTGCTAGAAACCACTAGTTGAAAAATCTGTCGCCAAGCAGTTATTCCGTACTAGATACAATTATGTATGTGTCGTGGCCGCATCGTATATATAAAAAAAAAGGTTAGGTTAGGTTACCTAACTACTAAAATAGACAAGTACGTAACACAATTGTTCTGGGTTTTCATTAAATATTTTATGGTTACCCCATTTCCACGATATGGTCAAACGTGGGTGACCAAATCGTTAAACGTTTATCGTTTATTGATTTGGTCATCATTAGTTGGCCACTTCATGAAACGTGAACACGTGAAATGATCAACCATTTCATGAAATTATCAATTCTACGATGCGGCCACGACATACGAGTATGTACCACCTTAAACCAGTGTTGCTAACTCGTGTGGTTAGCGCTCTACTGGTCAAATGCTTGGCTTTGAGCAGTAAATAAAATATATATTTACTTATTACTGTATCTACATAGTTCTTAAATTACTGTCTTATATTTTGCATTGGATAAACAATTCGTGCATCAGAACACAATTTATTAGCCTCTTAAAAGAATATCGTCAAAATTAACCTTCACCTTCTAACACCTTTACAAGACCTAATAATTCCTAAGACTAAGAATGCATATACCTTTAGCAAGATTGCCCCTGATCAGATGCCTAACAGTACCTTTAATATAATGTTAAAAAATAAAACAACGAATGTTTACTAAAGACTATAAAAAATCTTAAAACCTCAACCTTCACTATAAACCTCAATTCTAAAAAGACCTTCTAGGTGTAAACTTTCAAGACCTTATAGTTACAAACTAGACATGCTGTATAAAAATTAAGTCAAAAAATAAAACAACAAACATGTACTAAAGACTATAAAATCTAACCTACCTCAACCTTCACCACCAAACTCAATTTTAAAAAGACCTTCTAGTCGTTATCTTTCTATCTTTTACTTGAACTTTAATAAGCTTTTACTAAATCGAACGATGTCATAATTAACGCCTTTTCAAAACCTTATAGTTCCAAACTAGGCATGCAGTATAAAAATTATGTAAAAATAAATAAAACAACGAATATGACGACCTCGTTGGCGCAACGGTTACCATGCCGGACTGCTAACCATAAGGTTCTGGGTTCGATTCCCGGCCCGGGAAACTAAATTTGTTGGTTGTTGGTCTGGGTGTTAAATATGTATCTATATAAAATATATATGTATGTATATGTAGTATATCAGTTGTGTTAGCTACCATAACACGAACTTAAAATCAGTTAGAGTTAACCAGCCGTGTGTAAAATGAATCTTAATATTTATATATATAAAAAAAAAACTTAAGACTATAAAATCTAAAAATCTCAACCTTCACAACTAAACTCAGTTTTAAGAAGACCCACTAGTGCTAGACTATCCGTTACCCAACATTTAAACTACCATACAAAATATGAATGGTAGGAACTAACAAAAAGTTCTCAAGTCCAAAGTTTGGGAAGCCACTCCAATTACTTAGGAAAGAATCGGGCGGCGTAAGTTCGTGAGAAGTGGTCGCGTTAGCTAACCCTGTATTAAATAAAGGCAGGATTCCTTGGAAATAGAGGAAGTATAGGCTAGGAGGCTGTGTTTTATTTTTTTAAACCTTTTAAAGATTTGCTTATATTTTATGGTTTATTTTAGGGGTGTTAACGCTAGGAGGCTGTGTTTATTTATTTATTTTAAAAGGTTTGTTTATATTTTAAGGTACGTTTACGTTTTTAGGCTTCCGTACCTAGAAGGTAAAAACGGGACCCTATCACTAAGCCTCCATTATACTGTTTCTCTATCTGTCTGTCTCCAGGCTGTATATTAGAAACCGAGACAGGAAGCTGAAACTTTCATAAGGTATTGTCCGTGCCCCGCTTTTTTGCGTATGTCATCGCTCAACCTCGTTGCAGGGCGTCCTACACTACGTGTGCCGGTACGCGGTCTCCACTCCAGAACTCGTCTACCCCAGCGGTTATCGTTTCTGCGGCAGATGTGACCAGCTCATTGCCACTTCAACTTACTGATGCAGTGAGCTATGTCGGTTACCTTCGTTCTTTGGCGAATGACTTCGTTGCGGTCCCTCAGAGAAATACCGAGCATACTCGTTCCATAGCTCGTTTCTCGCTGGTCAGAGGATGCGAGTACTTTTCCCTTTACCGGTTCTTATGGTATCCCTGGGAGGAGATGGGAGCGGACCTATTCTAATGCCGGGGTCGCATGGCACAATATGGTTTACGAACAACTATTCCTCGTAAAATCTTTTACCATTTCTTTCATCGATCTCCTCGCCTATAAATGTCTAGAAAGATTTCCGAGAAATGATCCTAGAGCATCTTTGTATTATCTGCGAGGTAATTGGACATAACGACCTTACATCGACGATCTCGTTTGCCTAGTGGTTACCATGCTGGATTGCCAACCAGAGGGTCCCGAGTTTGATACCCGGCACGGCCAACATCTTTGTGATGACTAAATTTGTTGGCTGTCGGTCTGGGTGTTAAATATGTATCGATATAACTATATATGTTTGTATATCAGTTGTGTTAACAACTTATAATACAAACTAGAAATGGTTTAGTATGGGGCTAACCAGCCGTGTGTGTAATGTGTCCTAATATTTATTTTATTCAGTTTTTGCTGTCATGGTAAAATCCTCTTTGACATTTTATGCTTTCGATGCGAAAGGAGTTTTTGCACCGATGGCAATTTATTCAAGGGTCATTTTTGCCTCATTTTTGTCACATGTGACATTTATGTGGATTTGATGTTTTTTTAGTTCGAGAAAAAATCCAAATATCATTCATTTTATTTGAATTACTTACTACACTAGCAGATCGGCCCGGCTTCGCACGGGCTATGAAATAATCTAAGTTGCAAAGAGAAAAAAAATATAGCCTATGCTACTCAGGGATAATGTAGCTTCCCAACGGTGAAACATTTTTGCTACGAATTGTAAAAAGAGTAACTGTACAAATAAATTAATTGATTTGATTTGATTTTGGTGAAAGAGTTTTTCAAATCGGTCCAGTAGCTGCGGAGTCTATTCGCGTCGAACAAACAAAAAATAATTCATTATAATATTGGTATAGATAGTATTGGAATAGATAGCGCCTGTAGCTCGGCGAGCTAAGGTGATCTGACGCGATGATCGAGGTTAAGCAACGTTCGATGCGGACAGTCTTTGTATTGTTGAACACAAGACTGTTGTTGAAAAAAAAAGAGTTACATTTTTCTCTGTGCATTTATAACTTGAAAAACAAGTCATTGGTGCGGGATCGAACCAGGAGCCGTCTGATTGAAAAGCAGACGTTTGTACCAACGGGCCACACTCGCTCGGCTCACTTGCTTTTGTATATTGAATTCCCTGTTCCCCAATGACTACAACCTAGCGATTTTCAAGGCGAGAGTGAACCGGTTCCTTCTAAGTAAGCGCGATCCACCGTAGACTTCAATATCACTTACCATCAGGTGAATTCAAGCGCTGACCTATTCAGAGTAAAATACAAATGAATTCAGTTCAACAAGCTTACTTGTGTGAAGTTAATCTACTGACTCCATAATCTTTATTGCGTTTCGCATGTAAACAAATAAAACTTTATAACTGCCTAGTACAAGAACCAAGAACCATAATAAATACAATAGACAACAGAAGAGGAAATATGGTAAGCCACCTTATACGACATGACAATTTCATTAAAAATATCGTAGAAGGAAAGATAGAAGCCAGGAGAGGAAGAGGAAGACCTAGAAGATCATATTTAGACCAAATTAAGGAGAAGGCGAAAGTCATGTCGTATAGGGAGGTCAAGGATTTGGCCGAAGACAGAACTACCTGGAAAAAACTCCACAGACAAGAGCCCAGCTCTTAAATATTGAATGAATGAACGCTATAACTGCTGCCGCTGACTTCGCTCTCGTTAATAAAACCAGATACAATTATGTGCAGACTAAATAAACGGCGTTTCGTTCTAGTTTATTAGACTTTGACGCTTTAAGGTGGTGTGGTAGCAAAATAATGTATTTTTAGTTTTATAAAATTCTGCGCAAATAAAAGGGCTGCGGTTTTTTCAGTTCTATTTATTAGATTTGATTTAGTGTTCTAAAACATGATCACGTAAAATTTGCTCGAGTTTAACTTTTGAAAAATGGTCATTAAAATAGATGATAAAGATAATCTTGAGATGGACGTATAGAGTGAGAAGAATGATATAATAATAAATAATAATAATAATAAATATTAGGACACTTTCACACACGGCTGGTTAGCCCCATACTGAACCATTATATACATACATACATACATATTATATACTACATATATATACATACATACATACATATTATATATAAATACATATTTAACACCCAGACCCACGGCCAACAAATTTAGTTAAGCACAAAGATGTTGACCGGGCCGGGAATCGAACCCGGAACCTTCTGATTAGCAGACCGACATGGTAACCTTTACGCCAACGAGGTCGTCAATATAAGGTAAGAAAGAGTATATTAGAGGAAGTTTGAAAATGGCACCTGTGTCAGAGAAAGTTAGGAGCGGAAGGTTTTCTTGGTATGGACAAGTCATGTGTAGAGAGGAGATGCATGTGACTAGGAGAAGTATGGATATGATTGTACAAGGTAGTGGAAATAGAGGTCGACCTAATCTTAAACCTCACTAGGTATCACCTAGGGAGAGGGAGAGTGAAAAAAGCTAAAAAAAACGTCTCGTAATTAATGGATGGCCCCCTTAACTCGGTGCAACAGTGCCTTAACGGGGGGCAAAGAGCAATCAACCACATGTGGGTGTCAAGTTGGTTTTATGCTAATAAAGTTTGATTAGATTTTAAATAGTTTCATTGGCCGAGCGAACGAAGGAGGCGACGCGTTCTTGCATCAACTCGCTTATTTTTTTTCGTCTTTTCTTATGTTTGTAAATGTGCAGTTTCTATCTTATCAGTGTAATTTTAATTGTCATCAGTGAGATTTGATTAGGGGGAAAGAAGAGTAGGTGTTAAATATGTATTTATATATAATATGTATGTATGTATATGTAGTATATCAGTTGTGTTAGCAACCATAATACGAACTAGAAATGGTTCAGTATGGGGTTAACCAGCCGTGTGTGAAATGTGTCCTAGTATTTATTTATTTATTTAAAAATATAAGCTGTGTTTTATGTAGTTGTATAATAAAGTAATTTTCTATTCTATTCTAAAAGCAGTGCAAGCAATGACTACGATTCTCAGAACTGTTATTAATATTTATTATCACCTAATAAGGCCATATTAGAAGTATTTATTAGGTTTCTGAGACTCTTCTGCGATTAATAAGCAGGTTATTTATTACGTTTAGGATATACTTGTAAAATCTAATCGAATTATTTTCCGTGGGTGTTATATAACTAGATTGCATAAATAATTCGACGACCTCGTTTGCGCAAAGGTTACCATGCCAGACTGCCAATCAAAAGGTACCGGGTTCGATTCCCGGGTGCTTAACTAATTTTGTTAGCTGTGGGTCTGAGTGTTAAATATGTATCTATATAATATGTATGTACCTACGTATATGTAGTATATCAGTTGTGTTAGCAACCATAATACGAATTAGATATGGTTCAGTATGGGGTTAACCAGCCGTGTGTGAAATGTGTCTTAATAGTTATTATTTATTTATTTATTATTAATATATCAGTTGTGTAAGCTAACATAACACAAACTAGATAGATTCAGTATGGGGTTAACCAGCCGTGCGTGAAATTTATCCTAATATTTATTTGTTTATTTATTTATAATTTCTAGATTCATATGCACTTGATAAAATAAATAGGTTTGTTATCATTTTATTAAGTAATGAATTCCAATTCCTCCCTAAGAGCCAGTTATTCCAGACATTCAAGTCTAGCTCCACCTTAGGCCAGAATGGTGGCGATTCAGCGGCACACACGACTAAACTAAATTTAAAGAAACCCCGACTCTTTTCATCTTAGGTGGCCAGAAAGAGACGGCACGTTCTGAACCACACACAAAGCAACTAAAATCACGTCAAAATGAAAAATGTAAGCGATTTTAGAGCGCACCCAATTGTATCAGCACTAAATCTGACGTATTTGACGTGATTTTAGATGTTGTCTATGGTTTAGATCGTACCATCTCTTTTTCATCTATGACGAAAAGAGACAGAGCTACTTAAAATTTAGTTTAGTCGTGTGTGCCGCTGAATTGCCACCAGTATCCTTTATTTGACTTGTTAACCGACTTCAAAAAAGGAGGAGGTTATATATTCGACTGTATGTAGTTTTTTTTTTTTGAACTTTGGTGTTATCAATAAATGATTTGTATTTGTATCCGCTTGTTACAAATCTCTGACTGTAATGAGAGATAATGAAAAAAAAACATCATCTTCAGTCTAATGACATATATTATACGCCGCTTGACATAGACCATAGTTATGTCCCTTACCATCAAGCAAATGACTCGCTTCCCTTGTCAGTTCTATAAAAAACACGCTTCATTTAGCCAATGCCTGTAATTGTACATCCAACACAACATTTACTTTGTTTCTTGGAAGCTTTCGCCTCTGGCCATACTTGGCATGCTTGGATGAGTTAAGAATGGGACGTGAAAGGGTTTCTTTTAACTGATTTCAAAAAAGTAGACGGTTCTTAATTTGAGTGAGTTGTTTTTTAATGTCTGTTACTTGATTTTTCGTTCATTTATTAACCTTTTTTAATTCTTTCAGATTGGTGCAATATACATTTTATCGTATTTGGTTCAGTGTGTTTGAAATTGTAGTCAGTTTCCTTATTTACGAGGGAGTTTATAAAATGTTTGTATGATTAATACGTTAAACACACTTTTTATAATAATAATTTGGTTAATAATGAATTAAATGTGATTGAAAAAATTGCAGACTTTGTTTTTGGAATTTTATTTGTATGTTTGATGACATATAGTGTAGAAAACACTCACAATCAGCTCGACTATGTCAGTTTCATTTTTTTTTTTATTTAGCTACACCATTTTCTTATCAATTCCCCGTTTAAAACCGTCCGTTATTCCAATTTCAATACTACAAATTAAGCGTGTCTGAAAAGTAATTGTCATTTTTGGTACATGTTAAGAATTCAGACCTTATTATTATCTTTTGGACATAGCACTTACTTGATCGGGCCGGTTTTGGCAGTCAGGTCACCAATTAAGCGCTTTGTCCAAATGATAATAATCGGTCTGAATTTTAAAATTGTAGACATTGCACATCCATTCATTATTTCGTCCCAGCTTGAGGGAGTATTTCGCTTCTCTTCCTTGTCATTTCCTGATAAGTTAACGAGCTAACAGATTACAGAGTTTGATTCTGGTGTTAATAATGTGATGGTAATCATGGCTACTTGTTTTTTTACAAGATATTTAGGGTTCCGTACCCTTGGGGGTACCAGCGGGACCCTGATACTTCGCTTACCGCCTATTTATTTACCCGTCCGTCTATCACCAGACTATCTCATGAACGGTGATAGCTATAGTAAAGTAAAAAAGCCTTTATTCATCTGTATTATTACATTACACAGCTCTACAAAAAATCAATTTTTTTTTGTTGCCCTGTTTATCATCGCAAATTGTTACGTTTTTAAGTGCCCAGATTACGAATATATTCGTAAAAGTACTAAATTTGCTCATTTCTACAAATTGAATTTTGAACGATTTATCGTCAAAATTAAATTTTTCAGTCATTTGTTGAAAAAAATCCGAGCAAATCTTACAAAATTATTGATATTTTCACGAATTGTGTGTATAAACGGACCCAAAATCATCATCATATCAAAGGCAACAAAACCACTGTAGACCAGTGTTATGATTACTTACTTCTTTAACATGCGCATTATCTTACTATATTTAATATTATATTAAGTCAATAGACAGATAGCTATAGTAGGGTTGTCATTTTCACAGATTATGTATTCTCCTGTCGCTTTAACAGCAAATACAATACAAACAAATACAATAAGTTATTAATTTAAATATTATCAAAACAAAATAAAGATGCAATGGTAGCTCCCGTACAAAAGAATAACGTATATAATTAAATAAAATAAAAATTGCCTTTATTTCTCAATTTCAATACAATCATGTATGTCACTTGTAAACATTCAAGAAAAAAAAATATTCTTACATTTTAGAGATTGATTATGATCATAGTATTAGTGTGAAAAAATGATCAAAAATATTTTTTGCTGTTATTAATACATGACATGATACGAAACCATCGTGCACGAATTCGACTCACCCTTGGCTAATTATTATAAATAATTTATGAAGGTACGCAACAGTACTCCTAAAGTGAATTAAGAAAGCTGATAGAGTTGCGTGAAAACAGGCTGTGCTGACCCCACCTAGTGGGAAAAGAAAGAAAGAAAGAAAGAAAAAATATTTATTGTGACATATTAAAAAACAAAAGGTAAAGAAAACTAACAAGATTAAAGTGATAACTTAAGTATGTTTTATTTCCAAGCACAATATAAATAATAATAGTTTAAAAAAAAACTAAAAAACACGCTTTTTATAGAAAACCGTAATTTTATCAAATTAGTGTATTGTCATCGGTCCTCAATAAATCTACAACGTTTGAACGAAATCTGTCCGTTTAAAGTGGGTCAAAATCGCGCCCAAAGAAGTCGGTTACAAACATACAGGTGAAGCTAATAGAAAGCGTGAAACACTTATCTTTTTTTTACAGCTAAAAAAAGAACAACCCTTTTTAAGGAAAGAACAGGACGGTTGTTCAAACCCGACTATTTTATCGTCCGCTCACATCCGGCCACAAAATATTATAAATCTGACTTTTATTTTTGTGTATTTCAGGTACATTTAACCGATATTCCTCACCCGGGGTAAGTCGGACCCGGATGGAAAGGCTCCACTGGGCTTAAACCCTTTCGATACTTGGGCGACACATTTTTTAGACCGTTGGAGGGTTTACATTGATCCAGTAAGTTTTTTAGTAATATTTTATATATATATATATATATATATATATATATATATATATATATATATATATATATATATATATAGAGATACCTTTACGGTAAATGTTGATCTGACGCGACTTATAGCGAGTTATTTGTTGATCCAAAAACGTATGTTGATCCGGCGCCTTTTGTTGATCCAATATACATTTCTAGTAACAAATGTGGCTCCACCTGGATCAACATTTACAATCACGTGACTTTTTACTAGCGCTTGCATATGTTGATCCGATATACAAATCCACCTTGCGATAGTTACGGTAAATGTTGATCCGATTCAAATGAGCCAATCAGAGCACAGCAAGCGCTCGGATTGGCTGAAAACAGCCAAGACCTACTACTTATTATTCTGTGGCAAGACCTTTTTGTTATTAACAGATTCATAGTATCAACATATTATTTTTAACCGACTTCAAAAGGAGGAGGTTATAAATTCGACTGTATGATTTTATTTTTTTTTTTTTTTTTTTTGTGTTTACCGATTTCTCAGCCATTTGTGGACCGATCCTCAAATTTTTTTTTTACGGTGTCACTATTTCCCATTGGTAATATTTTAAAGGCAAAAGTTTGTGAGAGAGTGTGTGTGTGAGTGTATGTTTCTTACGTCTTCACTCTGAAACGGCTAGACCAATATAGATTGAATTTGGTAGAGATGTAGTTGACAGTCTAATTAGTACGAGTAATTTTTAACCATAAAATATTCCAGTGGCCGAGGCTAACTAACGCTACGCGGAGTTAGCATAAAATGCATTAGTATAAATAATTCGCCAAAGGCGAGTTGGGCTTCCGCGTAAATGGTTCCGTGCGATTAGCTATAAAAATCGGTCAAGTGTAAGACGAAGTCGCGCCTGTTTGTGTAATTTATTTTAATTATTTATTTAAAAAGTTGATATATTACTGATACTATTCCAAAAGTCTATCAAAAGTCTTGATAGAGATTGAAAAAAATATGCGTTTGTTTTATGGGATCCGCTCTTAAATACCTATTTATTTTATTCATTTTAGTATTTGTTACTGTAGCGGCAACAAAAATACATCATCTGTGAAAAAATCAACTCCCTAGTTATCAAGGTTTATAAGCTACAGCCTGGTGACAAACAGACAGCGGAGGCTTAGATAGTAATAGGGCGCCGTTTTTACCTTTTAGGCACGGAACCCTAAAACGCTACTAAAACAACAACTACTACTACTAATACTTTGCAGCTGACTGAAATTGAAATAACTTAAAGTAAGTGTGTGTGTGTGTGTCACTGTGTGTGTGTGTGTGTGTGTGTGTGTGTGTGTGTGTGTGTGTATGTGTGTGTGTGTGTTTCTGTGTGTCACTGTGTGTTGCAGTGTGTGTGTCAGTATGTGTGAGCACGCGGACGCGTGTGTGTGTTTGTTGGTATGTGTCAGTGTGTGTGTGTGTGTGTGTGTGTGTGTGTGTGTGTGTGTGTGTGTGTGTAAGTGTCAGTGTGTGTGAGCACGCGGACGCGTGTGTGTGTTTGTTGGTGTGTGTGTCAGTGTGTGTGTGTGTGTAAGTGTGTGTGTGTGTGTGTCAGTGTGTGTGTGTCAGTGTGTGTGTGTGTGTAAGTGTGTGTTTGTGTCAGTGTGTGTGAGCACGCGGACGCGTGTGTGTGTTTGTTGGTGTGTGTCAGTGTGTGTGTGTGTGTGTGTGTGTCAGTGTGTGTGAGCACGCGGACGCGTGTGTGTGTTTGTTGGTGTGTGTCAGTGTGTGTGTGTGTAAGTGTGTGTGTATGTCAGTGTGTGTGTGTGTGTGAGTACGCGGGTGTGTGTGTGTGTGTGTGTGTGTGTGCGCGCGCGTTTGTGTGTCTTAGTGTGTGTGAGCAAGCGCGCGTGGGTGTGTGTGTGTGTGTGTGTCACTGTGTGTGTGTAGGTGTGTGTGTGTGTGTGAGTGTAGGTGTGTGTGTGTGTGTGTGTGTCAGTGTGTGTGTGTGTGTGTGTCAGTTTGTGTGTGTGACAGTGTGTGTGAGCACGCGGACGCGTGTGTGTGTGTTTGTATGTGTGTGTGTGTGTGTTTTTGTATGTGTGTGTGTGTGTGTGTGTGTGCGCGCGCGCGCGTTTTTGTGTATGTGTGTCTTAGTGTGTGTGAGCAAGCGCGTGTGGGTGTGTGTGTGCGTGTGTCAGTGTGTGTGTGTGTAAGTGCGCACGCGCGTGAGTGTGTGTGTGTCACTGTGTGTGTGTGTGTGTGTAGGTGTGTGTGTGAGTGTGTGTCAGTGTGTGTGTGTGTGTGTGTGAGAGAGAGCGGGGGCGCGTGTGTGTCTGTGTGTTAGCGTGTTTCAGTGTGTGTGTGTGTGTGTATTCGTAAAGTAAAGCACAGTGTTTCCCTCGGGTTAAAGACTTATTTAGTCCCTCGAACTATTAGCGCCCTCACTTCGTACGGGCGCCAAACTCATTCTCGGCCCTAAATAAGTTACTGTAGTAAATAATTTAATTAAAAATAGTATTCAAGGGGGGCTCACATAGGAACCCTTCATGCGCGAGTCCAACTCGCACTTGGCTAATTATTTTTATTTTTATTTCAAGAAAGAAATAATGACGTTGATTATCAACTCAATATTCACATAAACCAGTTGGCAAATATTCTTACAAATCACGAAAACAAAATATTGAAAAAATATTTTAGCAAACAGCAACAATTAACTGAAAATTAACAATTAACATAACAATTAAAAAAAAATCTGTTAGTTTCATATTAAACTAAATTATTCAAAGAAAATCGATATAACACGAAACTAAAATATTATTAGCAACGATGAATTAAACAGGCTAAATACGCGTATTTAAAACATAGTCGTATGTTAACTAAATAACATGATATTCATAAGATAATAATAGTTTGATACGGGGCATAAATGTAACTAGCAACAAAATAATTAATCCTTGATAATAAACTTTCATTAACTGGTTCAATACAAAACTAGTATAAAATATTCGTTTTAACAAGCCAATGAGACAATTTTATATCGACAGACATCGAGGTATCCATAAAAAACAATTACACAAAAGTATACATAAAAAAGATCAAATATCTATAACGAATCAGTTATCAGTTGAACCAAGATTTATAAGTTCAACCCTAAAGACAATTTTTCTTAGTATAATCTACTCAAACTATCCTTAAAAATTAGTTTAACCAAGGTAAAATAAAATAAACTAAGCATTTCAAAGTACTTGTACTCATAATTATTAAAAAATATATATCGCTTTGTTTTCGAATACCTATTCGTCAATGTTGGCTCCGGATCTAAGAAATCACATTCAGTATGTTTTTTTCGACCGTTAGTGGATCAAACGATGTCGGTGTATTTGGTGAAGAGTATACGGAAAACGTGCTAGTGTAGATCCACCGACGTCACGAGTATACCAAGGCTGGATCAGGGTATATCGGTTTTAAATGCGAGGAGCCGAAAATACACGCAAAATAGGTGGATCAACAATTGTTCCAACTTCACACTGGATCAACATTTACCGTGAAAGGTTCATTATATATATATATAGAGATACCCTTACGGTAAATGTTGATCTGACGCGACTTAACACGAGTTATTTGTTGATCCAAAAACGTATGTTGATCCGCCGCCTTTTGTTGATCCATTATACATTTCTGGGAACAAATGTGGCTCCAACCGGATCAACATCTACAATCACGTGACTTTTTACTAGCGCTTGCATATGTTGATCCGATATACAAATCCACCTTGCGATAGTTACGGTAAATGTTGATCCGATTCAAATGAGCCAATCAGAGCACAGCAAGCGCTCGGATTGGCTGAAAATAGCCAAGACCTACTACTTATTATTCTGTGCCAAGATATTTTTGTTATTAACAGATTCATAGTATCAACATATTATTTTTAACCGACTTCAAAAGGAGGAGGTTATAAATTCGACTATATGATTTTTTTTTTGTTTTTTTTTGTGTTTACCGATTTCTCAGCCATTTGTGGACCGATCCTCAAAATTATTTTTTTACGGTGTCACTATTTCCCATTGGTAATATTGAAAGGCAAAAGTTTGTGAGAGAGCGTGTGTGTGAGTGTATGTTTCTTACGTCTTTACTCTGAAACGGCTAGACCAATATAGATTGAATTTGGTAGAGATGTAGTTGACAGTCTAATTAGTACGAGACATTTTTAGCCATAAAATATTCCAGTGGCCGAGGCTAACTAACGCTACGCGGAGTTAGCATAAAATGCATTAGTATAAATAATTGGCCAAAGGCGAGTTGGGCTTCCGCGTAAAGGGTTCCGTGCGATTAGCTATAAAAATCGGTCAAGTGTAAGACGAAGTCGCGCCTGTTTGTGTAATTTATTTTAATTATTTATTAACAAAGTTGATATATTACTGATACTATTCCAAAAATCAATCAAAAGTCTTGATAAAGATTGAAAAAAAAATGCGTTTGTTTTACGGGATCCGCTCTTAAATACCTATTTATTTTATTCTAATTAGTATTTGTTACT
This sequence comes from Mellilla xanthometata, assembly GCA_035578125.1. Taxonomy (NCBI): domain Eukaryota; kingdom Metazoa; phylum Arthropoda; class Insecta; order Lepidoptera; family Geometridae; genus Mellilla; species Mellilla xanthometata. Next base: position 3,291,928 of record JAPUBQ010000025.1, read on the forward strand.
GCAGCGGCAACAAAAATACATCATCTGTAAAAAAATCTACTCCCTAGTTATCAAGGTTTATAAGCAGGAGGCTTAGATAGTAATAGGGCGCCGTTTTTACCTTTTAGGCACGGAACCCTAAAACGCTACTAAAACAACAACAACTACTACTACTAATACTTTGCAGCTGACTGAACTTGAAAAAACTTATGCTAAGTGTGTGTGTCAGTGTGTGTGTGTGTGTGTGTGTGTGTGTCAGTGTGTGTGTGTGCCAGTGTGTGTGTGTGTCAGTGTGTGTGTGTGTGTGTGTGTGTGTCAGTGTGTGTGTGTGTGTGCCAGTGTGTGTGTGCCAGTGTGTGTGTGTCAGTGTGTGTGTGTGTGTGTGTGTGTGTGTGTGTCAGTGTGTGTGTGTGTGTGTCAGTGTGTGTGTGTGTGTGAGCACGTGGGTGTGTGTGTGTTGCAGTCTGTGAGTGTGTGTGTGTTTGTTTGTGTGTGTCAGTGTGTATGTGTGTGAGAGAACGCGGGCGTGTGTGTGTGTGTGTGTGTTGCAGTCTGTGAGTGTGTGTGTCAGTGTGTGTGAGCACGCGGACGCGTGTATGTGTTTGTTTGTGTGTGTCAGTGTGTGTGTGTGTGTGTGTGTCAGTGTGTGTGTGTGTGTGTGTGTGAACGCGGGCGTGTGTGTGTGAGAACGCGGGCGTGTGTGTGTGTGTGTGTCAGTGCGTGTGTGTGTGTGTGTGTTTGTGTGTCAGTGCGTGTGTGTGTGTGTGTGTGTGTGTGCGCGCACGTTTGTGTGTTTGTGTGTGTGTCAGTGTGGGTGTGTGTGCGCATGCGCGTGGGTGTGTGGGTGTGTGTGTGTGAGCTCGCGGGCGCGTGTGTGTGTGTGAGTGTGTGTCAATGTGTGTGTGTGTGTTAGCGGGGGCGCGTGTGTGTCTGTGTGTTAGCGTGTGTCAGTATGTGTGTGTGTGTGTATTCGTAATTTAAAGCACAGTGTTTCCCTCGTAAATAATTTAATTAAAAATAATATTCAAGGGGGGCTCCCATACAACAATGGTACGGAACCCTTCATGCGCGAGTTCTACTCGCACTTGGCTAATTATTTTTATTTCAAGAAAGAAATAATGTCGTTGATTATCAACTCAATATTCTCATAAACCAGTTGGCGATTATTCTTACAAATCTCGAAAACAAAATATTGATAAAAATATTTTAGCAAACAGCAACAATTAACTTAAAATAAACAATTAAAAAACAATCTGTTAGTTTCATATTAAACTAAATTTTTCAAAGAAAATCGATATAACACGAAACTAAAATTTTATTAGCAACGACGAATTAAACAGGCTAAATACCCTATAAATTAGTTTAACCATGGTAAAATAAAAATAAACTAAGCATTTCAAAGTACTCGTACTCATAATTATTAAAAAAATATATATCGCTTTGTTTTCGAATACCTATTCGTCAATGTTGGCTCCGGATCTAACAAATCACATTCAGTATGTTTTTTTCGACCGTTACGGATCAAACGATGTCGGTGTATTTGGTGAGGAGTATACGGAAAACGTGCTAGTGTAGATCCACCGACGTCACGAGTATACCAAGGCTGGATCAGGGTATATCGGTTTTAAAGGCGAGGAGCCGAAAATACACGCAAAATAGGTGGATCAACAATTGTTCCAACTTCACACTGGATCAACATTTACCGTGAAAGGTTCATTATATATATATATATATATATACTAGCTGACCCGGCAAACGTTGTTTTGCCTTAGTAAAAAAAAAAAAAAACTGAATATGCAGTAGCCGATTCTCAGACCTACTGAATACGCATAAAATTTGGAAAAAATCGGTCAAGCCGTTTCGGAGGAGTACGGTAACAAACACTGTGACACGGAAATTTTATATATAAGATATATTTTACACATTCACACACGGCTGGTTGGCCCCATACTGAACCATTTCTAGCTCGTATTATGGTTGCTAACACAGCTGATAAACTACATATACATACATACATACATATTATATATAAATACATATTTAATACCCAGACCCACAGCCAACAAATTTGGTTAAGCACAAAGATGTTGACCGGGCCGGGAATCGAACCCGGAACCTTCTGATTAGCAGTCCGGCATGGAAACCTTTACGCCAAAGAGGTCGTAATAATATTAGTAGCTTTTTTTTAACAGATAACCATTTAATTCGTCTTTACATCATCTTATTTATATCACATTAAAAATATAATATAACTAAATAATTAATATTGGTATAAATACGCAAACATTTTTTTTATAATTTCATAAATTAAGACACCCGCCCAAAAACTTAGTATTCAACACTTACCTTAGTATTCAAGCTAAGTTTCATTTATTTATTCAGCATAAGCTGCCCACTATACGTTCCCACTGCTGGGACTCGAGGCCTTCTGTCACTAGGTGAGAGATATAGGCCATAATCCACCACGCTAGCCAAGTGCGGGTTGGCGGATGATGCACGTCTTCGAATATAGTACAGTTCTGAAACGTGTCGGTTTCTTCAAACTGTTTTCCTTTAACGTAAAGCGAGTATTTATTTATTTATCTATACAGATACATATATTTATTATCTATTTATCTTTACAGATTATCGATACAGATTTTTTTTAAATTAATTATCTCAATGGCGTAAGACTACAAAATACAATATTTAATTAAATAACATACAATAAGATTAAAAACTAATAAAAACATCTATACATAATATAAACAAGATGGCATTTAATCAAAGTATATATTTCAGGGCCAATCGTAATCTTTTTCATCTTCGTAAGAGTTTTCAAGACGCTCGAAGTCCTCTGAATTGGCTTAGAGACTTGTTTGTACTAAGATTAACAGCAGGGCCAAATAAAAGTACGAGTAGAAAATACTTGTTGATAGTTAAAGTTGAGAAGAGACAAGAGTGAACAGAGTTCTTCTAGATCAACGTGATACATCACACGTTTCACTTAGCATCTGGCCAGTAGATTGCCAAACGTAGATCTATTTAATTAAAAAACAAACTATCTAGTGTTCCCAAAGTTCTTTCTTCTTTCTCAAGTTCAACTAAGATACATTTTGGTTTCTTAAAAGCTTGCACAAGATTTTTTTAAGAAATATCTCGATATTAGACTTCTTCGTACTTAACTCATTTAAATTCGATTTGAACTGCTAAATATAATCAAAACATTCATAATAATGACGACCTCGTTGGCGTTATGGTTACCATGCCGGACTGCCAATCAGCAGGTTCCGGGTTCGATTCCCGGCCCGGTCAACATCTTTGTGCTTAACCAAATTTGTTGGCTGTTGGTCTGGGTGTTAAATATGTATCTATATAAAATATGTATGTATGTATATGTAGTATATCAGTCGTATTCGCAACCATAACACGAACTAGAAATGGTTCAGTATGGGGTTAACCAGCCGTGTGTGAAATGTGTCCTTATATTTATACAAAAAAACTCTAAAATACTTGTTGCGAAATAAAAAGTAAATAGCCTCGAACATTTTCCTCAAAAGAGAATCTTCCAGCAACTTGAACATTTACTAAACCGCCACTAAACACATCCTAGTCTAAGAGCCTCTTTTGTTTGGCGCCAACATAGATTTCTTCTCATTGTATTTCGGAAGGCAAGTGTAAGTAAAAGTGGGTAGAAATAAATGCTCCGAAATGCTTTCTAGCGCTTGTCGATGTGTTTTATCGCGCTGAAATAATTAACTTCACCGAGAAGTAGCGGCTTGTAGCTCGGCTAACTAAGACGATCTTTTACGATCATCGGTTAAGCAATGGCCAATGCATACTACAGTCAGGACGATATAGAACTAAGAAGGTACTTATAATAATGCAAAAGTAGTATTTCTTCTTAGTAAAATTGATTTTAATTTCTTCTAATATATAAAATTTCCATGTCACAATGTTAAATACCGTACTCCTCGGAAACGGCTTGACCTACTTTTACCAAATTTTATATGCGTATTCAGTAGGTTTGAGAATCGGCTACTATCTAATTACCATACCCCTTTTATTTATTTTTTATTAATAGAAATAATGTATAAAGCAAAACTACGTTTGCCGGATTAGCTAGTTATATACAGTCAGGACGATATAGAACTCTAAGAAGGTACGTATAATAATGCAAAAGTATTACTTCTTAGTAAAATTGATTTTAATTTCTTCTAATATATAAAATTTCCATGTCACAATGTTAGTTACCGTACTCCTCGGAAACGGCTTGACCTATTTTTACCAAATTTTATATGCGTATTCAGTAGGTTTGAGAATCGGCTACTATCTAATTACCATACCCCTTTTATTTATTTTTTATTAATAGAAATAATGTAGAAAGCAAAACTACGTTTGCCGGATTAGCTAGTTATATTATATATGTAAATACTAGCTGACCCGGCAAACGTTGTTTTGCCTTAAGTACAGGTAAAAACACCGTAATTGATCAGCGAGCGGGGTGGAAAATTATTTAATTACTAAAATAGCCATTAAAACTAGAGGGTTGGTGATAAAAAAGTAAAAATTTTAGGTTGCATGTATTTTTAATACCACATTATAAAAAAATACAACCCTTACCACCTAGGGGTATGAAAAATTGATAGTAACCGATTCTCAGACCTGTTGTATGTTGTATTAGTACAAGCAGCCGTTAAGCCCAGTCCTTTGTGACGCTTTGAAAATACTCGACACCAGAGCTTAGTCACCTAGCTCCTACGAACTTTATTATTGTCTTCGTTGAATCTTCTTAATTAGAAATTTAAGTTAATATAAAGTTACTTAATAAACTTAGTATGTAGGTGTTATTAGCGGCGGCTTGAAATCATTAGACACCAGAGTTTGGCCTATTAACTCATTTGAAGAAACTAAAATTTTTATCGGACGACAAATATGAAAGGATAAATTCATTATTAACTAATTTCTAAATGCAACTCTATTATATTTAGGGTTCGCTCCGCTAAGCCTCCGCTGTCTGTCTGTGTCCAGGCTGTATCTCAGAAACCGTAATAGCTAGAAAGCTGAAACTTTCACAAGATATGTATTTCCCGTGCCGCTATAACAGCAAATACTAAAAACAAAAAAAATATTAAGAAGGGTTTAAACGTGTTTTTTTTCGTATTTTTTGCTATATATCAATAACAGTAGCTGCTAGACACTTAAAATTTTCACAAAATATATAAATGTATATTTCAGCTATCATATTAAATTAAAAAAAAATTGTAAAAATAAATATTTAAGGGGGACTTCCATACAACAATGGTACGGGACCCTTCATGCGCGAGCCCAACTCAATTATTTAGGCCAATTATTTTTATTTTCGTCCATAAATCCCCAAGTACACCTCGAAGTCATTTTGAATTAATTTGTATTAGGCACAATTAGTATAACTTTATCAAGTAAATTACAGCACTTCATCAAACCGAGACCTGACGTGGGAACAATAGGTATCGGAAGTGCTAAGCATAATTATTGCGACAGGGGAAGTTGCATGGAACTTAGAATGTTCTTGACTCTACTTAGATTAGGGTCTTGTTTCGGGCAAAGAACAAAAGAGTTTATAATAAACAAAATACAGTGTGAACTCTATATAACGACACTGAAGGGACTGTACATTTATGGCGTTATAGAGAGAGACTTATTTATTTAATGGCGTTATAAAGGATAATATTAATTGACTTGAAAAATAGTCGTAAGAAAATTGAATTTGAACTACAGGATAAAACTCCATGTAACGTCACTCGAATTAACGACAAACTATCTATAACGTCCGTTAAATGGAAGGAATGTATCATTGTTTGAAATATAAGCTTAAAACTAAAGCCATTTGATTTCAACGCTTTAGATAGTTTGTCGTTAAATCGAGTGACGTTACATGGAGTTTACCCTGTAGTTCTAATTCAAATTTATTACGACTATTTTTCAAGCCAATTCAAACTTCCTGGTTAGTAAGACAGGTATTTATTATATTGTACGTCTTATTGTGTGTAGTATTTAACAGGGTAGAATATTTATTTAATTAAATTTGTAAATAAATAGAACATAATAGAAGATTGAAAGAAATTGATTGATTGTGTTATGGGTACCTTTCCGTCAGGTTCTATCCGGAGTGGCCTTTTAAATTAATTTTATGAGTGGTTTATTTTATTTTATTTATTTATTTTTTATAAGCTTTAAATAAATTACGCAATACATACAGGAAATTAAGAAAATGAATAACAGTGGAAAAGTTTCGATTTGAAACTCATCGTTGACATTGATATAACATTAATGCCCTCTAAGAAGAGCCAAATCGTGTGTTTTCTAAGTCTCCTACACCAAAGTACCAACAATGCTTATTTATACGCAATCCCCACAATTTATTGTTCCTACCCGCATAATTTTTGTTCTTCTGCGATTAACGGTGTAAGAACATTAGAACAAGAGTTGCACGCGTGACACAGCTGAGGAAAGACAATTTTATTCTTGCGATAAAATGAGCCTGCATTACGCAAATTAATTGACAACGCAAACAAATTGTTTATCTGCATTGACAGTTGAAATTTCACGCGCCTTACGGTAAAAGTAGCCGATTCTCAAACCTACTGAATACGCATATAAAATTTGGTAAAAATCGGACAATCCGTTTCGGAGGAGTACGGCAACTAACTTTGTGACATGGAAATTTTATATATAAGACTAGCTGACCCGGCAAACGTTGCTTTGCCTTAATAAAAAAAAAAACTAAATATGCAGTGGCCGATTCTCAGACCTACAGAATACGCATATAAAATTTGAAAAAAATCGGTCAAGCCGTTTCGGAGGAGTACGGTAACAAACACTGTGACACGGAAATTTTATATATAAGATAATACGAGTACATGTAACATCTTTTTGATGTTGCATTCCGTGAAATGATATATTTAATTTGATTTGAAATTTACTTTTACCCGGTCTTTTGTATGTCTTTACATACTTGTTCGTCTCACAATATTCTCACTAATTTTTACGCAACTTGTTAGTAAGTCAACTACTCAAAAGTGTTATTTTTTTGTTCTTTGTTATTGTAGTTTGGGGTTTATAAAGGGTGAGCGACTATGAAAACAAATTATTCTATAATAATAATAATACATTATTTATAAGTTGTTGAACAATGCTGCCAAAAATCCGTTCAGAAGTTTTACTTTTAGATATAATAATATTGCAGCCGTGTTTTGTTTTCCTCAAGGATAAAATTATCTTTCCCCTCTGCTATGATGAGCGGGCTGGTGAATTAATTACATATAACAGATTTCTCGTATTTTCTCTTGGATTTCTTACGTTTTATTGCTCCGGGATTGTGCCATCGCTTTCAGAACTTGGCTAAGGATTCTTTATTACTGCGGATCATTATTTTATTAATCTTCTTGTTATTAAGGGCGCGATTGAATATTTCTTAGTGATTTTATTGGTTGTAGACATTGTTATTTGTTATTTGACCCAGTCAGTTTTATTCTTTAGACGATTTTTTGAAGTTAATAATGGTACCTATTACTTTCGTAGTGTAAACTATTCTATTTTATGGATTTATATTTAAATTTAATTGACATTTATATTGATTTAATATTTAATGTGATTGTGTGACTTGTAACTATATTGTTAAAAATAAATTAGTTAGACTTTTGGCTTTGACTAGGTCAGCTTAGAGACTATTATGATGGTTTAGACGATATCAGAGATTAACTAACCCCTTAGCTCTAAGACAGAATCGTTTTTGAGATATGCGAAAGTTTTGTTATTTGACCCACTCTAGGTCAGTTCAGAGGTCAAGGTGGCAGTTTGTAACTTTTAACACTTGAGATCTATCACTTAGGTAAAGAAGAAAAAGCGAAAGACGATACTTAATTACCCTTTTTTTGGAAAAAAATATAAGCAGCCCACTATGCGTTCCTTCTGCTGAGACTAGCGGACCTTCTCTCGCAAGAATCGCGGGATCAAAAAAGAGATCGCAAGACAGATTCCACCACGTATGCCAAGTGCGAGTGGGCGGATGACTCATTTATTCGTATTTTGCAGTCCTTGACGCAATCGCGTTGTATTAGAATGTTAATACTTTACCGCATAAGCGAAGCGACTTAAAATCGCACATAACTTGAATAATAGAAAAAAAAATGGTGCTTGGAATCGAACATCCTCCCAACGGCCCACAGTTGCTCACTTTTCTCAAGAACTATATATATCTTTTTATTTAATTTTAATTTATTTGTAATTTTGTAATTAGGGGTTTTTTCATAGTTCATAGTTATTTATTGATATCAGAAGTTACACGTCATCACATTTCAACTACAATAAAATTTTCAATTAATTATTACCTATAATGGGATTTTAATTTAATGACATGATTTACATATTAAAACTAATTATATAAATAAAGACACACACACACACACACACACACACAAAAACCTTACAAATAGTAGATTAAATCTGAGTCAGTGTCCGCGGGTAAGGTGCCTAAAATACTGGCGGCATTACCTCGCTGGATCGCCAAGCTTATACATTAGCCGAGATAAGCGCCAGCATTATTACCTTAATAACATGAGAAATAAAATATTAAATTAGATGTTAAATTGTGTGCATACAATACAGATTTTATATTTTTTACACTCCTACTTTTTATATTTTATACAATACTAGCTGACCCGGCAAACGTTGTTTTGCCTTAATAATTATTTCTAAATATACAGTAGCCGATTCTCAGACCTACTGAATACGCATATAAAATTTGGAAAAAATCGGTCAAGCCGTTTCAGAGGAGTACGGTAACAAACACTGTGACACGGAAATTTTATATATAAGATAACCACTACACATAAGCTTCCATTCTTTACTCCTAAAGCCCGTACATACTAAAAATAAAATCTCACCCATCACCTTTATCTAGCAAGACGGCTCTGAATAAAAATGTCTACACAAAAAACCACTCTTAAAGTCAAAAGTCGGCAACAAATCGGCCTGCCTGAAAAGGGAAACTTGTTATTTCGCCCTGCTTACCCGATAGGGATGGGGCAGATTGAGTTGAACTGCGCTGACTCAATGCGCTAAACTTTGTAGTTTTTTTTATTAGTCTATCTATCTATCCATATATTTTTCCAAGAATTGTATTTTTTTATTATTCATTTATTATTATGAGTACATATATGTATTTATTTATTGACGTGACAACGTCTTAAATTAGGTAGCGACTGGGAGTCACTTATGAAAAAGTGTAACGCCCGGTAACGTTACGATGAGTCACCGAACGAGAGAGAGGCCCGCCGAATGCCTTGCGTCTCTCTCCCACTCAACTATGATCGGTCTGCCGCGCGCGCAGCACGCGGCAGACGTTGTCACGTAAAATCTTCGCCCGTAAAACCGACTTTACAGGCAACCATTTTTTTATTAGTCTATCTATCTATCCATATATTTTTCCAAGAATTGTAATTTTTATTATTCATTTATTATTTTGAGTACATATATGTATTTATTTATTTTTTTATTGTATTAATGATAGTACCTGGTTGACCGAGCTCTGGTTCTATTTTTTTTATATGACATTTCCTAAAAAAGATTCCTAGCTTGATCGATTTATCGCCCCCGAAACCCCCTATATACTAAATTTCATGAAAATCGTTGGAGCCGATATATATTATAACTACGAGAATTGCTAATTTAAAGATATTAGATAAGCATTTAAGATATCGTATTTAGTAAAGGTCACTGATTTTACGCGCCCTGCTAGTCAAATGTACGATGTATCAAAAAGTCGGTTGCGTTTGTTCTTGTACATTTAAGAACTATGTAAAATTATAACTTATCTCAAATATTTTTTTCTTTTTTCAGAAAATTGTAAAGGTGGGTAGGTATATTAAATAATTGGCCAAGTTCAAGTAAGGCTCGCGAATGAAGGGTTCCGTACCTCTATCTTAAAAAAAATCAAATAACACTTTTCTGTATGACAGCTCCCTTCAATATTTATTCAATTATGTATTTTTTGTGTGAAAAAATAAAGCGGAGGCTTAGTAATAGGATCCCGTTTTTTAGGTACGGTGCCCTTAAAATCTAGCCTTGATGATTTCACATTTAACCTTTAAAAGCATTAACACATTTGCGCTAAACCAATGTCCAAACTTTCCAACCATTTATTTATTTATTTATTATCAATTAATTATTACGGTTAGCACCAATTACAATAATTAATAAATTTAAAACATATATGTAAGTCAAAAATTATTAAGAAACATCACAATATCACAACAATAATAAAATCACAATAAAAGTTACTTAACCCTTAAATGGACAATGTTGTTTTTAAACAACATACTAAAAATCACAGATAAAATTGATCTTCATTGATTTTTTTAAAATTTTGCGCATTGTAGTTTATAAACAACACTCATTACATTATTGCAAAAAATGTATAGTAAATTAATGTCTAGATTTTTTTACTAATTTTTCCTAGACAGTAATACATGCACATACACAAATATAATGTTAAAAAAAACCTTCCATTTAAGGGTTAAATAAGAAATGTCAGGTAAAAAATATACCATTTTCTCCACGGAAGAGAAAAAAACAGCAAAACCTGTTTTTTTCTCTTCCGTGATTTTCTCAGCCCTAGGAAATATAAGTCCCTGAAGACTCGTATACCACCTCCGTGTATATTCTTTATGAGTTAGTGTAGGTTACATGCGCGGAAGGAAGGGGTAGACTTTTTGGATCGTTAGTTTTAACTATAATAGAAGTGCTTGGGCGACGAGGGAATCGAATTTGTGGCCTTTTGAATTTAGAATTTTTTTACCCTTATGTTTGATAAATAATAGTTTCAAAAAACTAAAAAACACGCTTTTTATAGAAAACCGAACTTAAAAATAGAAAATAAATTTAAATTAAGAAAATAGTGCTAAAAATTTCAATGAATTTTTAATAGTGTGAATAAAAAAAATGTTTTTTATTTAAAAAACAGCGTGGTGCATGGTGTCAATGGCTATAGATATTTTATTGACAGACTAGCTGACCCGGCAAACGTTGTTTTGCCTTAAAAATAGATATGCAGTAGCCGATTCTCAGACCTACTGAATACGCATATAAAATTTGGTAAAAATCGGTCAAGCCGTTTCGGAGGAGTACGGTAACAAACACTGTGACACGGATATTTTATATATAAGATTAGGACACATTTCACTCTCGGCTGGTTAGGCCATACCAAACCATTTCTAGTTTCTACTTATTGCTGGAATTGGGCGCAAACTAAGAGAGAGGTCGGGTGAATTCCGCTCCAGATTGTACTTTGCGCAAAGGATATCCATCGCTATATTAAGAGCGTTATACCATTCCGTCAGGTTCTGTCCGGAATGGCCTTTTAAATTAGTTTTTTTTATTAGTTTTTAAGTATATCATTTATTTAAATTGTATGTTTTGTCTAGCGAACTAGAATAAATAAAATAGTGACTTGGCCGATAAAATGGTTCTTAGCGTTATCTTTAAATACCGCTGTGGGCGGGGCAACCCAGCAACCCGCGCGCCCGCGTGGCGCCACATGGTGTGGCACGGCACCAATCGCTTGCGAGCTTTGTGTGTGTGTTTCGTTGGGATAGCAGTATAATTGTGTGCGTAGATGGATCCAAATTCTAAGCGGCAATAGTATGGAGTTACTTTTCCGTTTATTCTAGTTCACTGGGTGAATACTAAAAATTAAACTAACACCTATTTTCACTTAGCTACTTTTTCATTAGCTTCTTTTATCCTCATTCAAAAGTTAAATCCAATAACGCAAGACTGAGTGTAACCTTCACCTCAATTTTCTAAAAATAAATGCCGGCTTTTAATAAAGCCGTTAAGGGTAGATCTACCCACAAGCGCGCGAGCTCCGAGATATACATTTTAATTTAACACAGAATACAACAAAAGGATTATGAGATAGGAATCCAATTGTACGGGCGGTCTGCCGCGGGAACTGACGTGAATTATCACGTTTGTAGCCTATTTACTGTCTCGGAATATTAATTACAGGCATACTTACTGGTAAGAAACAAATGAAGTCAAGCGCGAGTCTGCGTCGAGGTTTTTTTTACGCTGAATATTAAAAATAATTATTATTATTATTTTTTATAACTTAATAGGTTTGCGTTTGACCACAGCTTGCCTGGTGTTAAACAATACTATGGCCTACGATGTTACACGCTTACCTAGAAAATACCTATTAACTCTAGATTTGAAGACTTCTCAGGAAACAGAGACTCAGGAAGAGAATTCCAAAGTTTTGCTGTCCTCACAAGAAAGGAAGAAGCGAATCGGCTTGTGCGAAATTTAGGGATTTCGACTGTATACCTATGTCTCTTCGCTGAGTTTCTGCTCGTTCTGTAAAGGAACGGAGATGGTGGTATAATATTATGCAACTCCGTTGTGCACTCCCCAAAATGTATTCTATAAAATACCGACAGACTGGCAACCTTACGCCGGTGCTCCAAACTATGAAGTCTAGATTTGGCGAGACAAGGTTGACCGATGAGCTTCTTGGCACGCCGCTCAATGGACTCCAACGCCTCAAGCTGGTATTTCGCCGATCCATCCCAAAGGTGCGAGCAGTACTCCATACTATTACTATTAATATTAAATAATCCACCTTGGATCACAATGTCACTTACCATCAGGTGAATTCTGATGAAGCTCAAACCCATCATAGTATTAAAAAAAAGAATAGGTCAGCGCTTGACCACAATTCACCTGATGGTAAGTGATATGGTCTACGGTGGATCGCGCTTACCTAGAAGGAACCGGTTCACTCTCGTCTTGAAAATCGCTAGATTGGGGTCATTGGGGAACAGGGAATTAGGCAGGGAATTCCAAAGTTTAGCGGTTCGGACAACATGAAGGGTTTCGCATATTATCTATTATATAAATTACTATAGTATATATTTTATGTATGAAAATTAGTTTTTTATGTTTTTTTAGAAATATGAAAAAAAAATGTATGGCGAAGTTTACGCTGTTGCAGATGATACGAATAATAAATAGACTAATAAATATAATAGATGCTCAACCTTTTGTTGAAAATCGTCTACATGTATCACGCAATATACGTAGCGCCATCTATTCGTGTTTTCTTGAAACTACTTCACTCGGGTCACGCAGTCTACTATCGTTATATCACTATGCGACTGCAGCGCGTTGCGGAATTTGGCGAAAGCAAAGCTGCACGCTCGATTTGCAGCGCCATCTAGGTTTTATCGATAACTATAGAAAACTTTCGCGTCACGATTTATTGTATTGGGAATCAACAATCAAAATCACACTCTATTATAATCGAATAAAAGTCAAACAAAAATAGATTAACCCCACTAATCCGATTTTAACCATCAAAGTTAGGAGCTTGAACGCATTCTATATAAATCAGCACGCATCGAATATAATCGAGAATAAATGGTTATCGATCAATCATTCACGATTCAACGTACATCTCGACACTATTACGATAATGTGGACTGTTGACTGAAGGGCTAGGGATGGGACAGTGTTCATATATTTATCGATATATTTTAAATTAAACCTTGTAATTTGAACTTCATGTATTAAGTGTTAATCAAGCTACATCTTTAGGTACATTTAAATCCAAGATTTTCTTTTTATAAAGAAACTAGAATTATATCTTGTATTATTTTTACACCATGACATAAAGAAGAAGATTTGAAATATGGCTGGGTTGATTAAAAGTAACGTAACTAATTTATCGATATGAAAATAGTCACTGGGGTTGAAAATATCATTTAATAGTTTTTTATTATAATGTTCTTCCTAAAAGTAAAGCATATTTTTTCTTTATAAATTTAGAACTAATTATATAAATAAAAACACACACACACACACACACACAAACCTTACAAATAGTAGATTAAACCTAAGTTAGTGTCCGCGGGTGAGGTGCCTAAAATACTGGCGGCATTACATCGCTGGATCGCCAAATATTGTACTACATATCCTTTTTTGTCAACATATTGATGTATGTAAACTCAATGCTTTTACGCACCAATCTTCAAATATTTTTCACAACTGCACTAAAATAATAGTGATGTGGTAAGAAAACAACCGATATCGATAAACTTGAATTCGTTCCAATTTTTGTCGATAACTAGGTCAATTATACAAAAGCAATCAGAATCAATCAGTGAATAGAATGTTGAATCGATTTAGCAGGAAAATAAACATATTTTGAAATACACGTTCAAATACTCGTAGCTTCAAATAAAACACTTTCATCTATGAATAAACAAATACTTGTGTCAGTAGGTGTTTGTTTTTATATAGATTTTAACACTATTCTGTATTGAAAATGTTAACCCTTTATTATCATCATCTTGAGTAAAGGCCTCCAATAGGGAATTTTGCTTGTAGCAAACAAAATTCAGAGAAAATTCGATTCGCAAAAAAATCGACCTCCTTACTATCGAGAATCGACATTGATGTTATCTTATCTTATCTTCTTTATTTATATAAAATTCCCATGTCACAATATTAGTTACCGTACTCCTCCGAAACAGCTTGACCGATTTCAACCAAATTTTATATGTGTATTCAGTAGGTCTGAGAATCGGCTACTATCTATTTTTCGTACCCCTAAGTGAGGCAAAACCACGTTTGCCGGGTCAGCTAGTATATATATAAAAAATCAATTATTAATGTAGTATAATTTGACGACTTCATTGGCGTAATGGTTACCGTGCCAATCAGAAGGTTCCGGGTTCGATTCCTGGCATGGCCAACATCTTTGTGCTCAACTAAATTTGTTGGCTGTCGGTCTGGGTGTTAAATATGTATCTATATAAAATATTAGTTGACCCGGCAAACGTTGTTTTGCCTTAAGTACAGTTAAAAACACTATAATTGATCAGTTATCGAGCGGGAAGAAAAAATTTTAAATTACTAAAATGGCCATAATAATGGGGGTTGGTGATAAAAATAAAAACAAACACTTAGGATTGTATGTATTTTTAATGCCATATTATACAAAAAAATAAAAACAAAAAAAATCATCGAAAAATAAAAATATTTAAGGGTGAACAACCCTTACCACTTAGGGGTATAAAAAAATAATAATAGCCGATTTTCAGACCTACTAAATACACATATAAAATTTGGCAAAAACCGTTCAAGCCGTTTCGGAGGAGTACGGTAACAAACACTGTGACACGGAGATTTCATATATAAAATATGTATGTGCTAACACAACTGATATCAGTTGTGTTAGCAACTATGACACGAACTAGAAATGGTTCAGTATAGGGTTAACCAGCCGCGTGTGAAATGTGTCAAAATAAATACATACTCGCCTGCTTATATCATATAAATACCTGTAATATCTATTACAGTAACGCGCCGAATGAATTAGTGAGGGTAATTAAGAACATTCCTGTTGGGGGTCATAAATTAACATTTTCCTCAAGAGAAGGCCTGGAACAAAGGAAGTATTCTGCAAACGGAACAGAATTCCAGAAATAAAGGTTCTAGGGAGACTCCACGGAGTTTCGGGACTAATTTAGAAATTCTTCGGTGTCAAATTCTAGACGGAATCGGTGAAAAGATTTAAAGAAACTGCGTTCAAGGCTTTTAGGTGTTGTTACAGTTTTTTAACTAATGAAGGCTTTTAAAGATTATTTATTTCTTAAACTATCCTAAAAATTCAAAAATTACATGAAAAAAAACTTCATAATAAGTATATAATAAATTAAAAAACTTTACAAATAGTAAATTAAACCTAATTCAGTGACAGCGGGTAAGGTGCCTAAAATGCTGGCGGCATTACCTCGCTTGATCGCCAAGCATATACGTTGGCCGAGGTAAGCGCCAGCCCTTGGTAGTAAGCTCGCCAGTTTTTTTTATTTTTCACTATTTGTTTTTTTTACGCAGCACATTTGTCCAGTAGCCTACTAATCAAGCCCATTCATTTGATACTTCTGTAGCTGAGCTAAGTAGCCAACCTCCGGTGCCGAGAGTTTTAAAGCCACCCGAAGCCATTTTGTGGCGGCGGCCACCTAACATAATATATTTTTATCAAACATAATTAAGAACACTCTTGAAAAAAAGAAAGAAAGAAAATTCATTATATAGGTACACAATATCTCGATTAGCACACTTTAAAAAAACCAAATAGTTGGCCGTTTTCTAAGATACAGCCTGGAGATAGACAAAGGAGTCATAGTAACAGGGTCCCGTTTTTACCTTTTAGGTACGGAACCCTAAAAACTAAATCGAAATCGGTCCATTCGTTTGGGAGCTACAATGCTACACACACACACACACACACACACACACACACACACACTTTCTTATAAATAACAACCCCGTCTCTTTGCGTTAGAGGTTGAAAATAAAACACTTAGCTTGTAATTTCTCTTATATTGCGTTTACTCTTGCCACCCTTCACATATGTAGAAAGGGAAAAGTATATAGCGCTACATTTTTCCTTATATATCAGTAAATACATAATATGCCGCATTTCTTTCTTAACGTGTCCCACAGCCCAGATTAGGGGAAATCTTCCGGAATTGGGCCGAAATCGCGAGAACAATATGAAACGTACGTAAGCTTATAAAAGTTCGGCAAAGCCTCACTCTATTAGATACTTGTACTTTGTTTTGAGTTACAGTGTAATTTATTAAAAACCAGCGAACTACAAGAAATATATAATCTACATCTACATCTACACTAATATTATAAAGAGGAAAACTTTGTTTGTTTGGTTGTAATGAATAGGCTCAAAAACTACTGGACCGATTTTAAAAATTCTTTCACCATTCGAAAGCTACATTATCCACGAGTAACATAGGCTATATTTTATTTTAGAAAAAAATAGGGTTCCGTAAGATATTTGGATTTTTCGGACACAAACTGAAAAAAAAACAACCAAAGAAGTTCTTACACTTATTTTGCGTGAGCTGCCTAAACTACAAGAGATAGAACCATAAAGTGTTATAATTAATTGAAGATCTTATAAATATCTACAAAAAAGTCCGCGACACACTATAGGTACCTATCTATGTCGAGTGAGGCACAACAACCACATTTTTATTTAAAAATCTTGAATTTTTTTTTGGACTACATTTAAACGCGTTTATTTTCCTCATAATCCTTATCAAAATAAATTATTTCATCAATAAGTACAGTTTATGTTGATAATATCTGGTCTTTGAATGATTAAAATTGGACGTTTGGTTTTCAAGTTGTGGTGAAATTAAAATATTACTATCAGTTGCACTGCGGGACTGCAGGCAGAAGTGAACACATTTGCCGGGAGCAAGACTTAGCGCTTTGCGGGCGGTCCTTTAGTTAGTTCTAATAGAGATATATTTAGTATACCCGTGCGAAGCCGGGGCGGGTCGCTAGTATAAAATATAAAAGGTAGAGTAACTCCATACAATTGCCACTTAGAATTTGGATCCATCTACGCAAACAATTAAACTGCTATCCCTACGAAACACACACACATACAAAGCTCGCACGCGATTGGTGCCGTGCCGCACCATGTGATGCCACGCGGGCGGACGGGTAGCTGTTTTGCCCCGCCCACCGCGGTATTTTAAGCGTGGACGGTAAAACCATTTTATCGGCCATGTTACTATTCTATTTATATATTCTTCTATCTATAGTTCACTGCTTGGTACAAAATGACCTCACCTTTACTAGGATGTTACTTTAGCTAAAATTACCTTACAATACTTTAATTTGATGACGACCTCATTGGCGTAAAAGTTACCATGCCTGTCTGCTAATCAAAAGGTTCCGGGTTCGATTCCCGGCCCGGTCAACATCTTTGTGCTTAACCAAATTTGTTGGCTGTGAGTCTGGGTGTTAAATATGTATTTATATATAATATGTATGTATGTATATGCAGTATATCAGTTGTGTTAGCAACCATAGAACTAAAAATGGTTCAGTATGGGGCTAAGCAGCCGTGTGAAATGTGTCCTAATATTTAAAAATTAAAAACAAAAACAAAATGATTTAATAATAATCGTGTATACTATTCAAATAGAGCAAAGGAAATAATATCTACCTTGTATTCGTTCCTTAATACTGCGCTATGAGAAAATTCTCGAAAGTGCCGGAAATGAAATTGCCATATAAAATAAACAGGTGCTCTCTTCATATTATGAATAATCCGAAACTATTCCAAATTATTTGTTCAGATTATCTCAGTACGCGATTGCGAAGATTTGAAAACGGGCTGTTTCGTACTTGTACAACGTGTTCTTAAAGTATAAAGTGAAATAGTCTTCTGATTGATGACCTCGTTGGTGTAATGGTTACTTTGCCGGACTGCCAAGCCGAGGGCCCTGGGTTCGATGCCCTGACGACCAACATCTTTGTGATGAACTAAATTTGTTCATTGACTATCTGGGTGTTAAATATGTCGTGAAATAAAGTATTTATGTATGTATATGTAGTATATCAGTTGTGTTATCGACCATAATACAAACTAGAAATGGTTAAGTAAAGAGCTTCAAGCCGTGTGCGAAAAGTGTTCTTATAGTTATAATTATAATTAGTTTTAGTTGGAATTTCAGCAGGTATTGTTTTAGTGCAACAAAAACTGCCTTGCCTCATTATACTAGTATCTCTTATTTCTTATTTTGTACTGACATATTTTTAATAATAATTCTTGTGAGTTTAAAAAATAATCTATGCGTTACGAGCATTATATACCAGGAAAAAGATTGAAATTACGTCTCAATATCTTATTTATAAATTACTTTAATTTTAATTGAGACCATGAGATTTATAGTGGCCCAACAAATTTTTTACAATATTGAGTTTATGATTTTTTCCGGGTCAAATTCATCATTTTCATAGAACCAGAGTAGCCTAAATTGGAACATTTATAGGTAAAATAAAACATAAAAGTAATAAAAGCATGTATACCTACTGAAAAGTGATGGTTGATTTAAAAATGCTGTTTTTATTTTATATGATACTCAAAAACGACGGTCCGGTCAACATCTTTGTGCTTTACTAAAATTTATTGGCTGTGGGTCTGGGTGTTAAATATGTATGTATTTATATATAATATGTAGGTACATACCTACATATATGTAGTATATCAGTTGTGTTAGCAACCATAATACGAACGAGAAATGGTTCAGTGTGGGGCTAACCAGCCGTGTGTGAAAAATGTCCTTATATTAAAAAAAAAGCTTGTCCATCGAATTAGGCCACTATGGTTCTCATGGCCTCATTAGCTAAGTAACAGTGCCATTACGACGACCTCGTTGGCGTAAAGGTTACCATGCCAACCTGTCAATCAGAAGGTTCCGGCTTCGATTCCCGGCCCGGCCAACATCTTTGTGCTTAACTAAATTTGTTGGCTGTGGGTATGGGTGTTAAATATGTATCTATATAAAATATGTATGTATGTATATGTAGTATATCAGCTGTGTTAGCTACCATAACACGAACTAGAAATGGTTTAGTATGGGGTTAACCAGCCGTGTGTGGAATGTGTCCTAATTTTTTTTTTTTTATATATATTTTGACCACTATTTAAAAGCCACGTTGTACACACCTTATTATAATAAGGCACAGGTATCGCAGGATACGTTGGCTCAACTCCAAGCCACCTGAGCTTTAATTTCGCGTGCCACGTCGGCCTATTTCTTATATTCTTATTTAAAAGACACCTTGTATTCGTGTTTAAATGGGGTCACGGGTTAAAATGTTTAGCGCCACTGTGGAATAGGTACTTTTTAGGGTTCCCTCTATACAAGGTACGGACCAAAGTCTCCACAATCCGTACACATAAGGTACCATCGGAACCCTGTTACTAAGTTTCCACGGTTTGTCTGCCACCAGGTTGTAATGAAGAGAGTTAATAATAAAACATCTTTTGCCATAAATATAAGGTTACATGATTAACATGATTTAATATTACATAACCTTGCTGTCTTCAAGGCTAGGGTATACCGGTTTGTTCTAGGCAAGCGCGTTTTATCTTAGACTGCAATGTCACTTAACATCAGGTAAGTTGTGGCCAAGCGCAAGCCTATTAAGCAAAGCAAAAATCTAGCGGTTTTCAAGGCACAAGTGAACCGTTTTCTTCTTGGGAAGCGCGTTTCACCTTAGATCACAATATTGTTAACCATTAAGTTAATTATGATCATGTGCAACTCCATTAGTTATATATAGAAATGTAAACTCAGGAACCGTAATAGCATATAATTATTTCTATTGCTGCTATTACAAAAAAAAAAAACTAAAATCAAAATAAATAAATAAAATAAATAAATAAATAAATATTAGGACACATTCACACACGGCTGGTTAGCCCCATATTGAACCATTTCTAGCTCGTATTATGGTTGCTAACACAACTGATATACTACATATACATACATACATATTATATAAATACATATTTAACACCCAGACCCACAGCCAACAAATTTAGTTAAGCACAAAG
Source organism: Mellilla xanthometata (assembly GCA_035578125.1). Classification (NCBI taxonomy): domain Eukaryota; kingdom Metazoa; phylum Arthropoda; class Insecta; order Lepidoptera; family Geometridae; genus Mellilla; species Mellilla xanthometata. Next base: position 3,312,374 of record JAPUBQ010000025.1, read on the forward strand.
ATGTTGACCGGGCCGGGAATCGAACCCGGGACCTTCTGATTAGCAGACCGGCATGGTAACCTTTACGCTAACGAGGTCGTCATAGACATGGATCCTCAATAATAATGTTACTTGTGTTTCTCTGTCCTTTGCTGTTACTTAGTCTTGGCGGTCCGTAATATGTATTACTATTGCTACTATAACGACAAAAACTAAAAACAGAATGGAATGTACATATTGTTTAATAATGCAAAAATTTAGAAATAACATCAGAATCGACCAAAAAAATAAAACAAAACAAACAACAAGTTAAAAAAAAAAAAAAGTTCCTAGATTGACAAGGTGAAGCTGAAAAAAAAAAATTGACAGGCGACAAAGAAATAACATGTTTTTTTCATTTATATCAGATATTTATCTCCTTATTTCTTGCCTTATCCCACTGCAAATTTTCCTCTATCAGCCATAATCTCTACCCTCACTCTATTCCCTTTCATAATCACTCCAAATAACTGTTGACGGATCTAAATGGAACTGCTTATTATGGTTTCATAACGTTAAAATAACCCAAACAATGAAATCTCTGATCTTAATCAACATCCGATTAAGAAAGTGTATTGTTTTAACACTACTCTATACAAGCTCTGCACCCGGATATGCTCCAGTTGTAAACAAACTGACAGACAGTTGCTATTTAGAAATGTGTTACGGAGTTCTATGCTCTGAAAAGCTGTATATTAGCTTGATGATTCATAAATGTGTATGTTTAAAATTAAATTATTACGGCACAAATAGATATTTAAGTAATATTTTTATTTATTTAACAGATATATACAAGATAATAAATTAGCGCCTGTAGCTCGGTTAGCGAAGGTGATCAGACGCGAACATCGAAGCTAAGCAACAGTCGTTGCGGACGGTGTTTGGATGGGTGACCGTGCACAAAACTGTTGTTTTTTAAGTGGCATTTTCATCTGGGCGATACCGTGGGTCGGGTGGCACGTTCAATTGTAGGTCCCGGCTGTTAGTCTTAGTACAAGCAGTCGTTACTTCAATTCAGAGGCCTTCGGGCGTCTTGACTCGATACCAGAGCTTGGCCACTTAGCTTAAACGAAGAAGAACAACAACATAAAATATGATTTAAAACTGTATTAATATTAGAAAAAAAAACACAAAAAATCCTATTGACTTAGCACACCTATTGACTTATAATATAACAGCGTGCGGTAGAGTTGCCAGGATGCTGACAGTATTTCCTCTTATACTAATGCTCAAACGTTGAGCGATATATCTTTACAAATACAACATTTCTAAATTCTTTATTTGTGACACAAGTAGAAGATAAAAATAGAGTCCAAAGGCTTTCAAACTAGTTCACAGAACTGTAACTCGAAATCCAACGAATTCTCCCGTGATGATGAATATTTAACTTACGAGTACTTATGCCAAACAAAAACGCTAAAACAAAAACAATCTAATTTAGAATTTACAGCTTATATAAAATATATTATATGCATATAAAAATAAATGAAGTCCTGGGATCGCTAGTAAATTAAGTTAATTGAAATTAATTATTTTTACATATTTTTCACACGGCTAGTGGAACCCCATACTTAACTATTTCTAGTTTGTATTATGGTTGCTATAACAACCGATATTCTACATACATACATAAATACAAGACTACCAAAGAATTTATGAAAAATTCTTTACATAGATACATATTTAGCACCCAAATCGACAGTCAACAAATTTAGTAAAACAAAAAAAGTATTTTTTATTAGCCGGTGATTTTCCCTCTTTCACCTAAAAAAATCTAAAAGGTTTATTACTGCTTTATCGCAGATCTCCGCGAAATAACATTTTCATCTCATTTTTCTATTGAGTGGATGTTTTTCTAGAAATTAATTTAATATCGTTTCCTTATATTATTATTTCCCTGTGGCCATAATAGCGTGTTTTGTTTTTTGACTTTTTAACTTCAGAATGTTTAAGTTACACGTGTTCGCGCGTGTGTGTGTATGTGTGTGTGTGTGTGTGTTTGTCTGTCTGTGGCATCGCAGATCGCGAAAGGATGAACTGATTGTGATTTTTTTTACTTGGTATTGTTGTTAACTATGTTTGATGAAAAATGGTCCAAGATGGTGGCTTGCATTTTCACGACTCTCTCAATATGGATATCAAATAAAAGGACAGGACTTGTAAAAAACATACATTATGATAAATTTCGAGTTGACATGGCCGGCACCACAAAATCAAACTAAAAAAATACTGGATTCTAGATTAACACATACTACTTTTATTCTGGATTAACTGGGGTGAAAAAAAATTGACAGTCAAAGAAATAACATGTTTCTTTCATTTATTCTTCTTCTTCTCTCTTGCTTTATCCCGTGTGGTCGGCACAGCAAATTTTCTTCTATCAGCCGTCATCTCCACATTCACTCCTTTCGCTCTCATGTCGTCATTCACACACTCCATCCATGTCTTCTTCGGTCGGCCTCTTGCCCTTCTTCCTTGCACTACCATTTCCATACATCTCCTACTAACATGCATCTCCTCTCTACGCATCACATGCCCATACCACGCTAACCTTCCACTCTTTAGTTTCTCACTTACTGGTGCTACTTTCAAACTTCCTCTAATGTACTTATTTTCTTTAATTTATTCTGTGCCTAGTTATAACTCAATACTGCACAACGAAAATAGAATTTGTTTCATCCATCTAATTAAACACTAAGGAAAATGATAATAACTTTTCCAAATCTACGGGGGTTTAAAAATAACGGAAATGAAAAAATAAGAAATCGCCTTATGTTTTACCGCTTGACGTAGGCTTCTTTTTACGAAATAATTATTTTAAATCACTTATTTATTATGTTAACCCAATTCTCTTAATGCTTTTGGAGCCGGTAAAAAAATATCAGAAATTTACTTCGTAATAATATTAAGATACAAAATAAATGGTCAAGAGACGGGATCTGTATCATTGCAAAAAAGGTAGCAAAAAATTAGTTTGAAATTGAAAAGGATAAAAAATAACTAATTATGATTAGAAAAACTCGAATTACCGTCATTTGCCTTATTTATTAACATTTTAAATGGAATACAGCTAATGCTTAGCTGTCTTCTATGTAAAATACGTAGTCAGGAATAAAATGAACCCTGTTCCCCGATAACTATAATTTAGCGATTTTCAAGGCAAGAGTGAACCGGTTTCTTCTGGGCAAGCGCGCTCCACCTTAGATCGCAATATCGCTTACCATTAGGTGAATTGCGATCAAGCGCAAGCTTTACCAGTAAAAAAAACTGGCTCTCAAGGCGGGGTGTCGAAACACATCGTTAAGTGCAGATTTTTTAACTTAAAGATATGGTTGCTAGCTAAGCGAGCAATAGGAAAAACTGGAAAACCATGCTTTCGTTGTCTCGATGTTTTCCTTCACCGCTCGAGCTCATTAGCGGGCGTCGAACCGACGTCCTTCGGCACGTTAGGCAGATATACGCCCGACTGAGCTATCAACACGCCAAAAAAACAAAAGTAAAACGGCGAGGCACAACTAATCCTACTAATATTATAATTGCGTAAGTTTGTGTGTATGTGTGTTACTTCTTCACGCTTAAACGGCTGGAACGATTTTGAGGAAATTTGGTGTAAAGTTAAAAAAGAATCCTATGTGATAATGCAATGTCTAACCTAGACTTTTGATTATCAACATAGGCTACTTTTTATCCCTAAAACTTTTTTGGTTCCCGTGGGATAAGCATATCACTTCAAAATCTATGTTACTCTTTCACGCTCTTACGGCTAAATCGATAAAGATAAAATTTAAAGTCAAAGTCAAAAAAAATATTGCAATATTATGTCACTTTACAGTTAAATAATTACCCTTAAGGCATTGCAATTAGTATTTACTAGAGATGTGCAACCCTGTTAATCGATTTGATTTTTAGTGTTTCGTCAGTTAAATAGTCTTCTATTTTATAATAACTACTAGCTGACCCGGCAAAAATAGATAGTAGCCGATGCTCAGACCTACTGAATACGCATATAAAATTTGGTAAAGATCAGTCAAGCCGTTTCGGAGGAGTACGGTAACTAACATTGTGACATGAAAATTTTATATATAACATTTGTTATGAGTAAATTTACTATGTCGACAGGTTAGAACTATGACTAACACATAGGCATAGGCATTATTCATATAAACGCGAGCAACACCGCGGGCGCAGCTAGTATTTCATAAGTATAATGCAAAATTAATAAAAAATTGTGAATTGGAACGGGAGAGGAAGTTTTTCCTCGTTTTACGAAAATAATTGTTTTCACTAAAGAGGATTATATCAACTTTATTATAATTGAATCTTTTCGTTTCGAATTGAACTTGATTTGTTAAGTGAACTTCTTCTTCTTCGTATGAGCTAAGTGGCCAAGCTCTGGTGTCGAGTTTTTGAGCCGCCCGAAGCCCTCTTACTAGGCTTAACCTCGTACCAAGACTAACTAACAGCCAGGACCTACTATTTAACGTGCCATCCGATCCACGGTAGTGCCCAGATGAAAATCCTTCTTGAAAAACTATAGTCTTGTTCATGGTCACCCATCCAAACACTGTCCGCATCGACCGTAGCTTAGCTTCGATGATCGCGTCAGATCACCTCGGCTAGCCGAGCTACGTTGATTAAAAATTGCCAAGTAAATACACTAAATATGTAATGTACGAGTATATTTAATTTAAAGGTAACTTTCATTTAGTCACATTGTTAAAATAAAATCATGAAAAAATCGCTCGTCTATGTATAATTTATTAACTAATAAATGAATAAATATCAGAAAATAATAATAAATACAAGGAAATGCCAGTTAAAGCTAATCCACTTCGATGAATAAACTATTAATAAAATTGCTGGAAAATATATTATTATTATACAACAACAAAACAAAACTATTTATAACATAATTGAAAAGTAAAAATTATTTACAAAGGATTGTAATGTAAAAATGTAAACAAAAATTGATTCTATATTTTTGCAAAACGTTTCCCATTTCGCTTGATACTCATATCGACATTCAATTCAATGTTTTTGATTGGTATAAAAATATTACATTCTGACAAGCTTTTAAAATGTCGAAGCGTATTTTGCGTATTAATTTCCAAACTCTAAAATGATAGCTTTTTTTTTGTAAAATGTCGAAATTGTCTATAAATTGGCGTGTAAAGTTTTCATACCATATGTATTATTTTTACAAAAATGTTTTTTATTTTGCATATAAGTATTTTTCTTGTATCTGAACATGTGTGGCAATTACACTTTCTACTGCCTTTATTTGGTCAAACTGTTTTACCCCCTTTCACTCCCTTAGGGGTGGAATTTACAAAAATCCGGTCTTAGTACGCGTCTACCTACTAAAACAAATACACCCTCCAAATTTCATACCCTTAGAGCCAGACGTTTGAGCTCTGCGTTGCCTATAGATGAATTAATGAATGAGTCAGGACAAAGAGTCTTATATTATAGAAGATATTGGTGGCTATTCTGCGGCACACGGCACGACTAAACTAAATTTAAAGAAGCCCCGTCTCTTTTCATCTTAGGTGGCCAGAAAGAGACGGCACGTCGCATATGGAATGTGCAGGCAGTTTTAGAAGTGATACAAGTGATTACGGACTAAAGTCGCCTATATTTTCTACATTTGACGTGATTTTAGTTGCTTTGACTATGGAGCAGAACGTGCCGTCTCTTTCTGGTCACCTAAGATGAAAAGAGACGGGGCTTCTTTAAATTAAGTTTAGTCGCGTGTGCCGCTGAATCGCCACCATTGGTATAAATATAATAATAGTGGGCTTCTTATGCTAACCCCGCAGAAAACGTCCGAAAATATAGAAATAGGCACTCAAAAACTGGAACAACTTTGAATAAGTTCTGCATTCTTGATCCCATTAAAGCGTTATTATTCCCAACGCAGCTTTCAAATACCTTTAATCCGAAAACAAACTTTTGTAAATACCTATTGTATTCCTTAGGGGTTCTCGAAAGTAGCATTTTCCGACGTCAACGGACCTTTCTCGTCCATTTGCTCGTTTTAACGCAATTTTCTGCTGGAAATGTGTATGTACACATCTACTTATGGTAGTTATGGCGTTTTTTTAAGAATTTGCCGGCGGTTTTGCATTTTTATGCCGTTATTCCGCTTTTTTAACTTCTCACGCAAAAGCCCCGAGGTGTTGTAAGTTTTATGTGTCTATGTATTCAGAAAATCTTACTGAGGGAGTTAGTGCCCTTAAATTACTTGCTTATCTCCGAAATCGCTGTTAAAAAAATAAAAATATCAAATTTTGTGTACAAATAAAAATAATTATAATTATTTGTATTCCTATGTTCAAAATATAATAATCATAATTATGAATGTCATTATATGTGAATGTATATTTTGCCTCAATAAACCATTTTATTATTATTTATTTTATTTATTATATTTGTGTGTGTTTGTCATCCGATATAGTTTTTTTTGTTTCAATCGTGTGTCAGTCGAGAGTGTACTTAACTATTTTAATAAAAAAATGTTTCAAGATATAAAATTCGTTTACCAAGAGTGAAACGGTTTCTTCTAGGCAAGCGTGCTTCATCTTAGACTGCAATATCAGTTAACATCAGGTGAGTTGTGGTCAAGCGCAAGCCTATTAAGCGTAAAAAAAAAACTTTTCGGTGAATCGCAATCAAGCGCAGGCCCATTAGGAGTAAAAAAAAATATTAACCTACTGTGTGCTTTGGAAATGGTTCAGTATGGGGTTAACCAGCCGTGTAAGAAATGTGTCCTAATATTTTTTTTTTATGTATTTATTTATTTAGCCTAAGGAGCATGCCTAGTCTGGAATATCTAGCTCTTAAGGAGGCTGCGGGAAACTCTGTTTTATGTTTGGCGACCGATTGTTTTCAACTTGAGAATGATTGCTGGCTTGGCGAGCGTTAGAAAATGCTCAACCATCATGTTTTCCTCTAGCGGAAGCTCATAATCATTGGTGGGATTTGAATCTGCGACCTACAGGACGCAAGGTGCCTGAAGGCCTAAATTGCTTAACCACCATGTTTTCTTTAGAGGAAGCTCAAGCTCATTGGCGGGAATCGAATCTAAGACCTACAGGACGTAAGGTGTCTGAAGGCCTAAATTGCTTAAACACCATGTTTTCTTTAGAGGAAGCTCAAGCTCATTGGCGGGAATCAAATCTATGACCTACAGAACGTAAGGTGCCCGAATGCCCGCCTGAGCTGTTATTGCTTCAAATTTTTCATCTATTGTTGGTGAGGGGTAACCTAAATTTTTAATTTAAACTCGTTAAAGAATTTGAAATTTTAGCATTTTCATGTCGTTATTTTGGCATTTTGTTCGTAAATGGGTTCCGATTTTGGGTCTCTGCGGATGGAGTAAATATATTAAGTAAATAGTCGAAATAATATGTTTTGTTTACAAGGAAAGTTAGATTGGATTTGAATTTTGTATAAGCTTGTGTACCATTATTTTGGTACGTTTCCTTATAAACCCCTGTTATAGAAAAAACAAAGGCGCTGAAATACAAAGTATAAATAAATATGTGTGATTTTTAGGGTTCCGTACCTAAAAAGTAAATACGGGACCCTATTACTAAGACTCTCTTATGTCTGTCTGTCTTCAGTCTGTATCTCAGAAACCATAATAGCTAGAAAGCTGAAACTTTCACAAGATATGTCAATACATATCTTGTAAAAGTTTCAGCTCTCGTTCGGCTATAACAAAAATTATTAAAATAAAAAAAATAAAATAGTAAGGGATAAGGGATCCCATATATACGTATTTTTTTGCTATATATCAATAACGGTATGTATAATTTAATTTACCTTTCAAATTAAATTATGAAATTTTAAAAAATAACTGAGGGGTTCTCCCATACAACAATGGTACGGAACCCTTCATGCGCAAGCCCAACTCGCACTTGACCAATTTTTATTTATTTAAAAGCGAGTGTGGCTCGGTGGCATAAACGTCTGCTTTTCAATAGATGATTCGATCCCAACTCTAAACAAATGACTTAGTTTTCAATTTATTTGTTGATTTGCACTCGCTTTACAGTTAAGGAAAACATCGTGAGGAAACCGACATGTTTGAGACTACAATATCCGAAGACGTGTCTCATCCGCCAACCCGCGCTTGTCCAGCGTGTTGGATTATGGCCTATATCTCTCTCCAAGTGAGAGAAGGCCCCGAGACCCAGCAGTGGGAACGTATAGTGGGCTCTTTATGCTTATGTAATGCTTATACCGTCTACAACAAGCTGCCCGATCACTACAGCACCGTCGCTAAATAGCTTCAAAATGAGATTCAAAATCTAGCTTGTCGAGCAATCGTTTTATAGTTACAAGGAATTCAGCGAAGTTAAATCAAATTAATCATTAATCGAATATACATTAAATTAATTTTTTTTTATTATATTCAATAATATGACGAATTTTTAATTAATTATTTTTATACATTATTTATATATTACATGAGAATTGACAAAGATATTATTGTATTATGTATATATATATATTGCAATAATGTATGGAATGACGTATATATCTATGTATACCAATAAAGAATTATTATGAGTATTATTATTATTTATAATAGAAAGGGCCTCTTGCTTTAATAAAGACTTAGACCCTATCAAAACCTTAATAAAAAACTAGCCTGCGTTCCGAAACTTCAAGACGAATAGAGTGTTTAAAACGTGTTCAGAATGATATCGGAAGTGTTCCGAAACAGGCTATTTCTTATCTGAGAGTGCAGGATATCGTTAAATGTTATGTTTCAGAACGCAAGTTGGAAGGGAAAGCGGATTTTCGGATTCGTTCACTATTTTTGAATTTGTCTTTTACATATTATTTATGAATAAACGAGTCTTTTCTTTTTTTCGCTTGAGTTAAGATGCCAAACTCTGGTGTCGTGAATTTTGAAGCCGCTTCAAACGCCTCTGAATTGACTTAGTTTTTGTACACAGCTAAAAATACATAATAACTGTTAAATAACAAACCTTTAGTTACAAATCTGTATAAATAGTTTTTTTTGTTACTTGTTTGTATCTTAACATATTTGATTTTTTTTTCAGGTACGCACACCCACACAATACCTTTATTATCATAGTGCTGTTTTTCAGTGGAAGGAAATATCTCAGTAAGTATTTTAAATTAAAGTTCTGTCATCTTCTAATTTCCTTAAAGCTATATCTATTTTCTGTCGACCAACGCATTGAGTAGCTAGTAATTCTTAACTAGGCATACTCCACTGTCGGCTGAGATGCCGCTTACTTCTGTGGTTGGCCTGGTGACTGACATACAGATATACAGCGGAGGCTTAGTAATAGGGTCCCGACTTTACCTATTTTAATGCGGAATCCTGAAAAAACACGAGTATTTTTTGAGACCCTATATTTTTTTTAATTTTTTATTTTTAGTATTTGTTGTTATAGCGGCACGGGAAATACAAGATTTGTGTAAATTTTAGTTTTCTAGCTTACACTAGACTTAGCCACGGTTACTAAGTTACAGCCTGGTGACAGACAAACAGACGACCTCAGAGGCTTAGTAATAGGGTCCCGATTTTACCACGTTGGTGTGGAACCCTAAAAAAGCAAATAAAAATTCAATACAAATTGCTATTTATTACATTTGTACCAAACCTCTATATCCAATTCAAAGCTTGCTTGCGTAACTTGCTACCTAGGAGATGTGCAGAATTTAACCGGAATATGTCCATATTAAACTTAACAGATGCTGTACAAGGTAGAACGGAAAAGTGACAAAGAATTTGAATTCTTGAGTATTTTTTCTACTCTTTACGGCTAGGTATTTGACCTGCAGTGCGCACCACAAGAGTTAGCAACACTCCGGCCTAAGGTGGAATATGCCTAGTCTAGAATAACTGGCTCTCAAGGAGGCTGCCGGAATACATTGTTAGGTGCTTGGCGACAGATTCTACATCTTGAGGGTAGTTAGTCAGGCGAGCACTAAAAAATGCTTTACTACCATGCTACAGTTTTCTAGTTAGTTGTTTGTCGCTATCCATATAAAAAAGTTGGCTTAAATATATATGAAAATATTTTTCAGATTAGTAGTAAAAATATTTATTCGTGTAAAATTGTACATTTAAACTTATTCACTAATCCTCAAACTGGACGCATTCGCGCCCGTGCCTTAGAATAGAAGTACCTTCTTTATGTATTCGGTAAAAAAAAGGTAGGTTGAAGGGTTGGTCAATTAGATTGTTTTTTACACCTCTAAACTCTATTTTTTAACCAATTTTATCAATATTGGCAAAATTTATAATTAAAATTAAATTGAAGAAGACATATTTTTTTGTTATTAGAGTTAATAGGTTGCTTAATGAAAAAACATGTCTTTGAAATAAATATACTAACACTAAATAATAATATCTGTAATGTTTAAATTAATGTCAGATTTATAAAAACAAATTATTTTGATCCTTTTTCCAATCCGAATAATTTTGTAAAACTGTGTACCTGTTAGCGCATGCTTTTAATTCTTAAGTTCTGAAATAAATAAATAAATGATCAAAAGTGTACCTAGCTCACATCTGCTAATACTTTTTTAGAAGACTCATTATGGCTACTCTTCTTAACAATCAATTCCATACCACTTTTTGGTTTCTTAGCTGATATCGACTTTACGATATTTCTATTCGTCGAGTTTGCAATAGTTGGAGGCAAGGAAATGTATTTCAAAATGGCAGACAATTCTCTTCATCTGTTTTAAACTCTTCCTCTTTGACGTGAACCTACTTGTAAAAGTTTATAATGGTTGCTACGCGCTTTACAGAATAACTCTATTATTAATAATGTTTGTATACCGGCTATCACTAACGTTTATTTTGTCGGTATTAGCGGGACATGTTTCAGCACAATCATTGTGCCATTCTCATTCAGTGCGGGCGCAGGCGTCATCGCGAGCGTACGTTGGCTTTGTTCCTGCCCTTGAGAATGGCACACTGATTGTGCTGAAACATGTCCCGCTAATACCGATAAAATAAAGGTAAGTAAGCGAATTGGTTGCCTGGAAGAGATCGCTCTTAGCGATAAGGTCGCCAGTTAAGGCTTCTCTGTAATTTTATTTTATTGTGAGTGTTTTAATAAAGTGTTTATCGATATATCTATCTGTCGGGCGTGGGTTCAATTCCCGACAATTAGTTTGAACCTTCGAAGTAGTAAATATTTAACTTGTTCATTTTCAAATGTCGCCTAAATTATGCAGCTTCAGTTATTCCCCAAAAATTCGACTAGTCAAAGCCCTTGCCTTATCCTTTAGCCCTTTTCAATTTGCGCTCTCGTAAAGTGGTCGGTATAAAAATATGGCGGATTGCTCTCTCGACAGCGTTAATAATGAATTATGTCGCGGAACTGACTTGAAATAATGATAGGAAGATGTAAGGAAACATTTTTGAACGTTTTGGTTTGAATATTTTTAGAAGGACAATAACAAATTCTGTTTATTTACATAAATGACATAGCTAGACTGTGTTATAATTTTTATTTTCAATTTCCGCTTACAAATTACTGATTGTAAATGGGTGTGGTCTAAAATTCTCCATGTTTTTCATATTTGACATGATTTTGTTTGTTTCATTATGGTTCAGATCGTGCCGTCCCTTGCTAGTAAGTCATAACAAAAAGAGACAGAACTACTGTTAATTTAGTTTAGTCATGTGTATGCTAGAATTTCCACCAATGGCGCGATTTGGGGTGCCTTTCCTTTAGTGAAAGACGAACATAAGGAAGCATTAACTTCTTGTTGAGGAGTTCTGGTGTATTCCAGTAGAGATCCTAGAACTCTCCGGAAAAAGCACAAGGAATGTCAACTGAGGGGTTTTAGTGGGTAGATACACACATACCATATACCCCATCTGTACTCCAATGCAGTCTGAGTTCTAAGATTTCCCCCTCGTAAAATACATACTGTCTTATAACCTACGTTGTTATTTGTTTAGCTTTGTGACATATATTTTTTATCCCTAGGTATGCCTAGGGATAAAAAATATGCCTACCGTGTCCTAACTAAAATGCCGTTATTTTAGTCAAATTGTCTGGCATTATACTCGAAGTTAAAGCACCGTAGAGTGGCGAACCTGACTGATTTAATATTGTTTTGCTTTTGGTTTTAAACGAAGACAGCTCAGTCGGATGTGCGGCCGCCTCATAACTCGGAAGGTCGTAGTTTCTATCCCCGCTTATGAGCTCGATCTTACGGTGATGGGAGACATCGTAAGGAAACCATAGCGTGGTGGTACGAAATTTACTCATGTTCACTTAACTAACAACCACCCTCTAGTTGCAAAAACTATCGGCATCTATTTGGCTTTAATTATTTATTACGAGATTAATTTTCTTTTGTTTTTGACTATGCCAATAATATAAAGAAGAAAAGTTTAATTGTTTGTTTTACGCAAATAGGTTACGTATCTACTGGACCGATTTGAAAAATTCTTTACAAGCTACACAATATCTCTTTAAATAACGTAGGCTATATTTGGTTTCTCTTTTTTTAAATTTAATGGGCTTGCGTTTAATCGCTATTCACATGATGGTAAGCGATATTGCGATCTAAGGTGGAGCGAGCTTGCCTAGATGAAACCGGTGCACTCTTTGCTACTCATATTATTTAAGAGCCCGTGCGAAGCTGGGACTTGATGCTAGTTCTATATATTCTTGTAAATGCTTAGAGTCTACAGCTTTCTATTCTAACCTGCCAATGACGAAGTTCAAAAATAGCGTACACAAAATATATTTGGCTTCTACCCCTCAACATTATAGGCGGGAGGAAGCCAAAATATATTTTTCGCACTGTATCCCCAAAGGCCGTAAATAGACCGCTTTTCTATGCCTTTCTTTACGATATATCCCATTAACCTAAACCCATACTGATTTAATGTTGCTCGGGAGTCAGTAAATACCGATCTTTAGGAAAGTTCCTTTGATATTGAGAATATACAGAGGGGCAAGTTCATTTATGTTAAAAGAATTATACCTAAATACAAGCAATAAATAAACTTGTTCTTCGTTAAACCGTTTGACAACCTCGTTGGCGTAAAGGTTACCATGCCGGACTGCCAATCAGAAGGTTCCGGGTTCGATTCCCGGCACGGCCAACATCTTTGAGCAGAACTAAATTTGTTGGCTGTCGTCTGGGTGTTAAATATGTATCTATATCAAAATATATATGTATAGTATATCAGCTGTGTTAGCAACCATAATACGGACTAGAAATTGTTCAGTTTGGGCCTAACCAGCCGTGTGTGAAATGTGTAAAATAAAAGGATTAAAGCTGGCCATTTTCTTACATAAAAAGAATATACTATTTACATATTATGAGTAAACTCTTGACCTAGTCAAAAATAAAAAAATAATTTATTTACCTGAGTAGGAACACATAGTTCCTACTTCTGACCTAAAAAATAAAAAAGAAAAAATAAAAAGAACAAGTAACGTACTGTACCATTATAATATACATTTGTGGTAGTTGACTGGGTCAAAAATAAATTATACTATAATGTCGATATTTTAAAAATTCATTTAAATTACATTTTTCGATTTTTTTGCCGATTACGTTAATTCAAATTGCGTTAAGTATCTTAATACTTTTTTTTTACCACTCAGGTTTGCGTTTGACTACACCTTGACTATATGTCTTCCTGAGTCTTGTCCCGAAAGCTACTGCGAAAACGATACACGAGTTTCTTTTTATGTGAAAGCTTTTAATGGCGTATTTGATGACAGCTTCTCAACCGCCGTTAGTGGTCGTTTGCGGGGCGTTAGGCGGATTGCCTTCACATACGGGGTTGTTAGCGATTTTGTAGAGTTTTCCGCGCCATACCTGTTAACTAGCTGACCCGGCAAACGTTGTTTTGCCTCACTTAGGGGTATGAAAAATAGATAGTGTAGCTTATATGACACGTTCGTAGATTTACCATAGCAGCACCATCTATTGATTACTTACTCAACCCAGTCGAAAGGTATCGACATCTGTTAGAATCATTTGGAGTTAACAGATAATTGTGACTGACAAATAATAACAGACAATAATTAGCAATAAATTAAAATTGCGACTATAATTTGAGATTTAAACTATCCTATCTCTCAAGTTGGATCGAACTGCACATGGTGTGCGAATTTTATTATAATCGGTTAAGTGGTTTAGGAGTCCATTGAGGACAAACATTGTGACACGAGATACTTAAACTATTCACTTCATTGGTTTTAAAAGTGTCATATTATACACATATTTAATAATTTGCACAAGTTTTTCCTTCTCTACAATTAAAAATGTCAAGATCCAAGATCAAGTACGAAATGTCTCACGTCTTTAACTGTGTACAATCTTCGTGTAGTTTCTACCTCTAACTATGTTTACCAATTTTGTATTCATAACATTTGGAACCACTCAATTAACTTTGTAACAAGCGCTAACTATACCACGAATTTACATGCACTAAATAAAGTACACAACGCGTAATTAAGTCGTTCAACCAATCAAGATATCGAGCCGTGGAATTGTCGGCGAGGAATGAGGTAGAACAGAATTGTAATATAAATTTTTAACTTTCACTATCATTTCTGACGTTGTCATTATTAATTAATAAATTATCTAAATAGTCGTATTCATTTCATAAATAAATTCGTTAATGGTTTATACAGTGCGTTTATTATCTAAAGTTAATCCAAATTGCTTAAATCCTGTTGTAGTTTCTAAAAAAGCATGTTCATGATTCTATTTTAATAAAATGATATATAAATGTTAATGGTTTTAAAAATAATGGTAATTGTTTTTCAGTTTTGAGTCTTTCGCCAAATTTATTCCCTATAGAGAAATGGCGAGTAAATAACCTAAACATTTAAAATATTTTTTTCGTATTTTAAGGCAGATAATGTTTCAAGCAATAATCAAAATATAATAATCTGTGTTTGTCTTTTCTTATGAGTAGTACTTTATTAGTTGTTGGTGAGAATGCAATAAAGTATTGAGTGTCTATCGCTTTCACTACATTGTTAAATATAGGCAGCAACTTTAAAAGTATATTATTTTTTTTGACACACAATAGAAAGTAACTGCTTCATGTTATGCAAAACTTCACTTTTGTAGGTTTAAATTTGAGTTTAGAGGTTTTATTTTTTGTCAAAAAGAAAATAAAGGGTTGGACAGAATATAAAACCAAAGGAATGATCATACTTCAGCTCATACATTTCTCTACTTCGTTTATTCTACAATTAAGCCTTTGTTTCGGCCTGAGATCAAGATACCGAACCCTTTAATTTGCCGAACAAAGACCCGAAACCGAAACAACAGACACACAAAAATGTCACGGGTTATTAATTTGTCTGCGATTAATTTTATATATGTATTGTAAGGGCGCTTTTACAATGTGCTCTGAAATTCCGGTAAGTAATTAAAATTTTGTTCACGGAAAGTATTTATGAGACTTGTTAAATATTTGTTTCCGAATATATATTTTTTTAATATGAGCTTTGTGAATAGTTGTTTCTTAATCCTCTATGCTTAAACGGAATAACCGGTATAAATATATAAATAAAAAAAATATTAGCACACTTTTCACACACGGCTGGTTAACCCCACACTGAACCATTTCTAGTTCGCATTATGGTTGCTAACAAAACTGATATACTACATATACATAGATACATATTTAACACCCAGACCGACAGCCAACAAATTTAGTTCAGCACAAAGATGTTGGCCGTGCCAGGAATCGAACCCGGAACCTTCTCATTGGCAGTCCGGCATGGTAACCATTACGCCAACGAGGTCGTCAACTACATACATTATATCTTATATATAAAATTTCCGTGTCACAGTGTTTGTTACCGTACTCCTCCGAAACGGCTTGACCGATTTTTACCAAATTTTATATGCGTATTCAGTAGGTCTGAGAATCGGCTACTGCATATCTATTTTTAAGGCAAAACAACGTTTGGCGAGTCAGCTAGTTATTATGTATAATGGAAGTTTATACGTATGTATGGATGTGTTACCCTTTCACGTTATAAAGGCGGAACAAATTGGACCTTTAAAAAAAATACGTATGTTAAAGAAATAGTCTCGACTCTAGATCCTGGGTGAACATATTCATCTAGCAACTGTTTGTCCAGGATAATCGCGGGTGGGTAAAACCGCGGGAGATGCTAGTATGAGAATGAAGCAATTTCATCGCGTTGGCAACACAGCAAATATTGAAGCTCAAAGCGGAAGGATTGTGAGAAATTTAAATTAAACGTATTCGGAGCATGAAGTAATTAGAAATAGGTTGTTTATTGTCAATCTAGAATGCTCAAGAACGAATTGCCTTGTTTCATAATCATTGTACGAGTATTGTTGCTAGACGACATTGTAAATGAGCTAGCTACAAAGCTATTGACATAAGCTATGACGACCTCGTAGGCGTAAAGGTTACCATGGCGGTCTGCTAATCAGAAGGTTCCGGGTTCGATTCCCGGCCCGGTCAACATCTATGTGCTTAACTAAGTTTGTTGGCTGTGGGTCTGGGTGTTAAATATGTATTTATATATAATATGTATGTATGTATATGTAGTATATCAGTTATGTTAGCAACCATAATACGAGCTAGAAATGGTTCAGTATGGGGCTAACCAGCCGTGTGTGAAAGTGTCCTAATATTTATATTTATTTATATTTTTATATTTCGGTATCTTTTACAGAGAGTTTGAAAATCAAAATAAAAATTGTAAAATATAAATAGCTTTACAATTAAATGATAAGTCAGTTCATTAATAGCTCGCATATAGCGCCTGTAGCTCAGCTAGCTGAGGTGATCTGACGCGATCATCGAAGCTAAGCAACGATCGGTGCTTGGATGGGTGCCCAAGCAAAGACAAAAACATGCATACGGGACTGTTTTTTTTAAGTGGCATTTTCATCTGGGCGCTACCGTGGGTCAGATGAAACATTAAAGGCTACAATCTAACGTTAGTATAAGCAGTTGTTAAGCCAAGTCAGAAGCCTTCGGGCGGCTTGAAGACCGACACCAGAGCTTAGCCTCTTAGCTCATACGAAGAAGAAGAATAGCTCTAATCTTGATAAGACGTCTATTTGCTTCCTTTTAAAACAAACCATTTGAAACTGGTTTTTCGCAATCACACCAAATAGAGCAGGTGTTACCAAGATAAGGCTTTGATTGAGCGATAGCGTGTTAAAAGACAGGGGTAGTTAACCTTTGGGGTGAACCGGCAACAGGAAACAAAATAAATTGCATTTTTTTAGGTTTTTTGTGGAATAATTGTTAAAAAATTTCCGTATCCTTTTTTTTCATAAGGACCTAGTAATTTGATAACTAATAATTTACAAGCATATTGCACTAATATAGATTTCTAAATGATTTATATTTCGAACTGGCAACAGGAAACAGAAGAAATTGCAGTTTTCCTTATATGTTTTTTTTTATAAGGACCTAGTTATTAATAACTAATTACTAACAAGCACATAGATAGATTTCTGAATGATTTATGTTTTTTAAATAAGCTACAGACGCTATTAAAAAAATTCACGCTTCTGAAAATTTATCATAATATTCAACAATAACAATACCAAATTAGTTTTTGTTATTTCTTCTCATAATGTAAAATTACTTACTTTATTTTTGAAAAAGCCTAAGGACTGTTACTCAAATTTTTGAAGTTTTTGGCTCCTGATAATTAATAATTACAACGCAAACAAAACTATAGATATGAGTAGATTGATTAACTCGTTATTTAATTATACTTTTAATCGTTATTTAATTATACTTTTAATCGTTATTTAATTATAATCTTATTTCTCAAAAAGGTTGAGCACCACTTACCTAAAAGAATACCTACATAAGTGATACCTTTTAGACCTGATTTGGATTTTAATTACGATTCCTCGCCCGATACGAAGTTTCTTTTCCCTTTATTTGTGGTAGAAACTTTATTAACTGATAAGTACAATGTTTCCGGTATAAACACTTTGTTACTGTGAAATCTGCAACTGAAAAAAAAAACATTTAAAGGTTACTTAAACTAGTACAAAAACAAACACTAAACATGTTAATAAAATAGTAGATTCGACTACCAATCATTTTAGACGTAAGAACAAGGCAAATTTTCATCCCAATAACTTTTTAAAGGCATATTAGACAGTTAGTCGTGTTGACAGATTATAAACATACAAACAGCGCTTGTAGCTCGGCTAACTAAGGTGATCTGACATGATCATCGAAGTTAAGCAACGGTCGATGCAGGCTGCGTTTAGATGACCATACACAAGACTGTCGTTTTTCCAGTGGAATTTTCATCTTAGCACTACCGTAGGTTGGATGACACGTCAAATTGTAGGTCCCGGCTGTTGGTCTTAGTACAAGCAGTCGTTAAGCCTAGTCAGAGGCCTTCAAGCGGCTTGAAAACTCTTCAAGACCAGAGCTTAGCCACTTAGCTCATACGAAGAAGAAGAAGAAGAATCAGGTACATGCAGGTAAACCCATTTACGAACCCCATACAATTTAAATCACGTCCTAAAATGTACGGAACCTGTCCTCACGTGTTGTACGTGACACCCCTATCGGGTTGTAGAAACGTGTTAACGACAGCCCTTACAGTATTGTCCCATCTGATTACCCCAATTATTCTTTCACGCACCTGGGCTACGATTCGCAGTGTCCGATCTAGTGAAGCGAAGCTATTGGTAAGTGAAATACTCTTAAATTTCGTTTCGCTATCTTTAAATGTATGAGATTTTTGAATTAGTAAGTGAAATACTCGTAAATTGCGTTTCGCCATCTTTAAATGTATGAGATTTTTGAATTAGTAAGTGAAATACTCGTAAATTGCGTTTCGCCATCTTTAAATGTATGAGATTTTTGAATTAGTAAGTGAAATACTCGTAAATTGCGTTTCGCCATCTTTAAATGTATGAGATTTTTGAATTAGTAAGTGAAATACTCGTAAACTGCGTTTCGCCATCTTTAAATGTATGAGATTTTTGAATTAATAAGTGAAATACTCGTAAATTGCGTTTGGCCATCTTTAAATGTATGAGATTTTTGAATTAGTAAGTAAATACTCGTAAATTGCGTTTCGCCATCTTTAAATGTATGAGATTTTTGAATTAGTAAGTGAAATACTCGTAAATTGTGTTTCGCCATCTTTGAAATGTATGACATTTACATACATTTTTGAACTATCGTGTTCTTCTTGTTCTGTGTATTAGATATGTAAGTGGCAATGCTTTATTACTTTTAACGTTTGTTGTGTGGGAACCCCTTTTAAGTATTGATTTTATTTAATTTCTATTATTTAATTTGAGTGTAAAATACGGCAAATGCCACGAGCGTTATGGGTATACGTCAGGTTCTGTCTGGAGTGTTTTATATTAGTTTTGTTAGTGGTTTAGTTTGTAGTTTTTAATTTTATAATGTTCTAGCTGACCCGGCAAATGTGGCTTTGCCTTAATCACTTAGGGGTATGAAAAATCGATAGTAGCCGATTCTCAGACCTACTGAATACGCATATAAAATTTGGCAAAAATCGGTCAAGCCGTTTCGGAGGAGTACGGTAACTAACACTGTGACACGGAAATTTTATATATTAGAAATGTATATTGTACCTATATTTTGTCTGTATTATAAATTCTGTGATTTCGTTTATATGTAATAAATATATGTCAATATGTAATGATATCAATATTAATACATAATAAAATAATAATAATATTTGAATGTATATTTATACATTCCTTTAGAATTTTAAGTAGCATCCGTTATTCGCATAGCAAATTATTAAAGTTATTGTATGGGGACCCTTCTTAATATTTTTGTATGTAAGTTTTAGTATTTGTTGTTATAGCAGCACTGGAAATACATCTTGTGAAAGTTTCAGCTTTCCAGCTATCACGGTTTGTGAGATACAGCCTGGAGACAGACAGACAGACAACGGAAGCTTAGTATTAGAATCGCGTTTTTACCTATTAGCTACGAAAAAAATATGGTGAATACATTGTCGTACGTAATACTAGTACTGAAAATCTTTGTCGCAGTGCGAATTTGAAGCTTTAAGTCTACTTGACAAGTAAAACAAGAATAATGAGATTTTGATGCTTCAGTTACTCCAGGCGTCTGTCTCGAGGCGCTTTGAAGGAACTATCCTTTGCCGACGTTTGTTTAAAGTTTGGTAGGTGCTCATGAAAATCGTCTTTGGGAACTTTGTTGTAGAATTTGTGAAGATTTTAAACTAGACTTAGTGATAGGATGTTTTAGGGTTCCGTACCTAAAAGATAAAAACGGGACCCTATTACTAAGCCTCCGCTGTCTGTCAGAAATCGTAAAAGCTAGAAAGCTGAAACTTTCATAAGATATGTATTTCTCGTGCCGCTATAACAACGAATATTAAAAAAAAAGGTAAGGGTGACTCTCACAATAAACGTGTATTTTTTCCTATTTTTTTTTTGCTATATCCAATATAATGTAGCTGCTAGAAACTTAAAATTTTCACAAAATACGACGACGACGTCTTACGAACGGATGAACCGATTCAAGTGTTTTTTTTTTTTTTATTTGAAATTGGTTTGCGTTTGACCACAGCTTGCCTGATGTTAAGCAAAATACGGCCTACGTTGGAGCACACGTAATATAGATTTTGTTGTTATTTACGTATCCCAGGGAAACCACAATTATTTTCGGGATAAAAAGTAGTCTATGTGTTAATCCAAGGTCTAACCTATTTTCACACCAAATTTCATCAAAATCGGTTAAGCCGTTTGATTGTGAAGAAGTAAATAATATACACACGTACACATAAACTTTCGCATTTATAAATCTTAATATATATAAATCTCGTGTCACAATGTTTGTCCTCAATGGACTCCCAAACCACACCGATTATAATAAAATTCGCACACCATGTGCAGTTAGATCCAACTTGAGAGATAGGATAGTTTAAATCTCAAATTATAGTCACAATTTTAATTTGTTGCTAATTATTGTCTGTTTTAATTTGACAGTCACAATTATCTGTTAACTCCAAATGATTCTAACAGATGTCAATACCTTTCGACTGGGTTGATTAAGTAATCAATAGATGGCGCTGCTATGGTAATCTACAAACGTGTCATATAAGCTACACTATCTATTTTTCATACCCCTAAGTGAGGCAAAACAACGTTTGCCGGGTCAGCTAGTATAATATAATATTAGTAGGAATAGTGGCTGAAGACAGTTTTCAAAGAGTGGGTGTTCATTACAAGTATCAAAAGCTGAAGCTTTCATTAATATCGTCTAGACATTGGATAAACAAATTAAATGTTGAGCAAACCTGCCTTTCAAAGGCACTGTTTTGAACTAATTAGGGAAATATTTTCTAGGTAAACGTTTTTAACATTTGAATTTGAAATTTTTAACCCCTGAAACAAAACCACTCGTGTTTTTGTCTGTTTTAAGTTAATATGAATGTATGATTATTATTTTATGTAAATACTACCCGCGTAATTTAATCCGTAATAAAAATCTGCCTTCATGCTTATTCAAGGTCTTAACTATATCAATACCAAATCATTCGTAACAGTAAAAAAATTTATTAACTTGAATTTATATTAAATCCTCTTTCATAATTATATACTTATAATTATGAAAGAGGATTATTGACGACCTCATTGGCGTTATGGTTACCATGCCGGACTACCAATCAGAAGGTTCCGGGTTCGATTCCCGGCACGGCCAACATCTTTGTGCTGAACTAATTTTGTTGGCTGTCGGTCTGGGTGTTAAATATGTATCTATATAAAATATGTATGTATGTATATGTAGTATATCAGTTGTGTTAGCAACCATAATACGAGCTAGAAATGCTCCAGCCGTGTGTAAAATGTGTCCTAACTCCTAATATAAAAAAAAAATATTAACATTGGGATGTTAAATAACACCTGAAATTTAATTGAAGTTTAAACACTAAATATAAACTTAGCGTAGCTTCTAGATTTACTTGTAAAACTTACTTAGTTTCTTTCAGTTTAATTGACTTTCTATATTTTAACATTTGCAGTTATGGAGTTTTTAATTAGTTGAAATAGTTTTGCTACAGTTTAGTATTGCCATAACGATACGGAACCCTTCATGCGCGAGTCCGAGTCGCACTTGACCGATTGTGTTTTTTTTTATTAGTTTTCCTCAAAAAGCTAGTATAGTATTAGCAAGCTTGCAGAAATCACTTACGAGCCATTCGCAGTCACGTCACGCAGATTTTCCTCAAAACATTTTCCGCAGAGAATGCTCGAACGTTCTCGAATATTCTTGATTAATTGTTTTCCCCCAACAAAGGCGATGGAATCATAGGGAGTGATAAAAAATACGAGAGTCATTCCAATATATAAGAACATATATACACAAGAGTATGTACGTTGGTATGTCACGTTTGGTAGGACAAGTTAAACGCTTCAGGCGGGATTTAAATACTGAGCGAAGCGAGATCGAAACTTTAATCGGAATAATAAAAAGATAGTGTGTAATAAAAAGATAGTTGACGACCTCGTTGGCGTAAAGGTTACCATGCCAGACTGCTAATCAGAAGGTTCTGGGTTCGATTCCCGGCCCGGTCAACATCTTTGTGCTTAACCAAATTTGTTGGCTGTGGGTCTGGATGTTAAATATGTATTTATACATAATATGTATGTATGTATATGTAGTATATCAGCTGTTTTAGCAACCATAATACGAGCTAGAAATGGTTCAGTATGGGGCTAACCAGCCGTGTGTGAATGCGTCCTAATATTTATTTATTTATTTGTGTTGTATTTTTTTGTGAAAATAAATTTCGATAATAATAATCCTGGTACACAATCGACTTAGTGGCGCATGTACTTGTAAGTCGGCTTAGGAGGTGATCTGACACGAAGACAGAAGTTAAGCACCTGTTGAAGATGCTTGCAGGCCTTGGATAGGTGACGATGTGAAAAACTGTCATTTAAAAAGTGATGTTATCTGGGTGTTACCGTGACACGTTTTGAAGCGATGAGTTTAGTCGGGCGTGCAGCCACCTTTCGTCCCTTTGGTTGTGATGCAATGGTCAAGCCAACTTACAGGCCCTTAGACAGTTTGAAAACTCTCTACAACTTGGCCACTTAGCTTAAACTAAAAAGAACACCATTGACTATCTCAGCAACGACCTACTAGTTTCTCCTTTACACACAAATTGAAGCAAATTATAAAATCAATTTGAACTTTTGAACTTCTTTGCTAAGAAGCCAAGTCTGAGGCGTAAGTTTAATGAGGGAACTACAAAGTAACTGAACAAAGAAAACCTAGAACGTGTATGCTTGAAATTGAAGCTAGAGTCTGATAATACTTCTACAAAAAATACTATGAGGTTATCAGACGTATGTTGTTGAATGAGAAGCTGAACTTTGTGTATGAATAAAATATTATAAAGAGTTTGGGTTGCCTGTTAATTCAAATCAAGATACTTTTTTAGTTTGATTGATTTAATGTATGTTATACAATTTTTTTATTCATCGCGTCATTGATCAAATTTACCTTCGCCTTAAGTAATAATACCAAAATGTTTATTTATTTTTTAAATAACTGATATTAATTTTGTACCGTTTCTTTAGTTATTGTGGTGTAAAATGTCTTATAATTCTGTAAAATGTATTGTTCTAGACTTTATATTTGTGGGTGAAACCTTAATTTTATGAGCATGTTATGTCTACGATTTTCTACTCTTTGAAAATAAATAGTGCCTACTAAATTTGTTTCCAAAATCTTACTGAAGTCAAAGTGAAACTCGGCAACTAGTTATGTTACAATATTTTAGTTTTGTATTTTCCTTTATGATTATTACCTAACGAATAAATACAAATGTCTCTGAAAACTATTTTCTGTTTGGAAGTAAGTTTTTTTCTGTTTGTAACTGCTATGATAGTCAATCTTTGCTACTAGTGCTTGCTTTATAGTAAGTAGATTTTAGTTATAACGAAGTTATTTTAATTCTTTGAATACACTTAATTATTTGCCCAATAAAGAGTTCATCTATCTATCTAAGTAACAATTTCAAAATACTTAGTGTTGAATTTAAAAACTAGCCGTGACAGGAACTTTATTTTTGGTTTCAACTAGGTGTTAAGAAGAAACTCAGAAAAGACTGTTTTCAAACCTTGTAAAGAAATCCTATTTTTCCTTAACAAAGAAATCAGTACTGCTCTCTTTCACGCACACTACTGCTTTGAGATCAAAAGTTTCAAAACTCGTACCTCTTATAAATTAGACCACTTCTATTGCATGCAAGTCGCGTACAAGGGTCAACCTGACAAATGACGTCATCAATAATGACTTATCGCACGGACCGCGCGGTGCGGCATCTGTCGTTTGTTTAGTCTGTGGAACTCATCAACCCTATTTACTTTTGTTTTTTTTTCTAACTAAGTCTAGTTAAGTCTCGCATTATTTCAAACGTTCATTCGAATAACTTACTTTAAATCATATTAAAAAAAAAAAACTGTAAATTTATTGACATTTTGCACACCGCATATGCGGCCCGTGGTTCGATCCCATCCGCAGGCAGACTTGTTTTTCGAGCTGTGTGGATTTGCACTCGTTTAACGGTGAAGAAAAACATCGAGGACCGCAATATCTGAAGACGTGTGGCATCCGCACTCCTTCACTTGGCCAACTTAGTGGTCTTTGGCCTTTATCTCTCTCCTCGTGAAATATTCCCAGCCGCGGGAACGTATATGCTATGCTATGCTATGGATAATGTTGTTACATTTTCCATAGCTCACATAACTATTGCTTTTTCTCTCATGTTTCCTTCCAATCTCACATTCCCTACAGCGCATTCGTTATGAAACAATTAAATTAAAACCACATCGTCGGAAACAAAAACCATTTTCAAATTTGGAAACACATAAACAATTGAAAACGCTTAATTACGTTCCCGCATACAAACAAAACACGGGTGAAGCGAAACAAAACGCATTTCAAAAACAGAATTAATGAAAAAAAAAACATCGTTTCGTTCCACGCAGTTTCTATTCAAGCATTAATTAAAAATTAGAGTTGGCACGAAAGTCAAACGAACCATTAGCTTTCACTTTTGAAAACCATTGAAACATGGATCTTTTGAAATATGCGGGCTAATGGCGGGGTTACACGATGTTAGTAGATTTACAATGTTGTGGGATTTTTATTTTTATAGACGATCACTTTTTAAGTATAATTTTTAAACGCTGTGCAGCTCGTTTTTAAAACTTACCTGTTCACCCAAATTGGTCCAGCCGTTTGACGAACGGCGGGCGTTTGAAAACGCCGGTAGATATGGGAAGCAAAATGGAATGTTTCGAAAAAAACCTTTAAAATCCTGCGTAAGAAAAGAAATACGATTTCTTTGAGTCAAAGTCAAAGTTATTGATAAATTTTAAATTTACAAGTCTTAATATACACTAAATAATTTAATATTTTATATAAAACTAGCTGACCCGGCAAACGTTTTTTTACCTTAATAAAAAAATAAAATCTAAATATACAGTAGCCGATTCTCAGACCTTCTGAATACGCATATAAAATTTGGAAAAAATCGTTCAAGCCGTTTCGGAGGAGTACGGTAACAAACACTGTGACACGGAAATTTTATATATAAGACTAGCTGACCCGGCAAACGTTTTTTTACCTTAATAAAAAAATAAAATCTAAATATACAGTAGCCGATTCTCAGACCTTCTGAATACGCATATAAAATTTGGAAAAAATCGTTCAAGCCGTTTCGGAGGAGTACGGTAACAAACACTGTGACACGGAAATTTTATATATAAGATAATATTATAAAATAAATACTATAAGTAAATAATAAATTTTATTTTAGTTATATATACGGTTTGTACAGCCGTCAATTTTTTTTAAATCCTCGAAACTGTAGAACGTTTGTACGATAAGTCAACTTTTTAGCCTGTTTTTAAAACTGCCCATGCTAGGGGCAGTTTTAATAATGTTTGGCAACCGGTTAAATACATCAGAATCTAAGTTATGAACTAATTTGCTAGATTAAGCCAACCTGTGGGCTACTTCCATGACGAAAAGTCTAAGCCTTAGTCTTATAAGATGCCGAGTTACCGCACGTGGGGATCAGCTCTAAATTATTTTTTACATACATTGCGACTTGCAATATTAGTACCCTCAATTCTTTGTAATATGGCTTCTTACGTTATCTGTGATTCAACAACACTACTTAAAGTATAAAGCAAAATAGTAATAGTAAGAGCACTATAAGCAATTTTTCTGGCAACTAATAGTGCAGTGCAGTATTATATAAGTCGAAGTTTGACCTTGGCAAATATTCCGTGTAAACAACGCTTAACCCCAGGTCACCCTGCTCTAGGATAAATAGAGTGAAATGGAGCGTCGGAGAAAACGGCGTTCTATTTTTAAAACGTGTTCAAATGAATTATGTTCTCTGAAACGGAAGGTTCTAGAGCTTTCTAGAAAGGAGTTTTCAAGCCTTGTAGAGTTTTGTGGTTTGGTTTGAATTTCGAATCATTTTACACGCTAATGGGTTGGAAAAATAAATGAATGTATATTTATAAATTCTTGCAAGTATAGTCTTTCTTCTTCTTCTTCTTCTTCTTTGTGTCGATACCTAGTACACATTTAAACGTAATACTAAACTTAATAATATTTTTACTCAAATTACTTATACGTTACTATTTTTATAATTTTTTCGATTTTAATAATTTGTTAGTTTTATTTCTAATAAACAAAATTTCCGTGTCACAATGTTAGTTACCGTACTCCTTCGAAACGGCTTGACCGATTTTCACCAAATTTAATATGCGTATTCAATAGGTATGAGAATCGGCTACTATCTATTTTTTAAGGCAATAAAACGTTTACCGGGTCATCTATTATTAATATAATTATAATGACTACACGTAAAAATAAAACCACAAAATAATTAAAACTAAAAACTTTACAAACAGTAAATTAAACCTAATTCAGTGTCCGCGGGTAACTAACGCCTAACAGCTACGGTGTGCCTAAAATGCTGGCGGCATTACCTCGCTGGATCGCAAAGCTTATACGTTGACCGAGGTAAGCGCCAGCTCTTGGGTCATTTGTTCTGTCCACCACCAGCCGTTTGGAAAAAATATATGTAATTTTAATATTATAAGTTGCGAAAATTTTATAAATCAACTCTGAAAATACTGTCAGATGCAGCCAGTATTAAAAAAGTTATCTTATTGTTCAATTCTTGACTGTACACAATCCATTGACAGAAATCTAGAATGTTCTAGACCATTCAAGAACGTTCCCGTAAAGTGATGTACACATTGTACCGCTACGGCATAGGGGCTTGTACCGACTCTACGATTTAGGTCTAGTACACAATGGGACGGATCTGTATTTACATGACACAGGCAAAGTTGTGCGGTGGAAAACAGTTGCTAAGCTTCATGACAAGAACAAAATTACGTATAAGTTTGGCGATCCAGTGAGGTAATAGCATAATAAAAGCATAAGCAGCCCACTATATGTTCCCACTGCTGGGACTCGGGGCCTCCTCTCACGAGGAGAGAGATATAGGCTATAATCCACCACGCTGGCCAAGTGCGGGTTGGCGGATGACACATGTCTTCGGATATTGTGGTCCTCAAACATGCCGGTTTCCTCACGTTCACCATAAAGCGAGTGCAAATCTACACATAAGAAAACAAGTCAGTGGTGTAGGGTCGGGATCGAAACAGGGGCCGTCTGATTGAAAAGCAGACGTTATTACCACCGAACCACGCTCGCCAGTGAGGTAATACCGCCAGTATATTAGATACCTTACCCACGGACACAGATTTAGGTATAATTTATTATTAGTAATATAGATATTTTTTAAATTTTCATTTATTCACCGTGGAAACGCGGCCATTGTTATGGACACCTTTGCGCCGGGCACGGCCGATGGCGGGCTGTCCTGACATTGTTTTTTTGTTGTTTGACATTGTAATTTATTTTATTGACATTGTTGTGTAGTTTTTTAATCATAATAGATACCGTAATACCCCGACTTACGCTACCTCGACTTACGCGATTTAATTTTCTCGTCTATTTTAACGTTTTTTGTTTGAAAGCCGCGCACTTCAGATTGTGTTTATACATTTTATTAATATAGTTTGTCATATTATCTAGAATTAAATGAAAATTTATTTCCTAAATTATTGTTTTATATTTCCTAAATTATAGTCTCCTGTCCCAATTAAACATACTTTGTATGACTTTATAGGTATGTATATGCAAAATTGTACCCCGACTTACGCGAATTCGACTTACGCGGATAGCGCTCGGTCCCACCTATCGCGTAAGTCCGGGGTATTACTGTATTTTGAACTAGAAAGAAATATAGTATGAATAGAATAAAAAGTTCTTAACCAACATTTTAAAGTAACGGCCATCCTGGGTTTATTTTTTTTAAACGTAGTACTTAAGTACCAAAAAATTACTTAACAAAAATCGGTTCATACGTTTAGCAGCTACGATGCCACAAACAGACACACATACGTTTGTCGTTTTTGAATATATTCTGGCTTAAATTTATTAATATCAATAATATAGTTGATTTTTCCTTTATTACAGGTACGTACCAAGTTGCTAAAATTGCAGCGTTTGTCGAAACAAATATGAATATTGCTGGATAAAATGTAATATTTGCGAGCGATGGAGCCGATTTTCTTGGCTTAAACGTAAGTTCTCAATACCGATTATGTACGGGCAGTTTCCCCTATTAACTAATTCACGTACATCTTTTATTAAACGACTTAATACTTGTAAAATAAAGTGTGACGTTTGTCTTTTGTCATACGACTTATGAGGTTTATCTTTTGTCCTACGACTTATAAGAATGAAAAATGAGGTTCGCCTTTTGGCATACGACTTATAAGAATGGAATATGACGTTCACCTTTTGTCGTACGATTTATAATGATGGATTATGGGGTTCATCTTTTGTCTTACGACTTCTGAGGTTTATCTTATGTCATACGCCTTTTGTAAATAGATAACTTATACTACTGCTACTTTTTTACAATGTTCATCTATTTTATACACTACAAGCTGATCCGGCAAACGTTGTTTTGTCTAACTTAGGGGTATGAAAAATAGATAGTGTAGCTTATATGACACGTTCGTAAATTTACCATAGCAGCGCCATCTATTGATTACTTATTCAACCCAGTCGAAAGGTATCGACATCTGTTAGAATCATTTGGAGTTAACAGGTAATCGTGACTGTCAAATAATAACAGACAATAATTAGCAATAAATAAAAATTGCGACTATAATTTGAGATTTAAACTATCCTATCTCTCAAGTTGGATCGAACTGCACATGGTGTGCGAATTTTATTATAATCGGTTTAGTGGTTTAGGAGTCCATTGAGGACAAACACTGTGACACGAGATTTATATATATTAAGATACTATCATGAAAATTCGCGTAAATAATCAGCTGTAAAGTTAATGTACTGTCATCATTCTATAGAGCTACAAACTATCGCACATCCTATTGTATTAAACTACAATGGAGGCGCACAAAAACCTCGGATTCATTGATGGGCTTAGATCGCAATATGGTCGATTCAAACTCACTTATTGTTGTCACTCGCAAGGCTTAGAGTTCATTATTTTGACGACCTTGACTTATTTAACCAAAAACAGATCGTCCCGGCTTCGCACGGGCTATAAAATAATCTAAGTTGCAAAGAGAAACAAAATATAGCCTATGTTACTCGGGAATAATGTAGCTTCCTAACGGTGAAATATTTTTTCAAATCGGTCCAGTAGTTTCGGAGCCTATTCGCGTCAAACAAACAAACAAAAAAATCAAACTTTTCCTCTTTATATAATGGTATAGATAACTGATAGTGCGTGGGGTAGGTTGGGATAAAACAGCAAGGTCAACCACAATACAAACTAGAAAGATTTTAGTGTAGGGCTAATCAGCCGTTTGTGAAATGTGCCCTAATATCCATAATATATTTATTATTTTATTTAAATTAGATCATATCAAATGTTTATTTACTTTTACAAAATTCAGTGAAATATTAAATTATCATTTTGTACTATTCAAATTAAAAAAAAAAAACAAAAATAATTTAGTGGCACCAAAAAATACATATTTTTAACATTAAGCTCTAGTTGCCAAAATAGGCGTTAGCCCGTGCCTTGGCAGCTAGTCCTTCCCAAAATAATCCAATAATTTGACTGATACAATTAGAATAAAATAATAATAGATTCATATTCATATTAACTAAGTTGATAATTCATAATAATACATTAATAATATGTCTCATAAAAGATGAGTTAAATTTTAATTTTAGATTATTACATATTAATTGAATTGAAACATAATTGCTTACATGTCATGAATATAATACAAATTTTAAATTTAATTTAAATTAATAAATATTTAGTGTAATTAATTAATAAACTATACATACCAAATGTGTAGAAGAAATACGCTTCGCTCGTGTTCTAATAATTAGTTGTAATATAGATATCAGCATAACATTTAATATTGTTCCTCCAAAGGGCTGGCAAGTCAAAGAGACCTCTTATTACCAAGGGCCTCTCCAAGCCTTTATTAAACTCGGGATATTTTTCCTTGTGCTTCTGAAGGCGGGGAAATAGCAGATGTAGAAAATGATAGAATGGCTAACTTATTGACTCAGGCGTTACTTTGCGGAAATCCATTGTAAGTAGAAGACAAAATTAAATATTTAGTGTACTCCCGCTGTGATCCGAAACCCAAATTAAGATAAGTAAAGGAAAAATTAACTAATATTAATTAACTAAGATTAACGTTACAAATCACAATCCGGAAATTTTTAACTCAACACGTGTTTCGCCTTGTGGAAAGTAAATATTATCGCCTAAATATTTAATTTTGTCTTCTATTTGATAGAATGGCTCCTACTTATATTTTGAATGCGAAAGTTTCTGTGTGAGTAAGTGTGTTTGTTACTTCTTCTGGTGTGAAGATAGATTAGACCTTGGATACTACACATAGACTGCTTTTTTTATTAGGACAAATTCCCACACGGCTGGTTAGCCCCATACTGAACCATTTCTAGCTCGTATTATGGTTGTTAACACAACTGATGTACTACATATACATACATACATATTATATATAAATACATATTTAACACCCAGATCCACAGCCAACAAATTTTGTTAAGCACAAAGATGTTGACCGGGCCGGGAATCGAACCCGGAACCTTCTGATTAGCAGTCCGGCATGGTAACCTTTACGCCAATGAGGTCGTCAATTTATCCCGAAAACAATTATGGTTCTCGTGGGATGCGCAAATATTTTCAAAATCTATGTTACTCCTTCACGCTCCAACGGCTGGACCGATTTTAATGGAATTTATTATGAAGGTAAGTTAAAAAACCTTACCTTGACAAAATCAGTTCACTTCTGTACTAGAAACACCCTGATTCGCAGAAAAAAACCGCTGCTTTCTGGTTAAAAAATTAGGTTAAAAAAATACCACCCATCGCATCGTAGCACATCTCAGGTAGTGAAGCACATTTCTTTTTAAGGACACATTTCACATACGGCTGGTTCGGGCCATACTGAACCATTTCTAGTTCGTATAATGGCTGCTAACACAACTGATATACTACATATACATACATAGATACATATTTAACACCCAGACCGACAGCCAACAAATTTAAAGATGTTGGCCGGAAATCGAACCCGGAACCTTCTGACTGGCAGTCCGGCATGGTAACCATTACGCCAACGAGGTCGTCACTATGCTCATACATCTGCTCTTACTATGCATCGCATCGTCCGCTGACTTCAATTCTCCGATACAAAGTAAAAGTTCCTTGTTCTCCGGTGAAATCAAACCTCAGTTTCAGATTTCGGGATTTATCTTCGGTTTTGTGAGATATTTTTATTGGCGGCCGAAGTATTGAGGCCGAAAGTTACGATTATGGACCGAATTTCGGCTTCCCGTAATCTTGGCCGAAGGCGAGAAATGTAGAGGGGTTTTTTTAGAAAGAAAATAAGAAAATAGGTACAGAATAAATATAAATTAAAAATGTAGAATAAAATTACAGTGTTTTGTGGTAGCCATCTTGAATTTCAAATTCAGCTTTTATTTTACTCGTCAATTTTCATATTGAGAGTAACGAAAAAAAATTCACCCGTCATTTGCAAAAAAATAAGACCAAGATAAAATAAATAGGACCAGAATGAATGCCGCCAGCCATTGGGTCTTAGGTTAAAAAAATAGGACCAAGTAAATACTTGGTCCTATTTTTTTCCGCTTCACGGCTAGGCTTTTGAAAAGCAGGGCGCGTAACATGTCTAGAACTACTTGGTCTAGAATAACTAGCTCACAAGGCGGCCGAAACATAATGTTAAGTGCTTGTTGACAAAAATTTTACTTGAGGAAAAAAAAATTGAGACCACCCGGGAAACAAAGATGTAATTTACCCGACAAATTAAAATATTGTTTGGCTACCGTTTTCTATTATGGAGTAAAAATAATAATAAATAATAAGAATAATATATTATTATGTACGACTGCCATAAAAACTTCTTTATAATGCCGGACTGCCAATGAGAAGGTTCCTGGTTCGATTTCTGTTGGATTTCTCTCAAGTTGGATCGAATTGCACATGGTGTGCGAATTTTATTATAATCGGTTAAGTGGTTTAGGAGTCCATTGAGGACAAACATTGTGACACGAGATTTACATATATTAAGATATCCAAAATCTACAAAAGAATATGTGTTAAATTGATTGCCATTTCGCGGTCTACCGATTTTCATCAAACATAGCTATCAAACATAAAACTGCTACTTTCAGACTTTCTCTAATGTTCTCATTCCTTATTTTGTCTATTCTTGTCTGTCTACACTTATCCATCCAATATATAAACTTGAC
Organism: Mellilla xanthometata; assembly: GCA_035578125.1. Lineage (NCBI taxonomy): Eukaryota > Metazoa > Arthropoda > Insecta > Lepidoptera > Geometridae > Mellilla > Mellilla xanthometata. Next base: position 3,345,342 of record JAPUBQ010000025.1, read on the forward strand.
TATTAAAACAAAAAATAAACAAATCTTACCGGCCGTTTGTGTAGGGAAAACTACCTAGAATGCTGGCAGCATTGCCTTGTTGGATGGAAATGCTAAATTTCTGGCCGGATAAAAATATAGGCCAGCATTCCGAACACCCGATGTCTCCAGTTTACCGGGTATAATAGTAATAAAATTTGTATTAAAAATTCAATTTATTAAAACACCATAAGTATTTAAATTATGTCTTAATTATATGTGCATAAATGCTAAATACAGATGTCACACACTAAAAACTAAAACTAATACTAATCAAATAACCCGCCCCTGGTCGCCCCCGGTGCAAAGGTGCCCATCACGCTCGCTGCATTACCGCGCTGAATAGCTATGGCCAAAATACAGATTATAACTAATGCTTAACCTCTTAAGGGCGACTCTAACGATTCTAGAGAATATCATTACATACTGAAATATGACACATGTTTTAATAAGTAACTAAAGTAATTAATCAATTTTATTAATATAATAATAATTATACATGTCAAGAAAAAAATCATGTTAGGAAAACCCGCCCATGACCGTACCTGGTGCAAAGGTGCCCATAACACTGGTTGCGTTTCCACGCTGAATAGCAATGGCTATCCTCTGCACCAAGTACGTTCGAGACGATCCCCCGTCCTATCGACTAGTCTTCGCCCGAGTTCATCTACTAGCCTCCTCGCATCTGCACCCCATGTTTTAATTACTTTATTACTATCAGACACAGAACTATCGAGAGAATTTTACGTAACCGTGTTATGGAACACTGAATTAAAGATAATAAAACTAACTAAGGCAGTAAACTCATAGCATCCTGTTTATGCACGATTTTGTAGTATTTTTGAAAATATGCTATTTTACTCCCACATAGCGATGCGCGACTGTGAATGATTCCAGTCGAATTATACGACTATACAAATCATTCGACTAATTCGAATGATCTCCGAAAATTAGTAACTTACAACTTTGAATGACGTAATTCGACTGGCGGTGGCGCTAGGGAGCGGCGCGGGAGTCCGGCGAACGATTCATTCATATTTCATTCATTTGAAACTAACTGGTGACATTGACAAGATTCGCTAACAATCGAGGCAAATCGCCATTTGTAACTAATTAGTAGTCATCATTCGATTATTCACATTAGTATTGTGAAATATTGCGGGTAGTTTCATATTTGCTGCCCGCCGCCATATTAAGAATAAACCAGTCGTATACCGCTCGTTGTGTGTTTCATTGCGCCGATCTTACTAGTATATTACTAATATTCAAGTCGAACGTGTATATTAGTAGTTGTAGATAATTCGACTGGTCAGATTATTCGCAGTCGCGCATCTCTACTCCCACCCCTCCTTAAAATGCCCTTCAGGGGTTTTGTATTAATGACCAAGAACCAAGCTTACGCCGTCTTTGACTCATGATTGATCTCATTATTTTCCGTCCCAACTCCAGTGTTCACCAGTTTATCATCGATCCAACTGCGAAGTGCTGAGACCTTAGCGTAGACTCCTGGGTATGAGGTGGCGCAGTCTTTGCCAAACGAAACTATTCCGTATTGCGTTCCGTTATGGACTAGGGGACCGCCGCTGTCGTACTGAAAGAAAAACATACTGCTTAGGGTTGCGAACCTAAAAGTGGAACCTATTACTAAGCCTCCGCTTGTTGCCCGTCGGTTACCAGGCAGTATCTCATAAGCCGTGATAGCCAGGAAAATGAAATTTTCACAAGTTATTTATTTGCATTGCCGCGCCGCTATAACAAAAACACTAAATATAAAATGTATATTTCGGTTGGTACCCATTTAATAAATATGTTATTTTCGCATTTTTTCTCATCATTAATAACTGTAACAGGTAGACGCTTAAAATTGGCACTAAATATTTATATCATACTAGCTGACCCGGCAAACGTTGTTTTGCCTCACTTAGGGGTATGAAAAATAGATAGTGTAGCTTATATGACACGTTCGTAGATTTACCATAGCAGCGCCATCTATTGATTACTTACTCAACCCAGTCTGAAGGTATCGACATCTGTTAGAATCATTTGGAGTTAACAGTTAATTGTTACTGTCAAATAATAACAGACAATAATTAGCAATAAATGAAAATTGCGACCATAATTTGAGATTTAAACTATCCTATCTCTCAAGTTGGATCGAACTGCACATGGTGTGCGAATTTTATTATAATCGGTTAAGTGGTTTAGGAGTCCATTGAGGACAACAGGCGCTGCTATGGTAAATCTACTAACGTGTCATATAAGCTACACTATCTATTTTTCATACCCCTAAGTGAGGCAAAACAACGTTTGCCGGGTCAGCTAGTTTATTATATACCGTGCATGCATCAGCGCCGCCATTTTGATATCCTGCACATAACATAGTTGAGGTTATGGGAGTATGTCTCTCTCTATACATAGTCTCACAAGCCGCTTGATCTGTTATAGGCACCACTACTGCTTGGAGAGTATCCGAAAAAGTCCATGTTGTATGCTGAAAATAAGAAAATATAATTTTCAATTTCATTTCTAAGTAGTTTTTTTTAAATATTTTTTTTTATATTAGGACTCATTTCACACACGGCTGGTTAACCCCATACTGAAGCTTTTCTAGTTCGTATTATGGTTACTAACACCACTGATATACTACATATACATACATATATATTTTATATTGATGCATATTACCAGATTATTTAAAGTTTTTTTTTTTACACACGGCCAGTTAACCCCATACTGAACCTTTTTCTAGTTCGTATTATGGTTGCTAGCACAACTGATATACTACAATTATACATAGATACATATTTTATATACCTAGATGCATATTTAACACCCAAACCGACAGCCAACAAATTTAGATCAGCACAAAGATATTGGCCGTGTTGGGAATCGAACCCGGAACCTTCTGATTGGCAGTCCGGCATGGTAACCATTACGCCAACGAGGTCGTCAAATTTATTCGTAAACTGATCAAACGCAGTTCTATCGTGTGTTTTATGAAATTATCATGTCGTTTAAGGTGGCTTATCTTCCCTCTTCTGTTGTCTATTGTTGTTAATATGGTTCTTTGTTCTTGTACTAGGCATAGTACCTTTTCATTGGTTTTTTCATCCAACTAATCATTTTCATCCTCCTCCAACATTTTTTTTTTACACATTCACACACGGCTGGTTAGCCCCATACTGAACCATTTCTAGCTCGTATTAATTATGGTTGCTAACACAGCTGATATACTACATATACATACATACATATTATATATAGATACATATTTAATACCCAGACCCACAGCCAACAAATTTAGTTAAGCACAAAGATGTTGACCGGGCCGGGAATAGAACCCGGAACCTTCTGATTAGCAGTCCGGCATGGTAACCTTTACGCCAACGAGGTCGTCAACATAACATTTTAAATGTCTCTACTCTCTGTCTAATAGATGCGAAAGTTTGTGTGTGTGTGTGTGTGTGTGTGTATGTTTGTTACTTCTTCACGCTCAAATGGCTTAACCGATTATGATGAAATTTCATATGAAAATAGGTTAGACCTTGGATTAACACATAGGCTACTTTTCACCCCGAAAACATTACTGATTCCTGTGGGATACGCAGATAACTTTAAAATCTATTTTACGAGGACTAACGCGAAAATTATGTCTCAATTCAATTGATATGTATTGATCTAAAATTATGAAATTTTACTCTTCTTTTCTCGAAGATCATATTTAGACCAAGTTAAGGAGAAGGCGAAAGTCATGTCGTATAGGGAGGTCAAGGATTTGGCCGAAGATAGAACTACCTGGAAAAAACTCCACAGACAAGAGCCCAGCTCTTAAACATTGAATGAATGAACTCTTCTTTTATGAGACATATTATGAATTAATAATGTATTATTGTTATGAATTAGCAAGTTAGTTAATATGAATCTATTATTATTTTTTATTTTAATTGTGTCAGTCTAATTATTGGATAAATTTGGGAAGGACTAGCTGCCATAGCACGGGCTAACGCCTATTTTGGCTGATAGAGCTTAATTATTAAATATGTAATGCTGACTCTTCGAACGACAAGTCGAGAGTCGAAGAGTCAGCATCTCCTGATGATGTCTTGTGGTTAGGCGAAACACGTGTAGAGTTAAGAATTTCCGAATTGTGATAGGTAACGTTAATCTTACTTTATCTTAGTTAATTAATCTTAGTTAATTTTTCTTTTACTTGTCTTAATTTGGATTTCGGATCACAGCGGAAGTACACTAAATATTTAATTTTGTCATCTATTTACAATGGATTTCCGCAAAGTAAGGCCTGAGTCAATAAGTTATTAAATATGTATTTTTTGTGCCATTGAATTATTTAAAATTTGAATTTGAATTGAATCTAAAATTATAATGTAGAACAAAGAAATACTTACATTGTCATATCCAAATCCACTTACTGACATCAAAGTATTTACATCAAGTTCTTCATCGTTATTGGCTAATGGTATAGGCTTAATAGTATCACTGTACTCTAGAGGTTTTGACAGATATATGACACCTACGTCAAAACTTTTGTCAAACCCGAATCTATATTTCTCGTGGTATACAAATCTTGCTACGTCAACAACTACACCCCCGGTATGGTTAAACGATGATCCGGCCCTTATTTGTAGGAATTCTGGTTTATATCTGAAAAAATTAAGTATAACTTCTAAATATATTATTCGTTATAAATAAAAAACAACATGCGCTATTCTGGCTAAAACTGTCATTTAATAATATTAGAATGTCTTATTGACTCAGGCGTTACTTTGCGGAAATCCACAAGTCGAGAGTACTCTCAGCATCTCCTTATGATGCCTTGTGGTTAGGCGAAACACGTGTAGAGTTAAGAATTTCCGAATTGTGATAGGTAACGTTAATCTTAATTAATCTTAGTTAATTAATCTTAGTTAATTTTTCCTTTACTTGTCTTAATTTGGATTTCGGATTACAGCGGAAGTACACTAAATATTTAATTTTGTCATCAATTTAATATTAGAATGGTTAATAAGGATGATAATTTTCATGTAGAAACGGTCACACTTAGATTATTATTAAAGTTGGAATGAGTCCAACAGTTTCGGTACTTTCCGAACAACATCTTCATAGGCGAGTGTCACAACGACCGTCGCCGATGAGATCCCGCGCGCACTGCTTTTGAACTCATTCTTACTTTTGATAATAATGTAAGTGTGATTGTTTCTACGAGAAAATTATAAAGATGCCTTACGTGAACATTTTTTTTTTGTAAATTTTCTTCTTCCACTCTTTTCTACCAGCCGTCATCTCCACACTCAGTCCTTTCATCACTCATGTTCTAATTCACACACTCCATCCATGTCTTCTTTGGTCGGCCTCTTGCTCTTCTTACTTGCACTACCATAACCATACATCTCCTAGTAACATGCATATCCTCTCTACGCATCAACTGCCCATACCACGCTAACCTTCCACTCTTTCTTTTCTCCCTAACTGGAGCTACTTTCAGACTTTCTCTAATGTACTTACTCCTTATTTTGTCTATTCTTGTCTGTCTACACATATCCATCTCAACATTCGCATCTCTGCCGCATACACTCGTCTTTCATACCCTACAGGGTATCTGTAGATAAATAGTTTAATAAGGATGATAATCATACTCGTATGTGATTCAAATAAAATCTAGGTTCAGTTTCATAATGACATAGGCCAGTGACGACCTCATTGGCGTAATGGTTACCATGCCGAACTGCCAATCAGAAAGTTCCGGATTCGATTCCCGGCACGGCCAACATCTTTGTACTCAACTAAATTTGATGGCTGTCGGTCTGGGTGTTAAATATGTATCTATATAAATATGTATGTATTTATATGTAAGCTCTTTTAAAATGTACATCAAATTGTAAAAGAGCTTACCTGGGACGAGCGAGCGGTCGTCGACCGGTCGGACGTCCCAGGAATCGCTGAATAGACCAAGTGGAGGAGGAGCTGCGCAATCTTCAGGTCACGCAGTGGCAGGAGAAGGCACAGGACCGAGAACAGTGGCGTCTCCTAGTATTGGAGGCTAGGATCCGATTCCGGTCGACGCGCCAACTCAGTTAGTTAGTTAGTTATGTATATGTAGTACATCAGTTGTGTTGGGGTACATGGGGTTAACCAGCCGTGTGTGAAATGTGTCCTAATATTTATTTATTTATTATTTATCTCGCTTTTGAAAAGGCTGAATCTTACTGACCCTTTGACACAATGCGCTGCCGTCAAAATCACATCATTCCTGATGATGGAACCACCACATTCATGAGTGACTTTACCACTTTGTAACTTTCGCTGAATGCTGATTAAAAACGGTACATCAGTTATGTCTATGTTACCCTCTTTTTCGTAAACTTTACGTTCGGACTCTGAAATTACAAAAAATATTATATCAAAGAGGCAATGCGGCAAGCCTGATGGGCACGTTTGGGCGGGTGACTTAATTTTGTTCTTTAAATTTTTGTTTTGTTATATTATTTTGAGTTTTCAATCATCATCATCATCATCATCAGCAGCAGCATCAGCCTATATCTACCCACTGCTGGGTATAGGCCTCCTCTCTCTTAAGCCAGTAAATACGATCTTGTGCTCCACGGACCCATAGCGTTCCCTCTATGGACCGGATGTCGTTTGTCCATCGGGCTGGTGGTCTGCCGACAGGGCGCTTGCTATCCCGTGGAAGCCATTCTGTGATAGTTTTGCTCCATCTGTTATCGTTACGTCTGGCAACGTGTCCTGCCCAGCGCCACTTGAGTCGCGTAATACGGTTTCCGACGTCAGTAACTTTCGTCCTGCGTCGGATTTCCGTATTGCGGACTCGATCTCTCAGGCTGATCCCTAACCTTGGCCCTTTCCATTGCCCGCTGGGCAAGTTTGCTTTTGTGTATGGATTCCTCAGTTAGGGTCCATGTTTCGGCTCCATATGTCATTGTGAGCAAGACACATTGGTTATATAGTTTAGTTTTTAAGCTCTGTGTTTTCAAAATTTTAGTTTTTCTATGCTTTGTAAATATTATTCTTAAGTTAATATGTTTAAATTTATTTTTATCATAACTTCTGGTTTTGTCAATAAAAAATATTTTTGTTAAGCGACTAGCTAACTCGGCGAACTCCGTTTCGCCACCAGATGTTTACCACCTTTTTTGTTGAAATTTTCACCGAATTTTGCTTGCTACAAACCTCACGGAGCCCGAGACCTTTCCAACGAATGCAAAACCGTGGAAATTGGTTCGTGCGTTCTGGAGTTGTAGCGTCAGGAAGGAAAACCCGACTTATTTTTATTATCTTAATATATATAAATATCAGGTCACAATGTTTGTCCTCAATGGACTCCTAAACCACTTAACCGATTATAATAAAATTCGCACACCATGTGCAGTTCGATCTAACTTGAGAGGTAGGATAGTTTCAATCTCAAATTATAGTCACAATTTTATTTTTTTCTAATTATTGTCTGTTATTATTTGTCAGTCACAATTATCTGTTAACTCCAAATAATTCTAACAGATATAGACGGTTACCATGGATACCTTTCGACTGGGTTGAGTAAGTAATCAATAGATGGCGCTGCTATGGTAAATCTACGAACGTGTCATATAAGCTACACTATCTTTTTTTCATACCCCTAAGTGAAGCAAAACAACGTTTTCCGGGTCAGCTAGTAGATTTTAGATGACAGTGAGCAAACGGCCATCTCACTTCAGTAAATATAAAATGGCTTAGGCTTGTTTTCGCTTAACACTTATCAATACATTTATATCATGTGTTCAAAATACTTATTTAAATTACCGAAATAAAAAATCAAAATACCTATTTTTTAAACTCGAAAACTTACCATGCAAAGGTACATCGAATGAATCTAAATGTTCGTCCACCATTTTATCCCAATTTGGTAACTTTTCTACCAATTCTGCACCACTATGTTCGTCTACAAGACACACACAAACAATAAATAACATAAATTATACAAAAAATAATACATAAGCAGCCCACTATACGTTCCCACTGCTGGGACTTCACTTCTCTCACTTGGAGAGAGTTATAGGCCATAATCCACCACGCTGGCCAAGTGCGGGTTGGCGGATGACACACGTCTTCGGATGTAGTCCGCAAACGTGTAGATTTCCCCACAATGTTTTCCTTCACCGTAAAGCGAGTGCAAATCCACAAAAAAATTGTAAGACACCGTCATTATATACTCGTACATATTAAGATACATTTCACGCACAACTACTTAGCACTATACTTAACCATTCCTAGATTGTGTTATGGTTACTAACACAACTGATACGAGTATACTACAAATACTTATTAATGACCCCTTTGGCGTAATGGTCGGACGACCTCGTTGGCGTAATGGTTACCATGGACTGCCAATCAGAAGGTTCGGGGTTCGATTCCCGGCATGGCCGACATCTTTGTGCTGAATTAAATTAGTTGGCTGTCGGCCTGGGGTGCTAAATATGTATCTATATAAAATATATATGTATGTTAATGTAGTATATCAGTTGTGTTAGCAACCATAATACGAACTAGAATAGGTTCAGTATGGGATTAACCAGCCGTGTGTGAAATGTGTCCTAACATTAAAAAAAAAAACCAGAGGCCAAGACACGGCCAATATCTTTGTGATGACCTATATTGGTTTGCTGTCGGTCTGGGTGTTAATAATATATATTGATATAATGTATTTAAATATTTATATTTAGTATATCAGTTGTGTAAGCAACCATAATACAAACTAGAAATGGTTTATTATGGGGCTAACCAGCCGTGTGTAAAATGCTTACGAAAAAAACGGCCTCTACGCGACTACCAAAAACATCCAAACATACATAAATATTCGGTCAAATGAAAACAAATGGCCAGTTATTCCAAATACGGATAGCACACTACACTCGCTCAGTTAATAAAATAAGTACTTATCTTCAGGAAAGTAAATTTAAAACAGCACACACGCTTATATCTGTTTACTTACTATTTAACCCCTGATAAGATTATAGTTAATTTACTCAAAGGTTAAGAAAACACTTGTGGCGATTCAGCGGCACAAACGACTAAACTAAATTTAAAGAAGCCCCGTCTCTTTTCATCTATGGTGGCCAGAAAGAGACGGCACATCTGAACCAGAGACAAAACAACTAAAATCACGTCAAATGTAGAAAATATAGGCGAATTTAGTCCGCACTCACTTGTATCACCACTAAAACTGCCTGCACATTCCATATTTGACGTGATTTTAGTTGTTTTGTCTGTGGTTCAGACGTGCCGTCTCTTTCTGGCCTCCTAAGATGAAAAGAGACGGGGCTTCTTTAAATTTAGTTTACTCGTGTGTGCCGCTGAATCGCCACCATTATGTATAATGTACCTTCTTCTTTTTCTTCTTCGTATGAACTAAGTGGCCAAGCTCTGGCGTCGAGAGTTTTCAAGCTGCCCGTAGACCTCTGACTTGGCTTAACGACTGCTTGTACTAATGCTAACAGCCGGTACCTATTATTTTACGTGCCATCCGACCGATCCGGCCCACGATAGCACCCAGATGCAATTGCCATTTTTCAAAAGACAGTCGTCAGATAGATTGTAGGCATCGACCGTTGCTTAACCTCGATGATCGGGGTCAGATGACCTTAGTTTAGTAAGCTAAGCTAAGGGCGCTTCTATATTATTATGTACCTTTAGTGTAGTTTAAGTATTTTTACGAATGTTACTCATCTATATATGACGACCTCGTTGGCGTAAAGGTTACCATGCCGGACTTCTAATCAGAAGGTTCCGGGTTCGATTCCCGGCCCGGTCAACATCTTTGTGCTTAACTAAATTTGGCGGCTGTGGGTCTGGGTGTTAAATATGTATTTACATATAATATATATGTATGTATATGTAGTATATCAGTTGTGTTAGCAACCATAACATGAGCTAGAAATGGTTCAGTATGGGGCTAACCAGCCGTGTGTGAAATGTGTCCTAGTAAAAAAAAGTATATCTATAAAAAGCGAGTGTGGCTCGGTGGTAAAAACGTCTGCTTTTCAATCAAACTTCCCTGCATCTATAGAACGGATGAACACCTGGGTCGGATGACACGTTAAATTGTAGGTCCTGGTTGCTAGTCTTAGAACAAGCAGTTGTAAAGCCAAGTCAGAAGGCTTCAGGCGGCTGGAAAATTCTCGACACCAGAGCTTGGCCACTTAGCTCACTCGGAGAAGAAGAAGAAAGTACATATCGCACATTCATTTCCTTAACGTCACCAGGCCTGTGTCACTCCGCGTGTAGGTGTTAAAAACATACCTACGGGCGGCGGCCACTGCGCAAAGGGCCAATCTATGTGGCTCTTTCAGTACCACAGAATAATAACTAGTACTACGTATAACCATGTACAACGTATTATGAACCGTAGCATAGTGAATTAAGGCCCATATTCCATTGAAAAGAAATTGGTAGGTACAAAAATCATCACGTGATCGACTGGACCGCGAGCTAAATTAAATCATATTGTTTATCAGATTGAGTTCATATTTCTTTGAAAACCATTGCGAAGTGAAGCTTCTGTACGAAGTACAAGTTATTATTCTGTGACGTCACTAAACAAAATATACACATTTTCAGTACAAGCGTTAAAAGTTTAGAATTTTTTAAAAAGAGCATAAATAAAAGTAGAGTAACTATGTCGGTAATATCTTTTGTTTTTATTATGGAATAAAACTAACAGTACTTATTTATTCAAATCAAAAACCGAAAAACCTTCATATGGTAACAAAAAAACTGATCAAAATTAATCATTTTTATTTAGTGACGTTAAGGAAATGAATGTGCAATATACATAATGTTTGAAAAATGTATGTGTGGATTTGCTGATAAATTTGTATTTTAATTAAAACAACTGTTGAAAAACAATTCTTGGTTGTTTTAAGTTACATTTACTTTAAAACTATTAAAATACAAAAAACCTTACCTCTCTTGGGTGTTCTGTAAGTTTTTCTATGTTCCCTAACCAAATTTACCCAATCTGGATTTTTCTGAATTTTTGGCTCACAAAAAATATGATAATTTAAATTACACATAAAGAGTATTATAAGAATATTCATATTGATATCGATCAGTTAAATTGTATTTATTAACAACGCCTTTTTTTGTATTATAATTTTATATTATTTATGTACAATATGTACAGTAACAAAGTTGGTAATGACGATTACTTATATTATCTCTCACTTTTTATACGCATGATTATAATATTATTATAAGGCCGCATTCATACTATGTGATATTTTACTAGGCCATTTACTGTCCAAAATTATCTGCAACTAAAATTTATTAGTCGATTTTAATGATATTCATTTTAATCATAGGCCCCTTATAGAATGGAAAGATAAGTTGGAAAGAAAAGAAAACTAATGAAGAGGTACTCTGCCTAGTACAAGAACCAAGAACCATAATAAATACAATAGACAACAGAAGAGGAAAGACGGTTGGCCACCTTATACGACATGACAATTTCATTAAAAATATCGTAGAAGAAAAGGTAGAAGCCAGGAGAGGAAGAGGAAGACCTAGAAGATCATATTTAGACCAAATTAAGGAGAAGGCGAAAGTCTTGTTGTATAGGGAGGTCAAGGATTTGGCCGAAGACAGAACTACCTGGAAAAAACTCCACAGTCAAGAGCCCAGTTTTTAAATATTGAATGAATGAAAGAATGTCCCTTATTATCCCGAAGCCAATTGTTGGATAGGCTATTCCCGTGGGATAAGCAAATAATTTCAAAGTCTATGTTACTCCTTCACGATCCAACGGCTGCACCGATTTTAATGAGATTAATTTTTAAGGTTAGACCTTGAAACATAAGATAAGAATATATTAGATACTAGCTGACCCGGCAAACGTGGTTTTGCCTCACTTAGGGGTATGAAAAATAGATAGTGTAGCTATGACACGTTCGTAAATTTACCATAGCAGCGCCATCTATTGATTACTTACTCAACCCAGTCGAAAGGTATCGACATCTGTTAGAATCATTTGGAGTTAACAGATAATTGTGACTGTCAAATAATAACAGACAATAATTGGCAATAAATTAAAATTGCGACTATAATTTGAGATTTAAACTATATCTCAAGTTGGATCGAACTGCACATGGTGTACGAATATTATTATAATCGGCTAAGTGGTTTAGGAGTCCATTGATGACAAACATTGTGACACGAGATTTATATATATTAAGATAAAATCTTCTTTGTATCCCGGATTAATAACTTCTTTTGGCCCGGGATTCAGTTAGTATTCAATATACAGTGTTTCTACTAGTTTGAAAGCCTTCGGATTCTTGATACTCTTGTTATTTAATGTGTCAAATAAAATAATTTTTACATTCGTAATATTAATGTTGCTTACCCTTAAATACTGTATGTATCCGTACTACTTAAATTATGTCTACAATTGTGTTAAGGAGCAAATTGAAAATCAGCGCTGAAGTACTTAGTGCTCTCAGCATTATGCTGTATTCGCTCCTTTTGTGCACATACTATTAGTTATAATTATCTACTCGCATCATTTATTGTATGTTTTTTTTTGTTTTGTGCACGATAAATTTATTTTCTTTCTTTCTTTATTTCTAATATTTGGCTTGATTGATCCACGTACAATTCGCTCACTTCAGTCGCTTGGTCAATAGAATAAGATATTAAACAGCAGAAAGCTGCAGTAAAGAGATATGTAAGATCTTTCTACGTAATTACTGTTTACTTATCAGTTAACCTCTGATAAGATAATAACTTAAAGGTTAGTTACAACATGCATACAAAACATACAAAAGCAGAGTGCCGTTTTTTTTTTTTTTTTTTGGTTGGCTTGAATATAATGCCTGTAGCTCGGCTAGCTAGATGCCTTACGTGAACAGTTTACAATGTTTAATATCTTGTCTTGTGTAATCATATATATCATATTAATTTGTCATAATAAATCATTTTCTTTCTATATTCGGTTCGATTGCGAATTTCCTGCTAACATTGGGCTTAAAGTAAATTCAAGTTTGGATTAAGATACAATTGTTATATTGCAGCTCCGCGATCCCTTATATTTTATTTCTATAAGTACAATAATAAAACACATATTGAAGTAAAACTCTATATAATCTAAAATTAATTGGAGTAAAACTGTATCTAATCTAAAAAACCAGTGCCAGTGGAAAGAGTACCCAAAATGCCAGCCGAGTTGCTTCTTTGTATAGCAACACTGATACGCTGTGCAAAGTAGAGACCGGCATTTTTCCTATTTTATATCGAATTTTCTTTTATTTCTATGTTTTTAACATCTTTTGTCTCTTTTTCAATAACTTCTGAAGCTGACTCCACTTTTGCCGCAGTTTCAATAACTTCTGATGCAGACTCCACTTTTGCCTTAGTTTCAATAACTTCTGATGCAGACTCCACTTTTGCCGTAGTTTCAATAATTTCTGATGCTGACTCCACTTTTGCCGTAGTTTCAATAACTTCTGATGCAGGCTCCACTTTTGCTTTAGTTTCAATAACTTCTGATGCAGACTCCACTTTTGCCTTAGTTTCAATAACTTCTGATACAGACTCCTTTTTTGCCTTAGTTTCAATAATTTCTGACGCTGACTCCACTTTTGCCGTAGTTTCAATAATTTCTGATGCAGACTCCACTTTTGCCGTATTTTCAATAACTTCTGTTTTCAAATCATTACTTACAGATTTTTCACCAACACCTGTCTTTAAATCAACATTAATCTCATTCTCTTCCGCTCTAGCTCCAGTGTTCACCAGTTTATCGTCGATCCAACTTCGAAGTGCTGAGACCTTAGCGTAGACTCCTGGGTATGGGGTAGCGCATTCTTTGCCAAACGAAACTATTCCGTATTGCGTTCCATTATGGACTAGGGGGCCGCCGCTGTCGTACTGAAAAAAACATACTTGTTAGGGGTCCGAAAAAAATTTGACCCTGTTTCTAAGCCTCCTTCATCTGCCTGTCGTTCATCAGGCTGTATCTTATAATCCGTGATAGCAAAAAATTTTTTTAAAATTTAATATTATATATACGAGTAGAAAAAAACATTGTATTTTTTGTGTTCATTGTGCAACACATTTTTTTAAATGTAAGTATCTTCATCATCACCAGCCTGTATTTTCCCACTGCTGGGTATATGCCTCCTCTTCAACACGCCATACAGAACGGTCTTCAGACAGTTTGCACAAGCTCTTTCCAGCGATGTCGTCTGTGTGATTTATGTCAGTAGCTGAAGTGTAATCAATTCATCGTTTAGTCGTAACTTAGAAAATTAACTGTTTATTACCAAAAATATTTTATCTTCTTCTTCTTTATCTTTACCTTTTCTTACTAGGTGGGGTTTTCCCTTCCACGCCACTCTTACAGCCGTCATCTCTACATTTACTCCCTTCTCATTCATATCTTCTTTCACACAATTCATCCACGTCTTCTTTGCTCGACCTCTACTTCCGCTACTTCTTACAATCATATCAATTCTTTTCCTAGTCACATGCATCTCCTCTCTAAGCATTACATGTCCATACCACGCTAATCGTCCACTCTTCACTTTCTCTGACACAGGTGCCACTTTCAAAACTTATTCTAATATACTATTCCTTACCTTGTCCATTCTTGTTACTCCACACATCCATCTCAACATTCGCATCTCTGCCGCATGCAATCCTCTTTCATGCACCATTTTTGTCGCCCAAAACTCAGATCCATACAATACTACAGGTCTTATGATCGTTTTGTAGATTTACCACTTTAGTTTACACGGAATTCTCAGATTACAAGGTGTTCCAGAGACCTGGTGTTATTTCATCCAACCAGCGTTTATTTGTATTACATTTTTTTTTATTTTTGACTTAGTTTGATATACCTTGCATGCATCAGCGCCGCCATTTTGATATCCTGCACATAACATAGTTGAGGTTATGGGAGTATGTCTCTCTCTATACATAGTCTCACAAGTCGCTTGATCTGTTAAAGGCACCACTACTGCTTGGAGAGTATCCGCAAAACTCCATACTGTATGCTGGGTAAAATAAAAGGATTCATTTAGCACCATTACTGACAATTTTAGAACTCACCCATTTATATAAGCTCTTATACTATTTACTTTTCCATTATTAGTTGTTTTGTCTATGGTTCTGATCGTGCCGTCACTTATGATGAAAAGAGACACTACTTTAAAAGAACTTTCAATTGTTTTTTTTTTTCTATATAGCTTATCACTAATCGGTTTGTTATAGCAACCTCTTTAAAACCTTGTAATTCGATACTTGATGGTCACACCACCTGCTTGCTTAAAGTCCCTAGCTGTTAATTGTAAAAAAGAACACTTACATTGTCATACAAGAGCCCAGCTCTTAAATATTGAATGAATGAACTCTTCTTTCATGAGACATATTATGTATTATTGTTAAGAATTAGCAAGTTAGTTAATATTAATCTATTATTATTTTTATTTTAATTGTGTCAGTCTAATTATTGGATAAATTTGGGAAGGACTAGCTGCCATAGCACGGGCTAACGCCTATTTTAGCAGATAGAGTTTAGTTATTAAACATGTAAATAGATGACAAAATTAAATATTTTGTGTACTTCCGCTGTGATCCGAAATCCAAATTAAGACAAGTAAAGGAAAAATTAACTAAGATTAATTAACTAAGATAAATTAACTAAGATTAATTAAGATTAACGTTACCTATCACAAGTCGAGAGTCGAAGAGTCAGCATCTCCTGATGATGCCTTGTGGTTAGGCGAAACACGTGTAGAGTTAAGAATTTCCGAATTGTGATAGGTAACGTTAATCTTAATTAATCTTAGTTAATTTTTCCTTTACTTGTCTTAATTTGGATTTCGGATCACAGCGGAAGTACACTAAATATTTAATTTTGTCATCTATTTATAATGGATTTCCGCAAAGTAACGCCTGAGTCAATAAGTTATTAAATTGTATTTTTTGTGCCATTGAATTATTTAAAATTTGAATTTGAATTGAATCTAAAATATAATATAGAACAAAGAAATACTTACATTGTCATACCCAAATCCACTTACTGACATCAAAGTATTTACATCAAGTTCTTCATCTTTATTGGCTATTGGTATAGGCTTAATAGTATCACTGTACTCTAGAGGTTTTGACAGATATATGACACCTACGTCAAAACTTTTGTCAAACCCGAATCTATATTTCTCGTGGTATACAAATCTTGCTACGTCAACAACAACACCCCCTGTATGGTTTAACGATGATCCGGCCCTTATTTGTAGGAATTCTGGGCGATATCTGAAAGAAAAGTCATCATGTTGGGGATAATTTCTGAATTGACACTTAGTACATTTATTTTACATTTTTTATTTCTATAAGCGAGTGTGGCTGCTTTTCAATCAGACGGCCCCTGGTTCGATCCCGCCCCAACAGCAACGATTTGCTTATGCAATATTCGTATAGATAAGGTGTAAATCTTAAAGAAATTCGCAAACAAGTCTGTATCTTACTGACCCTTTGACACAATGCGCTGCCGTCAAAATCACATCATTCCTGATGATGGAACCGCCACAGTCATGCAAGATTTTACCACTTTTTAACTTTCTCTGGATGCTAATTAAATACGGTACATCAGTTATGTCTATGTTACCGTCTTTATCGTAAACTTTACGTTCGGACTCTGAAATTACAAAAAAACTGTATCAATACAACTATCTGCTATGCGTGCCAACTAAGAATAGGATTGTCAAACCGCCATCTTGCTCAATAATATGCGCAAACGTCATTAGGCGCGTCCACACAGAGCAGCCTCGCGAGGCATTTGCCGCGCGAGGCTGCTCGCTCTGTGTGGACGCGCCTATTACCATAGTGTATGGTGTGCAAAAAAAAATTGTAAACAAATTATATTCAGTTAAATGTACGTTGTTTTGCTATTTTTTAAACATTTTACTGCAAATTTATTATAAATGAGTAGGATTTGAAAGTAAAATCACATTTATAAAAATATTTAAAAAAAAATCATTGTTGATACTTCTTTTAGTACCAAATAAAAAGAGTTTATTATACTGCTTACAGCACTTAAGTCGAAACTATTCAAAAACAATGTCTCGTCTCGTGTTTTTTTTTTAAGTTATGTTAATTTGCCTTGGGTACTTCTTACCTGTAGAATTAATAATTCCAAAATAATTCAGTAATAAAATTCAAAAATAGTTTTTTATATGAATATAATAATTATACAATAATTATATTTATATCTATGAACCAAAAAAAAAAAAATTATTTTTTACGCTTTTTGCTAGCAGTAGTATTTTGACAGTTATCGTGTGAAGTTGAAGCAAGCGCGATCCTATTAGGCACGCATTGTACTATATAATCACCGGTCGGCTCCAGCGGAAGACCAGCGCTGATTGCTTGCAGTCAACACACGCTGAGCTGGGGCCGGTTTTGTGCCACGTAAATGTTTTTTATGTAATGTTTTTCTTTGTGTCACAAAATAAATGTTTCTTTCTTTCTAATATAAAAATAAGTCGGGTTTTCCTTTCTGACGCTATAACTCCAAAACACACGAACCGATTTCCACAGTTTTGCATTCGTTGGAAAGGTCTCGGGCTCCGTGAAATTTGTAGCAAGCAAAATTCAGGGAAAATTTGATTCGCAATTAAAATCGACCTACACGCGGGCGGATCCGCGGGCAACAGCTATTTCTTATATTTTACTAATATAATTAGTAAACATACGATAACCATCATCACATTTTTAAATATCATATCGCTTATCATCCTTATATTTACACAAATAAAATAAAAACAACATAATTATGACGAAAAACATTTACAGACAGCAAACCAAACGGTCAACAACTACTATCGGTATTTGATTACAATTAAGTATATTAAAAGAACGAATATAATTTAAAAACCACAGAGCCACTTGACCCGCCCAATCCCATTTTAGTTTGGCTGCTTTTTGGCCTACATCAACAACACATGTCATGGAACGTAGTATTTTGTTGGGGACTCTGTCCGTCCTTTTGATACCCAGGATACTACGTTCCATTGCTCTTTGGCAAACCCCAAGCTTGAATCTCTGAGAATCGGTCAATGACCAGGTCTGAGCACCGTAGGTTAGAACGGGCAAGATGCACATGTCGAGAAGATAAATTCTAAAGTGTAAAAAAATCCTTACCTGCTAGAGGTACATTGTGTGTTTTTCTATGTTCCTCGACCAAGTTTGCCCATTCCGGTGTCTTTTCTACTGCCAGGTCATAATCGTCGTCCTCTTCTTCAAGAGGAGCACCAACAATATTCGTTAAATAATTAAAATTACATAAAACTAAAAATAAAGTGAGAATATTCATATTGATAGCTAACGATCGAATTCTAGTTGACTAACTAATTAATGTATTTTATTAAAACAAAATATTATATTATTGTGTGATAGGCTTAAGATAACATATAGCACTAGTTTGTATTAAATGACGATTGCTTGAGCATCTGTACCAATATATACGATAAAATATCTGTAAAGGCGTGTACATAATACGTAGTATTTTGCAAGCCCCATTTTCCATCAAATTTAATTTAAATTAAAAATTGTATGTATCCATTTGGCTTAATTCATTTAAAACAGCAAAGAATCTTCCCAATTACGTCATTTTAGAAAAATAAACTATATTGTTGTTGGTCCAGATACGAATATTTCTCTTGTAGAATATAATTCTTTTAACATTTTAGACTTCTTTAAAATTCCATGACTATAATCTAACGATTTTCAAGGCGAGAGTAAACCGGTTCCTTCTGGGTAAGCGCGCTCCACCGAAGACCTTAATATCACTTACCATCACGTAAATTCAGAGTAAAAAATAATATATAACCATAGCCCTGTTGCCTAGCAAAGAGAATTTAGATCAGTGCCCTGTTATAACCCATCTCTGTTACTCCTGCGTTTAAAAAGACATGTCTCGCTTGCACAAAAACAATGGCCGTTATGAAATTTTAAAACTTTCGCAGAACTTGTCAAAGTAAAAATTAAATATCGTAAGTATTTCTATAGTAAACTAGAGGTTGCCCGCGGCTCCGCCCGCGTGTAGGTCGCTTTTCGCGTAACCTGTGGAAAAATTCTATTGTATCCCATTCCCGTGCCAATTTTATAAAAACATTACATTGCTACGATATCAAAATGAGTTCGATTATTATTCGATATCTAAATCACCAAAGTATTGGTTTTATTAGTTCGGTGATGATGCGAAAGATTAGATCGTGTCCTCCAAGCCATTTTTTTTTATTTAAATAATTAAAATACGCGAACCATACCACCAAGTGGATCACATACTTAAATTCCAATTCAGAAGTATTTAATTTCAAAAACACAGAACTTTCCCTTTGAATTTTAAACCCCAATGGCATCCCCCTTAATGCACCCCTGGCAAAAGTTTTTTTTAATTTTAATTTGACCATTTAATAAACTACTACCATAACAACTTTCAAGACTTTAACTTGATAAATAAAGAATTTTCCATACAAACTTTCACCCCCCATTACAAAGCCTTAGTTCACCCCTGGCAAAAAAACTTGATACCATTATTTTTAATTTTACATAAACTATACATATTCCAAATTTCATTGCTGGAAGTTCAAAAACAAAGAAGTTTCATACAAACTGTTTTACCCCTTTTCACCCCCTTAGGGGTGGAATTTCCAAAAATCCGTTCTTAGTACGCGTCTACATACTAAAACAAATATACCCTCCAAATTTCACAACCCTAGGACCAGCCGTTTGGGCTCTGCGTTGTCTATAGATGAATGAGTCAGGACAAAGCGTCTTATAGTATAGATAAAGTTAACATATGTGTCCTTGCATAATACTTATTTTTCTAAAATCATAAACAATAATTATTATGTTAAACTATGTTACAATTAATAATTTTAAATTTATTATTTTAAGTATTTTTATTGATTTAATTCAGTAAAAAATTATGATAATAATACTAATTATATTTTAATTTAATATAGGTTTAACTTCTATGAAAATTAACTGGTAACTTATTTGTGGCCACTCAATAGGTACCTACCGCGAGGTCAATGGCCGAAATTCACTGTGTTTTGTAACCGGACATTTTAGTCCTCCGAACGGAATTCTTGTACAGGATATATTCGATCATTTTTTGAAACGTATATTTTTGACGTCATATCTCAACTATTACTTATGTTTGACGTTGACGACCTCGTTGGCGTAAAGGTTACCATGCCGGCCTGTCAATCAGAAGGTTCCGGGTTCAATTCCCGGCCCGGCCAACATCTTTGTGCTTAACTAAATTTGTTGGCTGTAGGTCTGGGTGTTAAATATGTATCTATATAAAATATGTGTGTATGTATGTATATGTAGTATATCAGTTGTGTTAGCAACCATAATACGAACTAGAAATGGTTCAGTATGGGGCTAACCAGCCGTGTGTGAAAGTGTTCTAATATAAAAAAAAACTATTAAGTAATAAATAATAATGAAGAAATTATTGAATTGAATTAAAATTTAATTTCAACAATTTCTTAATTATTTATTTATTTACAGTAAACATAATACTCATGTAAAACAAAAAAGTTATACTGTTACTTAGATACCTATTTTATAACTATTAAATTTTTTATGTACCTATATACCTACATATAGGTACTATATCTTCAAAGTCGACCAAAAATAATGGTTTAAAAAAACTAAAAAACATGCTTTTTTATAGAAAACCGTAATATTATCAAATTAGTGTATTGTCATCGGTCCTCAATAAATTTACGAAGTTTGAACGAAATCTGGCCGTGTGGGTCAAAATCGCGCCCAAAGAAGTCGGTTACAAACAAACATACAGGTGAAGCTAATAGAAAGCGTGTAATAACGAAACTTCGCTGGCTCGACTAAGATAATTAAGTACTTAATTAAATAGAAAATCCTTCATAAGAGCAGAAATACAAACTAATTATAATCATGTTTATTTGCCATTTTAAACTTTGATAAGAAAATGACACAAAGGTTAACTCAGATATGAACCATGTTTATACCTAGAAAATGTTTTTTTTTATATGATACTAGCTGTCCCGGCAAACGTTGTTTTACCTCACTTAGGGGTACAGCGCCATCTATTGATTATTTACTCAACCCTGTCGAAAGGTATCGACATCTGTTAGAATCATTTGGAGTTAACAGATTAATGTGACTGTCAAATAATAACAGACATTTATTAGCAATAAATTAAAATTGCGACTATAATTTGAGATTTAAACTATCCTATCTCTCAAGTTGGATCGAACTGCACATGGTGTGCGAATTTTATTATAATCGGTTAAGTGGTTTAGGAGTCCATTGAGCAAACATTGTGACACGAGATTTATATATATTAAGATATGAGTATCTTAGATAGATAAGTCGTATAGCATAATTTGAAACCTGCTATAAAGGATGTTAACACCCACCCTGTATAACTTCTCTGTGAACACGAAAAGTGCTTCCTCGCACCTGGGTACGAGCAATCGATCAGAGAGTACGAGTCTTGCTATGTTTTAGGGTTCTTTGACAAAGGAAGAAAACACTTCGAAAGATCTGTCATTCTATTTTGGAATGAGTTCAGATTCAGATTCAGATTCGTTTATTGTTAACTGTACAGATATGGTGTTACTAATTAGTTCAATAGTATCAACAGTTTTGCTCTTTTGAACATACAATATTAATTAATAACATGCAAAAATACAATAATAAAAAAATAAAAAATAACAATTATTATTCCATCAATTAATTAAGTTCTATCATACAAAATAAAATTAAATATATACATATGTCAAATTTTATCATTAAAAAATAATTTCAAACTATAGTAACATTTATATGTCAAAAAATCATTCAATTTATTTCTAAACATGGTTAAATTATGAGTTTGAGTAAAGGCAAATCGTATGCTCAGAATATAGAGATATACTTATATCACTTTTCCAAACAAATAATTAAAATAAAAAAAATGTAAAAAGTAGACCCCCGTACATACAACAAATGTGTATTTTTGCCATTTAGTAGTAGCATCCCGCCCCGGCTTTGCACGGGCTAAGCCTATTAGTCATTATAATATCTAAAATCTATATTTAAAACGATTGTGATTCTCGTGGGATACGCAAATTACGTCAAAATCTATATTGCTCCTTCGAGTTCCTATGATTGGACCGTTTTTGATGAGACTTACTAGCAAAATAGATTGGACCTTGGATTTAAAAATAGGCTACTTTTTATCCCGGATTAACTTCTTTTATCCTCGTTTTCGTGCGACTTTCCTTGTATTTTATAAGTATTTATGGTTAATAAAATCTGCATATCAAATTTTCTCTCAATTATAGCGTTTTCGTTACTATGCTTCGTTATTTTTTTAATTAATAATAAATAAAAATAAATATTGATAAAATATTACTTAATAAAAAAAACTTTAAATTAAATTGAAATTCAAATCGTTTATTGCATCATTTAAATGTTATGTTATACAATATAAAATTATCATGAAACATAAAATGTACCCTAATCAGGGCGTCGCAATACTGGTTTGAAACGAGCCGATTTATTTATTTTCTTCCAATATATGGTGTACATATGTGACATCAAAACTTTTATCATTTAAGAATTCGTTAGGAAATTAAAGTTTGGTATAAGTCCTCCGTATACAGAACACTTCTCGAATTCTCTCCACATGCCACTTGTCATTTCATTTCTTTATTGCGCTCGGCAGTTTTGCGTCGACACAGTTTTACGGCAACCTTTTTTTTGCATGACACAGAATACCTGCTTATAGATTCTTGAAAAGCAAACTAGGTTTACTTTTATGAGAATTAGTAAAAAAAAAATAACGAAAATATATGTAGTAACGAAGGCGCTTTAACTGAGAAAAAGTTTGAAATGCACATATTATTGCCACAATACTTTTGAAATTCGTTAAAGGCAAGTCAGGCAAATTATTTTAATAATCATATGAATTACATAAGTAGAAAAGCATGTGTCTAGAGGATTTCACTTGTTTGTTACTCTTGCACGCTCAAATTGGGGATCTGATTGTGATGATATTAAATATAGAAATAGCTTTTTGATAAATATACTTTTTTTAATAATTCAGAACAAATGCGAATAATACAGCGAGACGAAGCTAGTGGGAATATATTTGCTGTAATCGCAGTTTGGTTTAAAGCAGAATCTAAGATAGAGGTAATCAATGATACAATGCAAACTTATTAACTACCCTTGGTTGTAAAAAGTTTCTTTCCTACAGATTGCTTGCATATTTTTTTGTGTTACGTTTTATTTTGGTTAATTTAAGTATTTTCTTAGAAGTTGTTGGGAAACACTTTTTACAAGCTTTAATAAGAGTTTTACTGGACCTTTTTAAGTATCCACGTGTAAAAAAAAATTAAGGATAAAAAAGCACTTTGAAAATTCGAGGTACAAATTTAGAGTACATGGATTTTACTATGAAGCTAATGTAGCCAATCGTAAGACAAAGTTACAATCTATGTTTAGCATTCGGAAAAGTCTTTAAATCTAAAACAATAAAGTTGAAATTTGCATATCATCCATTTATTAGAGGCATATAGTCTATACGACTTTTGTGCACTCTTCCTACTAGCACTGGTTTTTTTAAATTAAATATAGTTTTACATCTATTTTTTAAAATAAAATGATAAATCTTAGATTTGCTGCTTTGGTTTTTCCCTGCTCGTCCGATAGTGGAATGGGGCGAGGGGAATTAACTCATGTAATTCCGTCTTACACTCACCGAAATATAACCTATAAAAAACTAAAAGGCTGGCCACTAGTATAAGATCAGAAGGGGTGTATCAAACAGTTTTAATTATCGATGATTAATTATTTATTGAGTATGAACTAAATCACATTTAAGGTACTGTCGTCACACTAAAGTACTTTTAAAGACCTTCAAATAATTAAATTCGTTCATAACCGTCGATTGCCTCGTCTCTCTCCAAAAGTAGTCTAACCACCGTCCTCTCCCTTTTCTTCAATTCTTATCTGTCAAAAGATACTGCCTGAGTTGCCAGTATCTTTTGACTTAAATACGACTAACGGAAATATTAGCACATGTATTAATTACATTTTATACAAATTCTAACACTAGGCTCAAGACTGCAATTTGGCCTTGCAAAGAGCATCGCTACCAATGAGCTTCTTTGCTCGCCGCTCAATCTTTATATCTTCAATACTTTTATCTTAGATCTATCTTTGAGTTTGTACATAATATTTTAATATTGTTTCTGTAAATTAAATAAAAGTGTAGGTAGTACGTATAATATTGAAGTATGTTGACGTTAATTTGACGTTCAACATCTTGTGAGATGACGTGTTTAGAAGATTGATGAATATAACTTCAAGCCTAGGCTTCTTATTTCATAATAATATTCGGGAGAAAAATTGTTTGCTATTAAATTAATATTACAAAAATTGCAGAAGAAAGTCACGTTTGTTGCTACGAAAATCAAGAACAAATTAAACATTTAAGAAATTACCTGACAACCTCGTTGGCGTAAAGGTTACCATGCCGGACTGCTAATCAGAAGGTTCCGGGTTCGATTCCCGGCCCGATCAACAACTTTGTGCTTAACTAAATTTGTTGGCAGTGGGTCTGGGTGTTAAATATGTATTTATATATAATATTTTTATATTATATAGATATATGTATGTATGTATATGTAGTATATCAGTTGTGTTAGCAACCATAATACGAGCTAGAAATGGTTCAGTATGGGGCTAACCAGCCGTGTGTGAATGTGTCCTAATATTATTATATTATTATTATTACAGTTACAATCGGAAGAATTGGTTATGGCCACAGAATTTCTAGGGTTTTGTCTGTTTTTTTATTGTTGTAAAGGTGCATAAAGCGGTGTGGCTTACATTTTTTACAACTTTCCCAATATGTGTATCAAATGAAAGAAACTTGACAAGGAAAATCTTATTCACCAAAAAAACCCAATTTTAAAATGGCTACTGCCAAAATATGGCAGATCACATATTTTGAATCTAGTCCTTTCATTAAAAACCTATTAAGGGAACTCCCTTAATCTAGTCCTTTCATTACAAACCCATATTAAGGGAACTCCCTAAATCTAGCTCCTTCATTACAAACCCATATTAAGGGAACTCCCGTAATCTAGTCCTTTCATTACAAACCCATATTAAGGGAACTCCCTTAATCTAGTCCTTTCATTACAAACCCATATTAAGGGAACTTCCGTAATCTAGTCCTTTCATAAGAAACCCTTATTAAGGGAACTCCCTTAATCTAGTCCTTTCATTAGAAACCCATATTAAGGGAATTCCCTTAATCTAGTCCTACCATTAGATACCGATATTAAGGAACTCCCTTAATATGAGTTTATAATGAAAGGACTAGGTTAGTAAAATTCTATACACCATAATGCATTTTAGCTTATTTTTTTATTCTTTTTAGCAATACTTTGAGAACCCATAAGCCGTAGCTTTCGAATGTTCCGTAAAAAAAAGTGCTACAGCCTTCTACGATACTGCTACGCGTGAAGTAGCAAAGCGTACACAAGATATGAAGTAAATGCATAACTTATACAAGAGTCTTGATTCAATAAGGTCAAAAATGTAGCGCCTTTACCACGGCTAGCTAAGGTGATCTAACGCGATCATCGAAGCTGAGCAACGGTCGATGAAGCTAGACTTTGGATGGGTAACCATGCACAAGACTGTCGCTTTTAAAGTGTATTTTTTTGGTTGACAAAATAAAAAACACTTTAAAAAGCCAAGTCAGAGGCCTTTGTGCGGTTTGAAAACTCTCGACACCAGAGCTTTGCCACTTAGCTCATACAAAGAGGAAGAAGAATAAAGAAAACATTTGAAAGATCGCTTTCTCAATTCAATTCAAGCGACGGGTATCAAGTTTACAATATTTTCTGTAGTTAAGTCTCACAAATGTATAAAGACAGACCCAATATAATAGATCTTTAATACTTTGCTCTTATCCATCCTACGTTTGCTTGGCAGAATTCGTCATAGGCAATAAAACCGCTTAATGTCATTGACTTAGCTAGACTAGCATAATAGTAATACCTCAGTGCTTAATGTTAAATACTTGATAATACTTAATTATAATGGATTTAACTTATTGACTCAGGCGTTACTTTGCGGAAATCCATTGTAAATAGAAGACAACATTAAATATTTAGTGTACTTCCGCTGTGATCCGAAACCCAAAATTAAGATAAGTAAAGGAAAAATTAACTAACATTAATCAACTAAGAATAATGAACTAAGATTAATTCACAATTCGGATATTCTTAACTCTACACGTGTTTCGCCTAACCACAAGGCATCATCAGGAGATGTTGACTCTTCGAACGACGAATCGAAAGATTACGAATTACTTTCGATTCGTCGTTTGAAGAGTCAACATCTCTTGTTTTGAATTATAGCGGAAGTACACTAAATATTTAATTTGGTCTTCTATAATCGATTTTTATATATTTATATATTTCCGTTAATATACTCATATTTTGAGCGTATGGTTGGTTTACAAAAACGATAACCGTGTCGCCAAGCACCTAACAATGTGTACCGTGTTCGGTACCCTCCATTAGAACCAGTCATTCCAGACTTTGAATGCTCCACCTGAGGCCAGTATTTCGCTAACTTATGTAGTTACTCGTCTTGCTGATCAAATACCTATCTGTAAAGAGAAAAAAAAGTCTACACACAGAAACAAAAACTTACAAATCAACTTAAAATAACTGTTTTTATCTGTTGTTGACGTGGCATCACGCTTCAGAGAATACGGGACCCGGTCAACAATAGGCCAAAGTTGGTGAAAGTTGGTCAAACTTTGTCCAAAGTTCGCCCATGTCATTCGCAGTTCAGAATCTCTGCCTATGTCACTTAGGCTCTGTACTTGTGTGTTTATTTTGTTGGGTTTTATAATTACGGATGAACGAGTTTGCGTGATTTGTATTTAAAAATAAATAAAGAAGAATATAAGTAAAGTGTGAAGAGATGACAGCTCTGTATGGCGTGCGGTCGTCTTACGTCCCGAAGATCGTAGATTCGAAATCCGTCATCGAGCTCGAGTTTTCGGTAAAGGAATACATCGTGAGGAAACCATCGCACGGTTGTAGGGCGTTTTCTCTTGTCTATCGCCTGGCTAACAACCAACCTTCAAGTAGATCTTGAATCTTAATCTTTGTCTTTGCTCTCTCTGTCGCTGTCTCTGTCTCATCTCAATCGCTATCTCTATATTTTATATATTTTTTTTTTACTCATTTCACACACGGCTGGTTAACCCCATACTAAACCATTTTTAGTTCGTGTTATGGTAGCTAACACAACTGATACTACATATACAGTATACACATATAGTTTATATAGATACATATTTAACATCCAGACCCACAACCAACAAATTTAGTTAAGCATAAATATGTCGGCCGGGCCGGGAATCGAACCCGGAACCTTCTGGTTAGCAGTCTGGCATGGTAACCGTTGCGCCAACGAGGTCGTCAAATCTATCTTATCTACCTCTATCTGTACCTCTGTATCTGTCTCATCTCTATCTCTATTCCTACCTATTGATAATCCTTGATAGGTTAGCGTTTAACTACAGTTAGCCTGATGTCAAGCTGCGCTGCAGTCTACTTCTGTCTCTTCTCAATCTCTATCTCTATTACTCTCTCTCTCTACTTCTGTCTCTGTCTCTATTTTTATCGGGGGTCGTATGACACGTTAACTTGTAGGTCCCGGCTGTAAGTCCTGACTAGCAGGAGTAAACCCAAGTGAAAGTCCTTCGGGTTTGAATGCTCTCGATCTAGAGCTTTGCCACTTTCATACGAAAAAGAAGTAGAAGTATCAAAATAAGCTACCAGTATATTTCAACAGCCAATCACGCGGCGCGCAGACAGCTGTATGGAAAAAGAAATTACACGGTAAAGTGGGTGTCATAGAATTAGAGTTTAGTGGGGAGTAGACCAGAGAGTGAATTTAAATATATTTATTGTATATGCATTTACAAAGTAGTCAAAATTATTTACTATGCTTCGTTTTGTTTAACTTTGTGAATATGTATGAAAATAGATGATTGATTGATGGATTCAATTAACTGTGTATACTATAGTAGAAGTTAAATTATATAATCTAAAAAATAAATAAAAATTAAATATGTACATATGGTCGAAATATTCTAAATATTCACTAGTTCTCTGATCTTGTCTACGCAAAACAAATATTCTATTGAGTTTCAAGAGTAAAGCCTTCTAGTATACCAGTTTTTTTTATTCAAAACAACGGCCTCTCTGCTCGGACTAACATCATATAATTTTTTTTTTTTTATATTGTTTAATTTCTTGTCATTTTTCTTATACAATTTTTTTTTCTTTTGTTCCTTTTTATCAAACATACAAACAAAAGCAAGTTTTGCTAGTTGAAATCTAAAAAATACAAAAGAGTTCTTGATAAAGTCCATTCCGATGAGATCTTCTAAATATATTGATAAATGGGTTACGAACTTCGATAGTAACTATATCCAAAAAAACATACCAAGGCTACCCAGTCGAAATGAAAACCCTCCTTCATTTTTTTTTTAGTTAAACATAAACTGTTCACGTAAGGTATCTTAATATTTTCGCATAGAAAACGGTCACACTTACTTATTTTTAAAAGTTGGAATGAGTCCAACAGTTTCGGTGCTTTCCGAGCACCATCTTCAGGGGCGAGTGTTACACGGACCGTCGCCGACGAGATCCGCGCGTGCACATTTTTTGAAGTTGTTTAAAAATCAATTCCGTTCTATCAGCTCCATATCTCTGGATCACTAAAAAGAGGAACAAACCAATAGATTCGTTTCGACTAACGAAGGGTA
Organism: Mellilla xanthometata; assembly: GCA_035578125.1. Taxonomy (NCBI): domain Eukaryota; kingdom Metazoa; phylum Arthropoda; class Insecta; order Lepidoptera; family Geometridae; genus Mellilla; species Mellilla xanthometata. The sequence continues at coordinate 3,374,284 of JAPUBQ010000025.1, forward strand.
AGTTCGAATAGAAAAAGTTGCGGTGAAACTGGAGTGCTTTCGCCTTTTTGTGGTTACCTCTTTTTCTATTGCGCGATTTGGTATTTCCGCTATTTAAAACGGTATTTCTGTAGTTCCTGTGATAGGGTTTTAGACAATTTTCAACAAAAATCTACATAAATAATAAAAGTAACTAAATATAAAAAAAAATTAAGTAAATACTAGAAGCGCCCGCGGTATTACTCGCGTTAATTCAGGATCAAAACAGCCTTTGTGTTAATCCAGGGCTTAAACTATATCTTTACGAACTTTAATCAAAATCTGTACAGCTGTTTTTAAAATAAAAAATGAAGTACACAAAATATTTAATATTGTCTTCCATCTACACTGAATTTTAGAAAAGTAACACTTGAGTCAATAGGTTATTTAAGATCAGCTGTTTTTTGCTTCTTACTTTTAACATATAGCCATTTGCCCAGCAAGGCCAGCCTAAAAAAACCTGGTTAAAAAATCGAAAATTCGTTTTTTTTTGGACCAGTGCATTTTTCATATTGATAAATCTGATTGGTACCAAACAAGTATAAATATTTGTAGGTTCCTTCTTGAGACGGTCTTTAAGCTATTTTGTTTTTTAAGATTTATAAAGGAAAAACTGCAAATTCATGATTATGCCCTCATCATCGGTTTACGAAATAATTAATAATATTTTGAAGCATAATGTATGTATTTTCATTTTATTAATTCCGCTTGTCACTAGCCATTAAAACGAATTCTCCTAAAAGCTTGTAACAACTAATAACTCGATCCTGTTCCATCTAACTTTCACTAACTCCAAAGTTCTAAAATAGAAAAGTGGTCTGACCTAGCTTTGTGGCACGGAGTTTGGAGAAAGTTAACTTTACTCTCCTTAGATTGGAATGACTTTTTTGAAGTTTTGTTTCGAATTTTATTACATAGTAAAATTTTTTATACTGGTATATACAATACATCTTAAGCATAAGCAGCCCACTGAACGTTCCCACTCCTGGGACTTGAGGCTTTCTCTCACGAGGAGACAGGTATAGGCGATAATCGACCAAGAGAGTGCAAATCCACACATAACTTAAAAAACAAGTCATTGGTGTAGTGCTGGGTTTGAACCGTGGGCCGTCTGATTGTAAAGCAGACTTATACCCACCGAGCCAAACTCGCTTATACAAACATCCTATTAATATTGTAAATGCGAAAGTTTTGTTAGTGTGAATGTTTGTTACTTTTTTACGCTCAAAATGCTCTACTGACTGCGATGATGACATTTTGTATGGACATAGGTTCCTCTTTATCTCGGATTAACATGGAAATCTCCGCGTGGCATATATAGCGCAGTGAACTAGAATAAATAGAATAGTAACTTGGCCTATAAAATGGTACCACGTGTAATCGTAAAATACCGCGCTGGGGCAAAACAGCTACCCGCGCGCCCGGTGTCGTCACATGGTGTGGCACCAATCGCGTGCGAGTTTTGTGTGTGTGTTTCGTTGGGATAGCAGTATAATTGTGTGCGTAGATGGATACAAATTCTTAGCGGCAATTGTATGGAGTTCGCTGAGGAAGCGCTTCATTTTTGGTCTCATAAATCGATCATTCGTTCCAAATTTTTTACTAAGTCTATGTCACCATGCGGAAATACTGCAAGTCCAGTTTTCCGATAGGTTTTGCGGTTATTTTTCCGATAATGTTCAATCTAGACGATTGGAACGTACTTAATTTAATTTGTTTGATGAGGTTTTCCTATTTCCGTTATTGGTTACACAACTTTTAAATCGAATCTAAAACAAATCGGCAAGTAAGTTTTTCCTTTTAAATGTAGGAATAAAGGTTTTATAACTTTAATAGCTGACCCGGCAAACATTGTTTTGCCTCACGTAGGAGTATGAAAAATAGATAGTAGCCGATTCTCAGACCTACTGAATACGCATATGAAATTTGGTGAAAATCGGTCAAGCCGTTTCGGAGGAGTACGGTCACTAACATTGTGACACGGAAATGTTATATATAATAAGATTTAGTTATGCTTGTAATGTGACTTGCCATTAACGTATGTTATTTATGGCCAATAAAGTTTTGTGTTTCTTACTACCAACTTCTTAACACTATTTTGCTGTAAAAACTAAGCCCATTGGCGAGTATCGAACATAGGACCCAAGGGGTAAGGCAGCCTCACGACCGCTTGCATCTTTGCTCTCAAAATCAATTAAATCGACTATATTATATATCAATAGCCTATAAATAGTTTAATCGCTATCCCCTAAAATTTACCGCCCGAGCTTTCAGCATATTCGGAATAAAACTTTTTCAATAGCTTACTAAATTACCGTTATTTCATCAGTAGCCTATAAATAGCGAAATCTACCGTCGCCTAAAATTTCCAGCCCTAGCCTTCAGTCTACTTGGACTAACTTTTTCAATAGCTTATTATATTCTTGACAAAACAATCTAAAACTTCCCAATCTAATACTGTGGTGTTAATTTAAAGAACCCCAATTTTAGCAAAATGAACCGCTAACAATTTTTCCTCGTCTTGGAGAAACTTTATAACTGTCACGGACCAGAGGGTGTTTTTTTTGTAGGAAAACTTTTGCTTTTTTTGACAAAATTTATGCTTGGATTGTTAAGGCAATAAATAGACAGTAGAAAAAACTTGGCCAAGTGCGAATTGGGCTCACGTATGAAGGGTTCCGTAGCACTGTTCTATGGGAGCCCCCCTCAAATATTTGTTTTATTAAAATTTTATAATTTAATATCATTTATGTGATAGTTAATAGGTATACATCTATGTATATGTTTTGTGAAAATTTTTAGTCTAGTATCTGCCGTTATTGATATATAGCAAAAAATATATATAAAAAAAACACGTTCATTGTATGGGGCCCCCTTTAATTTTTCTATTTTTAGTATACATATCTTGTGAAAGTTTCAGCTTTCTAGCTATTACGGTTTCTGAGATACAGCTTGAAGACAGACATATAGCGGAGTCTTAGTAATAGGGTCCCGTTTTTACCTTTTAGGTACGGAACCCTAAAAATACATACAGTCAGATATATAACCTCCTCCTTTTTTTGAAGTCGGTTAAAAATACTGCAAAAATAATCTGTTTTGCGCGCCTTTCTCTTCGGTTTGATAAATAACTATTTTTTCCGATTTCTCGGGGCCTTGTCTTGTTAAACCGTGGTAGTTGAAACTATTTTTATCTCCCTAAAAATGGCTCATATAAATACGGGCCAGTTTCTCTACACTACATGCGCGGGGATATATTTGTAGACCAATAAATATCAACATGTTGGCCAGTATAAAACAACAGCAAACTAAAATCCAGCCCATTGCTATCGCGGGGGAAAGATAAATTTATCCTCGACAAAAACGTATGCGTTTTCTTGTATGATATCATCACCGGTACCGACGGAAGACCAGCGCTGATTGCTCGCAAGCAGCATTATGCTGAGTCATTTTAACTTACTGTCAGTAGATTAAGTATCACAAAATATAAAAATGTATATTAGCTATCAAATACAATTATAAAATTTAAATAAAATACATATTTGAGGGAGGCTCCCATACAACAAACATACGAGGGTGGATTAGGAAATTTCGCAGCCTAATACGAGTACATAAATACTTAAACTATTTTAATGTAACCATGACAACCATGTAACAACTCTAGTTGTCAAATTGTCAAAATCTATCCCAATTGAGTGTATTTAAATTAGGCTGAATTTTGTGAGTGTAGCGTTTTTAAATAATTTAATTAAAAAATAATATTTAAGGGGGGATCCCATACAACAATAGTACGGAACCCTTCATGCACGAGTCGAACTCGCACTTGGCAATTTTTTTTTTCAATTTAGTCAGCTAGGTTTATTCATTATTCTATTAAACATATTATATGATATAATTGCATTTTTTATTTTTAGCATTTAAATTTTTTTAAAACAGTTCAGCCAAAAAAACATCCTTGATTCTGAAGGCAGATAATAGGTGGAAGAAAAAAAAGTGGATAAGCGTGTTTTTTTTTTAATGCGTGGATAAATATATCTCTCCAGCTGTGTATTGAATAAAAATAGAAAAAATGCTGTGAGCTTGGTACAAAAATATGGCTATAAGTTTTTTTAGTTTGTTTTGCCGATGGTCATTTTTTTATTTAGGTTTTAGTTTAAACAGTGCGCAAAACAAGCTTTTTCTTTCTTTTTAAAACTGGATTCATCTAGGTTTTGGAAATGTTTGAAGAAAACGAACAAAGAAGTAGATAACGATTATTTTGTTTCTCTGAATGTTAAACATTAGTGGTTCCTTAAATAAATTGGTTCCATACATTCTGCTTTGGTACACATAATAATAATGTAAACATTAAAAAAAAATCTTATGTTTTTAAACCTTTATTAAACATTTACAAAGAGATACAAATGTATATAATTTGTTTTACTGAATAAATACTATAACTATAAGATATATTGTTTAACAGATTAAAAACGAATAAAAAACGAATAAAAAAAACACTCATAAAATTAATTTAATAGGCCACTCCGGATAGTAAAATCAAAATCAAATTATTTATTAGCCTTACGGCATCACGCCGTACTGGGCAAGTCAATTTACAATTTACTTAATTTCTAAAATGTATATGCCTATATTACAAGTACACTCTTAATATTATTACATAAATCTATATCTATATCTATATTTTTCTTCCACCTGGAATTGTTAGAAAGCTTTATAACTACACATAATAAGACTGCTACAAGAATGAAGATTCTGTTATTGACTGTGACATGAATTCATTGAGTATGTATATGTAGTCTAATGTAGTATATCAGTTGTGTTAGCTACCATAAGGCTATCCATAGCCATACAACGCGGCAATGCCACGAGCGTTATGGGTACCTTTCCGTCAGGTTCTGTCCGGAGTGGCCTTTTACATTAATTTTGTTAGTGGTTTAGTTTTTAATTTTACATTTCATTGTAAATATTGTACTAATATTTTTTTTTATTAGTTCTACTTTTTGCCTACGAAAGAGTGTTCTACAAAATTGTCAACATACTTACATGAGCAGTGTTAACGTTTGGTTAACTAAGTAAACTGGCTTAAACGTTACTTTGCTAACGCTTAATCGTGGATTAAAGTAGACGTTAACACGACATGCGCCTGTGACCCCATTTGGTAAACCATTTAGCGGAAACGCCGATGTTTTAACTCTAGAGGAGTCATAATCGAACTTTGAACTAAATGGTAGTGGGAATTGTTCAGCCGTTGGACCGTAAAAAAGTAACAAACATACACACAATCCCTCGCATTTATAACATTAGTAGAAACAATAAATTAGAATACATTTTAAACACGGCGTGTTAGCCCCATACCATTTCTAGTTTGTATTATAAATAATATATATATATATATATTTTATAAATATTAGGACACATTTCACACACGGCTGGTTAACCTTATACTGAACCAATTCTAGTTTATTTTATAATAGCTAACACAACTGATATACTACATATACATACATACATTTTTATATAGATACATATTTAACACACAGTCCGACAGCCAACAAATTTAGTTCAGCACAAATATGTTGGCTGTGCCGGGAATCGAACCCGGAACCTTCTGATTGGCAGTCCGGCATGGTAACCATTAACACCAACGAGGTCGTCAAAATGGTTTGCTAACACCACTGATATACTACACATTCAAACATAAATACTGTATTAAAACTTTCGTAAGGCATATTTGGATAATGTTTGTATAACCGGTTATCACTTACGTTTATTTTGTCGGTATTAGCCCGACATGTTTCAGCACAATCAGTGTGCCATTCTCAAGGGCAGGAACACAGACAACTCAAATGATATCGCGCTGTATTTTTGTCTCCTTCTCACGTTAACTTCCTTTCTCTGTTTTTAAAATATATAAGCAATATAGTGTATAGAGGTGATAGACTCATATTAAGTACCCCATTGTTTTCTTTACTCTGCTAGTCTTATTTCTAGTTTATGTGCAGTATTAAAGTCCATACTACATGTTTATTTTCCCGAACCTTTGTTTAAAAATGTTTTCTACTTGTTTCAGGTATAAAATAACACCTTTTCAACAACATTGAAAACGTACCAGAACAACTAGGTATGTAGGTAGAAAGTGAAACTAATAAAACAAAAAACTAATTAAATTATGTTTAATAGCCATTCTTTATTTTTGCCTTAAATGAAAATCGGACTAAGATGGCCGCTGATGTCGCTTTGCCTTCGCTCTCTTATTATGGGTATCAAATGAAAGGGCTTGACTAGTAGAATACATATACTACGTTACATTTAAATCCGCTGCCACAGCAAAATGTTATCGGTTTTTTTTTTAAAATCTATTTTTTGTGCATTGGAGTTATGTTCACTCTACTGTCTATAACATCTGTTGTCAAACTACAAAGTCTGTAAATCCGCGTGTCGTTTATAAGTATTCTGACACTTCCTTTTACAGTTAAAAGGATACAATATTAAGTCTTTTACTAATAATAACACATATTTTAGCTACATTTTGTGTTTGATCTACCGAGACATAAGCGGATTGTTAGAAGTTTGACTTCAATGTTCGACGAACCATGCCGGACTGCCATTCAGAAGGTTCCGGGTTCGATTCCCGGCACAGCCAACATCTTTGTGCTGAACTAAATTTGTTGACTGTTGGTCTGGGTGTTAAATATAACTATAACGATATAAAGTATGTATTTATGTATATGTAGTATATCAGCTGTTTTAGCAACCATAATACAAACTAATGGTTTAGTATGAAGCTAACCAGCCGTGTGTGATTAGTCTCCTAATATTTTTTATGCATTGATAGATTGATACTGATGGCATATAGAACTTTTTTATTTGACAGTAAGTTTTAGTAATCAATTGGCTTTAGTTGGTTTAGCTTGTATTCCATACTCTGATACATTCACTTCATTTAATGACCACTCTATATAAGGCCATAAAATCAGTGTCGTTATATAGAGATTACACTGTATGTAGTTTTAAGTAAAAAAAAATATTCTCACTCCCAGACAATATAGGATTTGCATTTAATTAAGTTGTATGTTCTCGAGTTCGTTGACCCCTTTCCGGCTTATATACCACATCCATTTAAACCCTCAATAATGAAGGACCTAAACTTGCTTAGTACGAACCGAGAGTACTTCTCGGTATAAAACTGCGGTTTATACCATACAGACTTACTAGAAATAAGTAGTCTTCTTCTTCTTCGTATGAGCTAAGGGCTAAGCTCTGGTGTCGAGAGTTTTCAAGGCATCCGAAGGTCTCTAACCTTGTTAAACGACTTCTGTACCAAGACTAACAGCCGGGACCTACACTTTAAGGTGTCATCCGACCCCCGGTAGCGCCCAGATGAAAATGCCACTTATTAACAGACAGTTTTGTACATGGTCCCTATCCAAAGACTGTCCGTATCGACTGTTGCTTAACTTCGATGATCGCGTCAGATCACCTTATTTAGCCGAGCTACGGACTACTCTGTATCTACTATACTACTGAAAAGTAGTTAGGTATCGCTCATAATAATAATAATAGTTTATTTCAGAAATTGCTTCCATACGATTACACACAATCATATCAATCATGCCCTTATGCATAAAAAAAATATTATATTAAATACTAGTAATTCTTAATATATATAAATCTCGTGTCACTATGTTTGTCCTCGATGGACTCCTAAACCACTTAACCGATTATAATAAAATTCGCACACCATGTGCAGTTCGATCCAACTTGAGAGATAGTATAGTTTAAATCTCATATTATAGTCGCAATTTTAATTTATTGCTAATTATTGTCTGTTATTATTTGACAGTCACAACTATCTGTTAACTCCAAATGATTCTAACAGATGTCGATTTTCGACTGGGTTGAGTAAGTAATCAAGAGATGGCGCTGCTATGGTAAATCTACGAACGTGTCATATAAGCTACACTATCTATTTTTCATACCCCTAAGTGAGGCAAAACAACGTTTGCCGGGTCAGCTAGTAATAATTTATAATCTTCTACTGCGCCATTCGCTGCTTTGGAGCGGTTGGAGTTTCTTAAACATTTTAACTAACCCTGTACAAGTAAAGTTAATAGTAGGTACCTTTGTTTCCAACATGCACTTGCCCACGAACTGTATCACGGAATGCTGAAAACCAGACGTTAGTGGTTAGGATTCTAGTTGCAAACTTGTAGGAAGGTTTCCCATTTACTTTGTCCTGCACTGTACCATTCTGTGCTGCTTGCTTTTAACCCCCAACGCAAAAACAACGGAAGTTTATAATTAACAAAATATTTGGCCAAGTGAGAGTTGGACTCGCGCATGAAGGGTTCCGTACCATTGTTGTATGGGAACCCTTAAATATTTTTTTGATTTCAATTTTATAATCTTATTTGATAGCCCAATATACTTTTAGGTATTTTGTGATTTTAAGTTTCTAGCACCTAACGTTATTGATGTATAGCAGAAAAAAACCCTTAATATTTTCATTTCTTTACTCTTGGTATTTGTTAGAGCGGCACGGGAAACACATATCTTGTGAAAGGTTCAGCTTTCTAGCTATTACGGTTTCTGAGATACAGCCTGGATACAAACAGACAGACCGATTGACAGCGGAGTCTTAGTAATGGGGTCCCGTTTTTACCTTTTAGGTACGGAACCCTGATGTTCCCTGAGCGCTACAATTTGGCGGTTTTCAAAGTATGAGTGAGTGAACCGGTTTTTTCTGGGTAAGCGCGCCCACCTTAGATCATAATGTCGCTTACCATTAGGTGAATTGTGATCACGCGCAAGCCCATTCAGTGTAAAAATAAAATATTAAATTTTATGTTAAAATGATGTACCACATCCTTTTTTGCCTGTAATCTATGTTCCAAACTAACATGACAAGATAGATATACGTTTTTTTTTAAATACGAGTTCAAGCGTTAACCTCAAACCTCAGTTAACGTCACTCGCAGAATAGAGCACGTTTGATCCGGTAATCTGGTTTCCTTCGATATCAATATAAAAGTTTATTACTGCGGAAACACAAAGGTATATGCGGATACACAGATTACTCATCGTGGATACCATAGATAGTAGCCAGGCGAAGGTAAACTTAATTGAAGGCGATGCCAAGGGCAAATATTGAATATGCAGTTTTGTCGTTATAAATCATAAACTTTTTTTTTTAATGATAAATAGGCTTACGTTTGACCGCAGCTTGCCTGATGTTAAGCTTGAATGTGGTCTAAGATGTATCACGCTTGCCTAGAAGGAACCTATTTACTCTGGATTTGAAGACCCCAAAATTGTACTTCTCGGGAAAAAGAGACTCAGGAAGAGAGTTCCATAGCTTCGCAGTTCTCATTCTATGGGCATACACGCCACGAAATGGCGGATAGAATTTCTTTTCACTACTCCGTCAAATGAAAGAACTTGACTAGTGAATTACAACACCCAAACTTTCCATAGTTTCAAAACCAAAATGGATTTACGTGGTCAGTCTTAGGATGGGACCATACTTAAGACTATTATTTAAAAAATAGACCCATTTTCATCTGGGATTATCGTGGGCCGGATTACACGTCATATTGTATGTAGGTCGCGGTTACTAGTCTTAGTAAAAGCAGTCTGAAAACTTTACGGCTTGGAAACTCGACACCAGAACTGAGCCACCAAGCATACGAAAAAGATATTTCGTTTCTATATTATTCTATACACTTATTGGACTACTGATTGATTTTTTTTATATTTTTTTTCTTCTTATATGTTAGGTATTTTAAATTATTTATTTGCTGTATTTTCTTTTCTTTTTGTTTTGTACGATGTTTGTCTGTTTTGCACCACCTCCTCTCACTCTTGCCATGGTCCGTTTCATTCACGGTTGCCTGGAAGAGATCGCCAAAGGCAATAAGGCCGCCATTGTGGTCTAGTTTTTATGTTTTATTCCTTGTATTTTTTTTCTCTATTTTTTGGTGTGCAATAAAGTTAAAGTTATATTATTATTATTGATTTAAAATAATCATAGCTGGAAAAATACTTACTCGTATATATATTTAGTATTCTGAAGCATATTTAAATTTTAGTAATTCGGTCTGCCAACCAGAGGGCAGGTTCGATTTCCGGCACGGCCAACATCTTTTTTATCAAATTTGTTTAATGTGGGTATAAATATGTATCAATATAGCTAACTAGAAATGGTTTAGTATGGAGCTAACCAGCGACGTGTGACAATTGTAAAAAAATACAGTAATACCCCGGACTTACGCGATAGGTGGGACCGAGCGCTATCCGCGTAAGTCGAATTCGCGTAAGTCGGGGTACAATTTTGCATATACATACCTATAAAGTCATACAAAGTATGTTTAATTGGGACCGGAGACTATAATTTAGGAAATATAAAACAATAATTTAGGAAATAAATTTTAATTTAATTCTAGATAATATGACAAACTATATTAATAAAATGTATAAACACAATCTGAAGTGCGCGGCTTTCAAACAAAAAACGTTAAAATAGACGAGAAAATTAAATCGCGTAACTCCGAATTCGCGTAAGTCGAGGTAGCGTAAGTCGGGGTATTACTGTACACAATCTATTGAATGTAATCTCTGTCTGGGAACAGTGGTGTACCCCAGCGAAACAAAGTTACGTTTATAGCTCGGTTGGAACGCATTGACGTAACGGACCATTTTATTTGGTGCATTGTACCGGTGGTCATGCGATTTGGAGATTACCTTTTGAGGGATTTGTATGTGTTAATGATCTTTAATGATTTGTTGAAATATAAGATTTGACGATACGTTGGACCGTTTCCGGTTAATCTTTAAACTATTTATGTTCATATCTATGTAATTCACTAGAAGGCACTAGACTCCAAGGCACAGGACATACCTATAAAGTCATACAAAGTATGTTTAATTGGGACCGGAGACTATAATTTAGGAAATATAAAACAATAATTTAGGAAATAAATTTTAATTTAATTCTAGATAATATGACAAACTATATTAATAAAATGTATAAACACAATCTGAAGTGCGCGGCTTTCAAACAAAAAACGTTAAAATAGACGAGAAAATTAAATCGCGTAACTCCGAATTCGCGTAAGTCGAGGTAGCGTAAGTCGGGGTATTACTGTACACAATCTATTGAATGTAATCTCTGTCTGGGAACAGTGGTGTACCCCAGCGAAACAAAGTTACGTTTATAGCTCGGTTGGAACGCATTGACGTAACGGACCATTTTATTTGGTGCATTGTACCGGCGGTCATGCGATTTGGAGATTACCTTTTGAGGGATTTGTATGTGTTAATGATCTTTAATGATTTGTTGAAATATAAGATTTGACGATACGTTGGACCGTTTCCGGTTAATCTATAAACTATGCTCATATCTATTCATATCTATCACTGGAAAGCACTAGCCTCCAAGACATGGGCGCGAATGCGTCCAGTTTGAGGGTTATTGAAATAGTTTAAATGTACAATTTAAAACGAATAAATTTTTATTGCTTTTTTAAATTTTGAATTTTAAATTATTGTGTTATTACAATAATTTGAGTCTTACTTAAATTTACATAAATTTGTGTCTTACTTATGTATAAATAAATGCGTTACAAGATACGATATTACTCGTACAAAGCTTATGATAAAAAATTAATCAACACACTTTTGAGAAGAATTATTTGCGTAAGCCATTATTTTTTTCATATAACTTGTTTGAACTGAAGTTGGAAAAGATACATAAAAACAAAACGTAGGAATGGCATAGATCAAATGCACGTAGTAAAAGGTACATCTTAAATGAAAGTAGAAATTGGTACATATATATTGTATGTAGGAATAGGTACATATAAATATTATCTCCAACATATAATTATTATATTTATTATTATTATTAAACACGAGTACATTTGGATGGTCCGTTGTTCACACACACCAGAAATAAACACTTTTTTATTTTGATAATGTACCTTAAGTCACTCTATCACTTTTGAGCCTTGTGTTTTTTTTACCATTATATAATGATATTAACTACTACCATAAAATGACTTTGCTATTATAAAATTATATTTATTGCTATGCATTTTTTTTAATATGCTTATTCCCTATATATTACTATGTCCAGTTTAGTAGAGCAACTTGTGAGTGTCTACGCGTGAAAATTAAAAATAAAATAAATAAATAAATATTACGACACTTTCACACACGGCTGGTTAGCCCCATACTGAACCATTCCTAGCTCGTATTATGGTTGCTAACGCAGCTGATATACTACATATACATACATACATATTATATATATAAATACATATTTAACACCCAGACCCACAGCCAACAAATTTAGTTAAGCACAAAGACCGGGCCGGGAATCGAACCCGAAACCTTCTGATTAGCAGACCGGCATGGTAACCTTTACGCCAACGAGGTCGTCAATTACGCGAGATAAGAATTTTATCTTTCCTGGTGCCATGTTAAGGGCACAGTACACTTATTGCTGGCGCCAACTATCCGGGCCTATCATTAGTTATTACAGAGCATTGTCGACAATACTCCAATATGTCTTCGTTGTAGACAATTTGCAGCTAATATAATGGCTCTCTTTATTTTTAGAGTTCTGTACTTAAAGCATATCAACGGAACCCGTTTTCTGAGACTTCGCTGTCTGTCTGTCCATAAGCTGTATCTCATAAACTGCCATAGCTAAAAAGCTGAAATGTGCACAAATTAAATATTATGAGAGAAGAAGTGGGGAGGCCTCTTCCTTCTTAAAAATATAAAAAAAAATAGAAAGGTCGTCCGAAGGCCTCTGACTTAGCTTTATGCTACTTAAATAACTTATTGACTCAGGCGTTACTTTGCGGAAATCCATTGTAAATAGAAGACAAAATTAAATATTTAGTGTACTTACGCTATGATCCGAAATCCAAATTAAGATAAGTAAAGGAAAAATTAACTAAGATTAACGTTACCTATCACAATTCGGAAATTCTTAACTCTACACGTGTTTCGCCTTTCCACAAGGCATCATCAGGAGATGTTGACTCTTCGAACGACGAATCGAAAGTCTTTCGATTCGTCGTCGTTTTTTTGGATATCATCGCGAATTATTACGTTTTCAACTGCCCAGACTACGAATATATTCGTAAAAATCTTAAATTTGCTCGTTTTTAACAAATTTTTTTGAACAATTCATCGTTAAAATTAATTTTTTCAGTCATGTGTTGAAAAAAATCCGAGGGAATCTTACAAAATCATTGATAGTTTCATGAATTGTGTGCATAAATAGACCAAAATCATCATCATATCAAAGGCAACAAAACCACTGTAGACCAGTTTAATATAATATATAGTTCTAGATATATAGTTATCTAGTATATTCTAATATATAGTTCTAGAATAGTTTCCATTTACTATTTCCACCAAGAAGGCAGATGAAACTGTGTCCAAAATTGCGGCTGAATAATTTATCAAAGACAAACAATCTTGTTAAATTCCGGAATAAGTTACGGATTCGGGGCTCTATACGGAGTCCCAGTTACATAGTTTGATATGTTTTAAGCAAATGGTTGTTGGTGGCGATTCAGCGGCACACACGACTAAACTAAATTTAAAGAAGCCCCGTCTTTTTTCATCTTAGGTGGCCAGAAAGGGATGGCACGTTGTGCACCATAGTCAAACCAACTAAAACCACTTCAAATGTAGAAAATATGGGCGACTTTAGACCGCACCCATTTGTATCACCTCTAAAACTGCCTGCACATTCCATATTTGACGTGATTTTAGTTGTTTTGTCTGTGGTTCAGAACGTGCCGTCTCTTTCTGGCCACCTAAGATGAAAAGAGACGGGGCTTCTTTAAATTTAGTTAAGTCGTGTGTGCCGCTGAATCGCTACCGTTCTTCTTCTTCCTATTCTTTACCATTTCCCACTAGGTGGGGTCGGCACAGCCTGTTTTTCGCTTCCACGCCACTCTATCAGCCGTCATCTCCACATTCACTCCCTTCTCATTCATATCCTCCTTCACACAATTCATCCACATCTTCTTTGGTCGAGAGACAGCTATTATAGGTTCTGAAATATTGTTGCTCGTTTAGTTTCATCCGGGATAAAAAGTAGCCTATGTTATCATTTAGGGACTAACCTAATTTGCGTTGAAATCTGTTCAGGCGCTTAAGCGTAAATAAGTACAGTGTAAACTCCATGTACCGTCACTCGATTTAACAACAAACTCTCTAAAGCGTCGAAATCAATTAGCTTTAATTGGATTAGCTTGTATTTCATACAATGATACATTCTCTTTATTAAACGACCATTCTCTATAACGCTATAAAATGTACAGTCCCTTCAGTGTCGTTATATAGAGTTTACACAGTACTTAACAAACATACTCAAACTGACACAACTTTCGCTTCCATAATATTAGTAGGATAGGAAGAAGAATGCATATGCTTTTTTAGACAAATTTCACGTGTTCACGTTTTTTAAGATATTTTTATCTACACTAATGTTGTTAACATTCTACTTATGTTTCCAATACTTGACTTATAATTGCTGCTCTTATAGTGCAGACAACAAAACACTCCATTTAAGCAATTTCTAGATAAAAAGTAGCCTATTTGTTGATTCAAGGTCTAACCTATCATTACTCCTTATTTATAAAATCAGTTCAACCGTTTGGGCGTGAAGAAATAACAAACATACACATATACAAACTTTCGCATTTATAATATTAGTATGATTATCATTACTTTTTCGCTCAAACAAGTTTGCTTATTATCAATTACCTAGTTATAGTTGAAAGAAAGAAAGAAAAAATGTTTATTCTGCACAAAATAAATGTTTTTTTTTTCACACAAGGCTGGTTAGCCCCATACTGAACCATTTCTAGCTCGTATTATGGTTGCTAACACAACTGATATACTACATATACATACATAAATATTATATATAAATACATATTTAACACCCAGTCCCACAGCCAACAAATTTAGTTAAGCACAAAGACGTTGACCGGGCCGGGAATCGAACCCGGAACCTTCTGATTAGCAGACCGGCATGGTAACCTTTACGCCAACGAGGTCGTCGAATATACACATACAAACAAAATGCATAGTACATTTCTTATTACTTTTGTTGTAACTAGTTGTATACAAAAGTATTGACTTCAACTACTGTTTTCCACAACAACTGGCCACTAAGTCCACCTCGTTACAGTGAGAGGTGTGGCATCGTAAATTTCCTCTTAATTACATAATCTATCTATCTATGACTCCCTCCCCCCAAGAGAAAGAGGGGGGGGGAATTCATAGTGTTTGTAGTTCTGCAGAGGCAATGGGAATTAAGGAACGTACTGTAACTTTAAAATATGTTCGTACAAAAATAAATAATAAATAAATAACTATTTATTTAAACCACCCACCCAATTTACACTGGGCTTAGCATAAGTAACCAACTATATGTTCCCACATAGGGCCTTCTCGCACGAGGAGAGAGATATAGGCCATAATCCACCACGCTGACCAAGTGCGGGTTGGCGGACGAAAGACGTCTTCGGATATTGAAAGAAAAAATATTATGCCCAAATTAAAAAAGTATGTACTTACAAGAAATTAACAATTTCATATGTGCACAAAAGGTGCTGGTTCAGCATAATGCTGAGAGTACCTTTAAGGTACCCCAGCGCTAGTATTGTGGTCCTCAAACGTGTCGGTTTCTTCGCGATGCTTTCCTTCACCATAAAGCGAGTGCAAATCCACACATAACTTGAAAAACAAGCCTTTGGTGAAAGGATTGGATCAAATCGGGGGCCGTTTGATTGAAATGCAGACGTTTTTCTACTGAGCCACACTCGCTTCATACGTCGACCGGGGCTTAAAATAAACAAAAATAATCGTAACTTACTTTTACCTAGTTGCGGTGGTAGGCTTCTTTTGTAGGTGTGTTCTGGAGAAGTGAATGAATGAATGAATGAAGCAACGAGACCTTTGCAAGTTATTCTGCCTTCAAGCGGTAGTGTGCCATATTGAAGAACCTCAATTATAGACAAATGATATTGAAGATCTTTATCGACCTTTTGACGACCACCTTGGCGTAATGGTAACGATGCCGGGCTGCCAACCAGAGGGACCTGGTTGCGCATTGTTTTTCAGGTCATGTGTGGATTTGCACTCGCTTCATGCTGAAGGAAAATATCGTGGGGAAACTGTCAATTTTGAGGACCAGAATATTCGAAAACAGGGGCCATCCACGTACCTGCACTTGGCCAGTGTGGTGGTTTATAGCATTTTTTGTACGAGGGGGAATTCTTCCATGAGATACCCAGCTACAATGGGGTGCAGCTGGGTTATGTGGGATTTTTACCCACTAAAACCCCCTCGAGGCTCTGCCTCTATGCTTTATGGAGGGCTTCAGGCTCTTCGGTGGAAACACACTGAGGCCCTCCTAGCTTTTGCTTGCAGCAACATCCACATAGGCAAAAAGAACTGCCAACCCTCCCGGGCCCAATTTAAATGGACTGTCGGAACCCCACTTCCGACAGTCCTTAAGCCTGAGGTGGTTTATAGCCTACATATATTTCTCTCCTAAAGCTCTGTCCCAGCAGTGGAAACGAATGGTGAGCTATGTAAACATAAAAATACAAATAATCAAATTGAGAAATACCCCCAATTTGAAGTTAGTTGGCAAGACTTACGCAGCCCCTTCCTATATAACTATGTTATACCAAATCTTACTGAAAACATTAACCGCTCTTCCGTCCCTAGATCGAAGGAACCGCAGGTGTCTGTATTATAAATATTATGATAATGTTAGGGAAGGAATACCGGAAAATATTGAAATTTAACCCAGAATTTTTGCACATAGTTTTTGAAATGAGGATTCGTGACCTGTATACTAAGAGTTATACTTTTCATATGTACTTAGTATGTATGACTTCTTCTTTTGGTCAGATAAATTAATTTTAGTACTATTGTCACTAAAAATTTGGTTTAGTCTGATTGCCTCCTAAACTGAAATTTTAACGAAGTGGCTTTTCCTAGTTATAGTTTTTTCAGAGATTCACTAAAACATTATAAAATAGAAAGATTTTAAATAAAATATATTCACGGTTATTTTCTATGGCCTGAGTTATAGATATCAGTACTTTTTAAAGGTGCAGAGAAAAATCTTAAAAACTCTATGATGTCAAAAAAAGTTACTTAGATAGGTACTATAACAAAATCCTTTTGAGGAAACCAGTTACGTAGAAGCATAACTAAATCCTTGTAGGAAACCAGTTACTTAGAAGGACAAAAAAGCTTTTCAGGAAACCGGTTTCCTATCTTCGGTTTCCTAAACGGCCGTAGCTTAATAATTCTGTACCATCCTATAACATAACTAACGAAAATGTACAACAAACTATTTGACATACACGTTCTATCCTCCAATATTCCTATTAATAATTACTAGAATGCCCTCAAGAGATTACCATAAACCGTAACTGGAATTGTAAATTTGTATTACCGAATACAAGCTAAAACCTCAACAGGGCCAGCACAGGACGAGGACTGATAGTCTTTCCACCAGTTTTCCCAAGTTTTTTTTCGTGGAAATAACTAATTGACTCAGGCGTTACTTTGCGGAAATCCATTGTAGATGGGTCCATTTTTCCATTGAAATATTTCAGTATTTTCTTTATTCAGTAGAAATAATAATCTTATAATATTTTTTCATGTCAGTGGAAAGAATAATCTTTTCCATCTTAACAGCATGGGAACTTGCGACATTTTCTGGTAAAAAAAATCCACTTGACGTTTATCGTGGACATTTTTTTATCCTGCTATTCTCCGCTGTTTCGTCGTAAAACGATGATAAAAATTATTTGAAAGACAAATGACTGAGGACAAAATAAGCTATAATTTGGAAGAGGGGAAAAAAATATCTTTAATACATCAAGTAAATACCTTTAAGTTTCCATTATTATGATAAAATTAGAAATACTATTGGTATTGCGAAGAGTTTGAATAAAAATACAAGAATATAACTTAAATCTTCCTTACTAACGCAGCATTTGTTACTTTTATTTTAAAGTGACAAGAACAGATTACTCCGTCTCCCGGTGAAGAAATTGTCCACTACCCGTGCTAGCCCCGCTGGTTAGTTTACAATATTACCTTACCGTAGAGCAGTGCAATTATTCATAGTAGAACCCCAACCGCACTGTATTTCAGAACAATGCTCGAATTTCACCAATTTTACCTATTACGTAAACATGGTCACTGTCAAAGCGAACTGGTGAATCTTTTAACAAGACCGCGGAAGTGGAGGGATAGGAATGTGCCGTGATGATTATCGATAGTCGATGGAAGGATCGATAGTTCTAGTCGGTAGTCGATAATAATAAACTTGCAGTTTGAACCCTCGACGCACAAAAATATATTATTTTGGTCTCAGCTTCCGCATATTTCAATTCAAAATTTATAATTATTCACTGCGTTATACGGGTGCAGAAATTTTATTAATATGAGACAATAGGGTTGTATTAAAAATAATAATTATTATGATAAATAAATTTTATATTGCAAATGGGGTTTTTTTTAATTTGAAATTTTGTACTCGTTGTTATGATTTTTTTTTTAATACTTTTGTAAATCTTCCAATGTCAAAACTTCGAAAGTATTAATTTAATTACATATTTTCTTATTTAATTATTATTTATAAACAGCAAATAATTCAAAGTTTTTGTGCTTGAGTAAAATTTGTTGGCTGTCGGTCTGTGTTTTAAATATGTATCTATATGAAGTATGTATATATAGTATATGAGTTGTGTTAGCAACCATAATACAACTAGAAATGGTTCAGTATGGGGCTAACCAGCCGTGTGTGAAATGTGTCCTAATATAGAAAAAAAAAACACATTGTCCACGCGCATGCACATCGATCAATCGTGGCTCTCCAATTCACACTCTCATTTCTCAAAACCATCGATATATCGATAACGCGACGTCATCGCTTCAACACTAACCGGCATTTGAATTTCAAATAGCCGTGGTCCATTAATCGTAGGACGCTCTGGCGCGGTCAATCGGTACATAAGTAAGGTGGCGAACTCACTGGTCGAGAATGAGCAAATTGCTTTATGACGTTCGATCAAATATATACCAGATTCAGTGTTGCATACAAACACAGCACAAAAAAATGGCATGAGTTTACTGTACTATTGTATCTATAATCATAATAATTTATTTTTGTAAAACCAATTTACATGTCAAATGTCAAAAAGTATGTTCATACTTATTTAAATCCAAAATTTTTTTTTTCTTTTTACACATTCAACACGGCTGGTTAGCCCCATACTGAACCATTTCTTGCTCGTATTATGGTTGCTAACACAGCTGATATACTACATATACATACATACATACATACATATTATATATAAATACATATTTTACACCCAGACCCACTGCCAACAAATTTAGTTAAGCACAAAGATGTTGACCGGGTGGGGATCGAACCCGGAACCTTCTGATTAGCAGTCCGGCATGGTAACCTTTACGCCAACGAGGTCGTCAATTAATTAATTTAATCTCATATAAATTCATATAGATCATAAATAATAATGTCAATGCTTAAGTAAAATAAATTCATTAATACTATAAAACGAGTGCTCAATAATCCAGCGCTGCAGTTGGAATTTAAAACCATTCAGACTGGGAGCATCCCTGATGGAGTATCTATTACAATACGTCACAAAAAATATTTCAATTCAAGTAAACCTTACCACTGTATCTTGATGGTTGAGTTTCGACTAGTGCCGTAATAAACATAAGCTATCTTGCTCCGCGATAACAGCTATAAATTTGTATGACCGTACGCAGTGAGCGTTAGAAAATTCAACTGTATTACTATACTAATAACGCTTAAATTCCTCAATTTCAAATAAGACTACACTCTTACTTGTGGTCTTATTTTTCTCGCCGTTTTTAGAAGTACATTTTTGATCGAAGACCGGTACATAGGATAAGTGGCGGACGCACTGGCCGGGAATGAGCAAATTGCTTTATGACTCACTGTGAGCAGAACGAGCGACTCGAGCAAAGAGCGAAGCGAGCGGAATACTTAAGCGGAAATTCTGGAAGGAAAACTTTAGACTTTAGAACATTGTTTTAACTTTATTGAGATGTGGTAAAGAAGGTCTCGCTTAGAAGAAGATATCCTACTAATATTATGAGTGCGAAAGTTTATGTGTGTATATGGTTCTTACTTTTTCACGCTCAAACGGCCGAACTGATTTTGATGAAATTTGATGTGAAGATAGGTTAGACCTTGGATTAACACATAGACTATTTTTTATCCCGAAAGCAATTGTGGTTCCCGAGGGATACGCAATTAACTTAAAAATCTATGTTACTCCTTCACGCTCCAACGGTTGGACCGATTTTGAAGAGATTTAGTATGAAGATAGGTTAGACTTTGGATTAACACAGGCTACTTTTTATCCCGTAGTAATATATTTTGTTCCGGATTAACGCGAGTAAGTTTGAGCGTGAAGAAGTTACTCACATACACACAAACTTTTTTTAATATTAGTAGTAATACTATTGTATATTAATATTTTATTTGTTTTTTTCGGTTCAAAATCTGAAAATAACAGTTTTTTTTATTTGACTAAAATAGCAGTTCGTGTGAACTTTACTTAACAGATCACTGTGTCCAATCATGTTCTTCATAAAATATTGCTAAGAACACTTATGACTAACATACCTCTTAAACGAAAAAAATACTAAATCAAAATCGATTCAGTTTTCCGTTTGGGAGCTACGATGTAACAGTCAGACACACACACACACACACCCGTACACACACACATACACACACGCTCTCAATAACACATACACACATGCTCACACACACACACATAATCACACTCACACACACACTTCATACTCTCACACACACACATCCATACACACACTTGGTTTGGCGCCGAGGGTCAAAAAGCAATAATAAAGAGACAGTCTTCCATTAAAGTTTCAGTTTCCATCATTTATTCAAAAGAAC
The DNA here is from genome assembly GCA_035578125.1 of Mellilla xanthometata. Lineage (NCBI taxonomy): Eukaryota > Metazoa > Arthropoda > Insecta > Lepidoptera > Geometridae > Mellilla > Mellilla xanthometata. Next base: position 3,395,345 of record JAPUBQ010000025.1, read on the forward strand.
AGAGAAAACTACTTCGTTATTCGAGTCGACGTTTTTACAGAGCTAGTTACGAGTATACTGTAAATAGAAGGTTGAAAGTTCATACAATTGTTCTTCAGTGATTTATTATTCAGAAACACAATTTGTGCTTGAAACTTAGATAGGATTGGGGGAGGGTCAACTTGGACATACGTGCTTTTGTGATACTTAGTAAATAATACTAACTACTACTATGTATTATAATATCTTATTTTATCTTCTTCTTATCTTAAGTATAAAATTTTCGTGTCACAGTGTTTGTTACCGTACTCCTCCGAAAAGGCTTGACCGATTTTTACCAAATTTTATATGCGTATTCAGTAGGTCTAAGAATCGGCTACTACATATCTATTTTTATGGCAAAACAGCGTTTGCCGGGTCAGCTAGTATTCATATAAATAAATATTAGGACGCATTTCACACACGGCTGGTTAACCCCATACTGAACCATTTCTAGTTCGTGGTATGGTAACTAACACAACTAATATACATATCCATACATACTCCATAGCCAACTTATTTTAGTTAAGCACAAAGATGTTGGCCGGGCCGGGAATCGAACCCGAAACCTTCTGATTGGCAGTCCAGCATGGTAACCTTTATACGCCAACGAGGTCGTCAAATATATCAATAATGTTTGTATAACCGGCTATCACTTACGTTTGATGAGCAGTGCGGGCGCAGCCGTCATCGCGAGCGTACGTTAGCTGTGTTCCTGCCCTTGAGAATGGCACACTGATTGTGCTGAAACATGTCCCGCTAATACCGACACAATAAACGTAAGTGATAGCCGGTTATACAAACATTACTCAAATATGCCTATTCATATATCATTTATATTATTTTTGAGGATCAAGGATATTTAGGTAAGAAAGGAAGTTATGGTATTTAACTTTAAAAAAACTACAATTTAATTATAGCGCTAGAAAAAAAGTTATAATTAACAGGCAAAAAAGTTTTTCGCCCTTATAATTTTGGCAGAAATCGCCTTAAGCGATAAGGCCGCCTAATGTACTATGTTTTTTTTTCTTCTTCTAATGTAATATTGTTTATGTATTTTATATATAATAAAGACATATTTCATTTAAAAAATCCACCTATTCAAAATAAATTGAGATAGAAGCTTAAATTTAATATTAGAATATAATAGTAATTTATTCAATCAAAGTCAATTAAAGAATAATAATAATAACATGTCACATATTAAAAAAATAAACAAATATCCCGCCCCTTCACGCCCTTGGTGTATCATGCTCGCTATATTAGAATGGTCTAAAACCTCTAAAATTCACCAAAACTCTCCAGTAACGTCTTTTCTTTGGCAACACTTAATCCAGTTTTAGACCTTTTCACGCTTTTCCGAATTACTTCACTTTCTTATCTTAGTGTCTTTGACACCCTTCTATTGAACAAGTTTAGGATAATCTCATACTTATTTCAAAGTGCTTAAAGTCGATTATCGCTTGGCCCTATTTTAGATTGTCAAATATTGAGCATCAAAAGTAGGTAAAGGTGGCGTCTCACTGTCAATTGTTTTATTTAGAAATTACACTTTTATTAATCGATCGATTCTCACCTAAACTAGATAGACAGATAGAAAAACATTTCGAAACATTAACAATAAGTGTAAATTTTTTGAAGCGATGACATAGATCTCTCTCTAGTGTGCGGTCTCCTCTCGTTGGTTCGATCCCCATCAAAGAACTCGAGCGTAAGGTGACGGAAAACTACCTGAAGAAACCATAGTATGGAGGCAATTTCTTGTGCTGCCTTGAAGCACCCTAATTGTACTTTGCAAACTGTTATCGTAAGACATATTATAAAAAAAAACGTTGGATATACATTCAACGGGTTTTTTTAAAGTGTTACTGTTTCCAACGGTTTTTTTTTATGTAAGTGTGATCGTGTATTTCGTGAAAATATAAGCACCCTCATCTCACAGTGTTTACCGGCAGCCTCCTTAGTCTTAAGAAAAGGCATGCTCCACCAGTGTCGCTTACTCGTATGCTTAGACACCTTACTGGTTAAAAGCCTAGCTGTAAGGTGTAAAAATAATCGGCCAAGTACGAGTTGGCCTCTCGGCATGAAGGACTCTGTACTATTATCTTAAAAAATGGCAAGAAAACGCGTTTTTGTATAGGAGCCTCTCTTAAATATTGATTTTATTTTTATTTAATTAAATTTTGAAAGATGTATGTATATTAGATCTATTATATTATTTGAAAATTTTAAGCCTCTACCTTTTACCGTTATTTATATATTACAAAAAATTCGATAAAAACACGTCTATTGTATGGGGACAATCTTATTTTTTTTATTTTTAGTATATGTTGCTATAGCGGCACGGCAAATACATAACTTGTGAAAGTTTCAGCTTTCTAGCTATCACGGATTTTGTGATACAGCCTAGTCACAGACCATCATGCAGCGGAGGCTTAGTACTAGGGTCCCGTTTTTACCTTTTAGGTACGAAACCCAAAAAAAAAAGTGATCCGAAGTTGGAACATTTTAGAAAGTAATTGCTTGAAAGACAATGTAAAACTTCCCTTAAGCCCCCCATTCTAAGCAACATTTTAGAATATGTAGTAATTGTTCTAAAACACAATGTAAAACTTCCCTTAAGCCCCCCATTCTATCTGATAAACCAAGTAAGTATCGGTTTTCAATACTAACTTAATACTTTAGTGATATTGTTAAGGCCTCGGACCAGTGATAAGGGGGTTTTAAAATTTTATCACTCCGGCTTAAGCCTTAGAATATAGTGTTAGGAGAGATAAGCCGACACAGATTTTAGTTTAGTTCTTTTGAGAATTATTGTGAAAATTCTGTAAGTTAGTTTTTGTTTGTAAGTTAGATGACTTTGTAAAAACATTAAAGGTTTTTATTCAGAAGTAATATATACATATTGTGATAAAACTAGTAAATCATAGCTAAGAAGGAACCGGCCCAATACTCCATAATTACTTAAAATTTTTAGTATCTTTTGTTATACCGACACGAAAAATACATAACTTGTGAAAATTTCAGCGTTTTATCTACCACGATTTCTAAGATACAAGCCTAGTTACAAACAGAAGGACAGTCAGAAAGACATACAAAGAGACAGACTTCGTAATAAGCGTTTTTGGGGAGAGAAGCTTCTTCGTAGAAGCTTAGTAATAGGGTCCCGTTTTTGGGGTTCCTAAGGTAAAAACGGGACCATTATTACTAAGTCTCCGCTGTCTGTCTGTCTCCAGGCTGTATATTAGAAAACGTAATAGCTACAAAGCTGAAATTTTCACAAGATATGTATTTTCCGTGCCGCTATATAATACAATACAATCAATAGTTTAGCACATATACAGGGGTGAAACGTACTATAATTAGTTAAATACTAAAGTATAGCTTAGCCTTAGTGTACGTCTTGCTATATACACTGAGCCCTGCGCTAAGTATCTTATGATCCTGTTATGCGGGGAATAGAATAGTGAACTGTAACTTCCTATTGTAATTCTAGAGGGTCGTTTCTTTCTTAACGAAGTTTCGTCAGATTTTGAAAGACCTCTCCGTTGTCTGAATACTTTATAATTTTTGCTAAATCAATCCCGAATTCCGAAGTGGCTGTAGGGCTGTCTCTTTTTAGCTGACTTCTTAAAAGTGTAAAGATTTGGGCATCTGTTTTTTTGTCTAATTTCACACACGGCTGTTTAGCGCCGTACTAAACTACTAATCTAACTATTTCTAGTTCGTATTATGGATGCTAACACAACTTAGACATACATAAATACTACTATACTCAGCAGTTGCTAACCAGGCGAGCACTAGAATAGTGGCAGGTGACGGGGCCACAGACCTGACCAGTCACGGGGGACCTGGGACGTCGGATCGGGGTTGTCCGGCGTCCATTGCACTCACGGTCCCCGAGGTGGTTGCGGTGGACCACGTGCACTGCAATGGGAGTCATCCCCTGAGAAGGAGCCTCGCAGGCTAGCCGAGGTGGGCGGGGTGGAGGGTTAATGCGAGAAGCGGAACCTCACCCCGCCCTTTCCGGTGAGGAGGCCATCGTGAGGTTTTAGTCGGTAGTGATGCCCTTCTGGCATCGAGCCCGACATAAACCACTCACCTCCCCGGGTGTGGTGGGCATGCGTAAATGCATTTCCTCGCGTTACCTAACACCATGCTTAAGTTTTCTTACGATTCTTAATACAAAGTTAACATAAGATTATGTTTACTTTGCATTGAGAATAAAAAATATATCTGTCTTTAAAGTCGCAGCGTCTTGAAACCCCTACACCGAACGTCTGATTGCCGTGCAGTAATGATTATTGACAAAGGAAAGTCGCCCTTATTGATCAGAGTAATCAGAGGGCACTCGTGCGATTCCTTTACGGACTTTTGGGGCGAAATTAGGAAATCGCGAGTTGGGAACTAAGGTCCGTATAGAAATTTTGTGTTACGTAATCATATGTGTTTTAAGAGTTCCGTACTTAAAAGGTAAAAACGGGACCCTATTACTGAGACTCCGCTGTTTGTCTCTCTGTCTGTCTGTCTCAAAGCTGTATCTCAGAAACCGTAATAGCTAAAAAGCTGAAAATTTACCAAGATATGTATTTCCCGTGCCGCTATAACAACAAATACTAAAAATATAAAAAAATAAAATATTAAGAGGTTTGAGCTTTCATATACTTCTTCATGTACGACTACGTACAAAGTCAAGCTCTTTAATATCAAATTGAAGAAGTGAAAAGTATGATTTTTGACATTAGGTAGCTATCGAGGCTGCATTTTTCATCAAACATAATGAAGGAAACGCTTAAATATTCCTAGCACGTTTTTATGATAAATAGGCTTACGTTTGACCGCAGCTTGCCTGATGCTTGATCAAGCTTGACTGTGGTCTAAGATGTATCACGCTTGCCTAGAAGGAACCTAGGGACAAACACACACACACAACACTCTGTTGTTTTGAACAACGCGTTGGGGGTTGAAAAAAAAAGGAGTAAAACTCTAGCCCATTTCTCTCAACAATCCCCACTACATTAGTCTGTCGCTATCGACAAATTACGACATCCATCTGTGACGTCACAGATAGTGCGTCCGTAGTAACTATAATGTAATCTGTGGTCGGATGAAGATGGATGACTGAGTGAAGGAGATAAGACGTTTTATTAAGTTTAAGGTCATTTAACACATTTATATATAGAAAGGTGAAAATGTAAATATCTATCGATATATTTTTCTATGTATAAAAATGAATCCCTGTATCCTTTGGTTACGCTATCACACGTGAACGGCTGGACTGATTTCATAATTTTTTTATTCTTCTTCTTCTTCCTTGCCTTATCCCACTAGGTGGGGTCGGCACAGCAAATTTTCCTCTTCCACTCTCCTCTATCAGCCGTCGTCTCTACACTCACTCCTTTCACTCTCATGTCCTCATTCACACACTCCACCCATGTCTTCTTCGGTCGGTCTCATGCCCTTCTTCCTTGCACTACCATTTCCATACATCTCCTACTAACGTGCATCTTTTATTATTCATGTATTTTTTATTGTATTTCTTTTTGTTAAACCATATCTAGTTTGTATTAAGGTTGCTTACACAACTGATATACTACACATATAGCATAAGCGTAACATAAGCAGCACACTATACGTTCCCAATGCTGGCACCCAGGTCCTTCTCTCACGAGAAGAGAGATATAGGCCATAATCCACCACGCTGGCCAAGTGCGAGTTGGCGGACACGTCTTCAAATATATATTATAGTCATCAGACATGCCAGTTTCCTCACGATGTTTTCCTTTACCGTAAGTGCAAATCCTCACATAACTTGAAAAACAAGTCATTGGTGTAGGACCGGGATCGAACCAGGGGCCGTCTGATTGAAAAGCAGACGTTAATACCAACGATCCACACTCGCTTTTTTAAAACTACACATATACATATATGTACATAAACTGACAGCAACCAAATTAAGTTCATCACAAAATATGTTGGCCGTGCATCAAACCCAGGTACGTCTGGTTAGCATTCCGGCATGGTAACCATTACGCCAACGAGGTCGTCAATTAGAGGATATGGACTTAAATAATATCTTTATTAAATTGTATTCTTGTAACTCGGGGCAACCTCGTTGGCGCAATGGTTACCATGCCAGACTTCCAATCACAAGGTTTCGAGTTCGATTTTCGGCACGGCCAACATCTTTGTGCTTAACTAAATTTGTGTGTCTGGGTGTTAAATATGTATCTATATAAAATATATATGTATGTATATGCAGTATGCCAGTTGTGCTAGCTACCATAACACGAACTAGAAATGGTTCAGTATGGAGTTAGCCAGCCGAGTGTGAAATGTGTCCTAATATAAAAAAAAACTATGTAGAAAGAACCAAGGGAAATAAACGCAGCTTGGAGCCCTAAAATTTGGCAATTTTTCAATGCCTCCCACTATAATTTTACAAAGCTTTCCTAAACTTTGTCCCCTACTTTACAACGCCGTAAAGCATAGTATGAAACTAATAGTTTAAATTTGAAAGATTGTTGTGAAACTTGGCCGCGGATTACTTCTAGATAGATTCTCGTAAGCAGATAATTCATACGAGTTACAAAGGGGTGGAAATGTAAAAATAGTCAAAGGAAATGTAAAATTGAGTGCTACGCGATACATTTTTATCGCAATTTTTTAGTTGTATTTTTGTTACGCGACCCTATCCTGAGGATATCGTCTCCATCCACCGCCCGCCTTTTTTTATATATCGTCGTATTTAATAAGTAAAAATATGAGTTCTGGAGTGGAGACCGCGTACCGTCACACCTAGTGTAGGATGTCGACGAACGAGGTGGAGTGACGATATACGGAAAAAATCGGGCAGTGGATGGAGACGATATACTCAGGATAGGATCGCGTGGCGTGTTTTTGGAGAGGTCTATGTCCAGCAGTGGACACAGATGGATTGACGATGATGTAAAAATACATAGTTTATTTTATATTTAGGTAAGTCTAGAAATAATAAACAAAATATTTTATACACACAATCAATTTCATTAAAAAATGTCTCTGAAGGTGTAATCAATAATAATGTTGTATTTAACATAGAATAGAAGTATGTATATAAAGAGTAATCTGTGTCAGTCCAAATTCTGTCGACTAACTAATCAAACTTGGTCGGTTAATAGTTTTGAGTTACGACCATTAGCAAATATGATGGTTTATCGGTTATGACTTGAAACTGTTTTTGACTGATCGAGCAAAGTGAGCGCATTGTTGAATAGATAATAAAAAAATATTTAGTGTATTCCCGCTGTGATCTGAAACCAAATTAAGATAAAACAAAAATTAAAATATTTTAAAAAATTAAGTGTGTTCCTCCGACCGACCACCGCACCTCCACTACAACTCACACCAGTATATAACCTTTTTTTTTTCGTGAGAAAATGCATTTACGCATCTCTACAAGCCTGGGGGAGGCGGGCGGGGTATGTCGGACTCGACGGCCAGAAGGGCCGTCACTACCGACTACAACCTCACGGTGTCCCATCTCACGACGGGGGCAGGGATGCAGGACCGCACAGCGCATTGCCGCTGCTCTCCCCGCCCAGGCCGCTGTCCGCAGTCCGAACCAGTATATAACCTATTGACTCAGGCGTTACTTTGCGGAAATCCATTGTAAATAGAAGACAAAATTATAATTATTTAGTGTATTTCTGCTGTGACCTGAAACCCAAATTAAGATAAGCAAAGGAAAAATATAGGTATATTGTCGAAAGCACACGGTCTGCGAGGTTTTACGCTACATTAACTCCCCAGACAATTTTATTCTAGAAACTGGAGTGCTTTCCTACATACAAAGTACTGAGAGAACTAGATAGCACAGTTCGGTTAAGCTGTAATGCTTACCATCAGGTTAGTGTTTGGCGCCCCTCCTCCCCCGTGGGGCCCCGCATTGTCGAGGCGGGGGGGCTCAGTAACCGTGGCCTGGTCACCCACGGTGAAGCGAAGAGGGTCCCTGAGGTGGGCCACTCCCTACACTTGTATTCCCAGTATGCAAGTGCTAGATGGAGTGGCACCAGTAGGTTGCGAAACCTCGTTCCGGAGGGGGTTTCGCAACTGAGGCGGGCTGCGGTGTGGTTTGGGAGGCACCGCAGCCGAAGGTGTCAAAATTAAAAAAAAAACAATATATTATTAATTATCTCAAAATATCACAACAGACTAAATAAAAGAAAACACTTAACTGTGCTTAATCATCCCTTCTCATCAATTACTATAATTCGAGAGACTAGACGCCGTATCCCACTAATTTTGACAATTATCAATTATCACGATAAACATTTGATATCATGATAAATTATCTTAATATTACCTAAATACGATAATTTTCGTGTGCTAACTAAAGAACATTAGTAGCAACTATAGCTCGGCTAGCTAAAGGTGATCTGACGCGATCATCGAAGCTAAGCTACGGTTGATGCGAATGGTCTTTGGATGGGTGACCATGTTCAAGACTGTCGTTTTAATACAATTATTCACTTGCAATATAAAAACTTAACAATCTAAAAAAATTGTACTTACATAATAAATACCCATAGAAAACATCAAATACTTACTTAAAAACTTTTCAAATATAAAATCTTAACTCAATTCGGTTCAATCGTTCGGGAGGTTTGAATAAAACGCATCAAAGAATGAATGAATGAAAGAATGGCTGAATGAATGAATGATCGATGCATTTATCAATTTTTTGACGGTCCATGGCCAATACTTTCGGTAATCAATCACTTTCGAATCCAATCAATATTTATACTATTTACCCGACTGCTACATAGAGGATTCTTTTTAGGGTTCCGTACCTAAAAGATAAAAACGGGACCCTATTTTATTAAGCTTCCGATGTCTGTCTGTCTGTCTCCAGGCATCTCAGAAACCGTGATACGAGTAGCTAGAAAGCTGAAACTTTCAAAGTTCAACTGTATTACTTTACTAATAACGTTTAAAATCCTCGAACTCAAATAAGACCACACTCTTACTTGTGGTCTCATTTTCCTTGCCGGTTTTAGAGACATCACCTTATATGGTAAGTTATGGAAGGTATTTTACATGTGTCATTTTTATCAATATCCAAATTTATTGTGGTCCTGTTAGTTTAAAAATTGTAATGTTTGTTATTACTCGTATTTACTCACGCGAAATAATTATATTTCACCTTACAAACAAACAGTTCACTTTAGTCTCAAGAGTAAAATGAACTGTTTGTTAAAACGGCAAAACTTGATAGCCAGCCCATCCTTAGATCTAGATTTTCCCAAAAGTAGGCCTCTGATTTTCTTTGATTGGTACACTCCACAACTCGGGGGCAAATTCTTAATTAGCCTGCCTGTGACTCGTGTAAAACAGATTCGGGTTTGTATTTAGCCGAATAGGAAAGATACAGATGTATAACTTCACGAGTTTACAGACTTTATATTATACTAGCTGACCCGGCAAACGTTGTTTTGCCTCACTTAAGGGTATGAAAAATAGATAGTGTAGCTTATATGACACGTTCGTAGATTTACCATAGCAGCGCCATCTATTGATTACTTACTCAACCCAGTCGAAAGGTATCGACATCTGTTAGAATCATTTGGAGTCAACAGATAATTGTGACTGTCAAATAATAACAGTCAATAATTAGCAATAAATTAAAATTGCGACTATGATTTGAGATTTAAACTATCCTATCTTTCAAGTTGGATCGAACTGCACATATAATCGGTTAAGTGGTTTAGAAGTCCATTGAGGACTAACATTGTGACACGAGATTTATATATATTAAGATTTCAAACGGGTTTAAACTATTTGTTTTTAATTTAAATCTACTTAAAGCCATATTTCGGAGATTTGCGTGTAATAAAATATAGAATATTTTTTTTTACATAAAGTGAGTTTGCGGTTGAACAAAATTCACATTGCGCGCTTGACCAGAAAAAAAAAACAATACATTCTTGCTTTCAAAACAGCTAGATATTTTTTTAGCGGAACAGCGCGTTTGGTAAAAAATTCAATTTCTTGTTGGTTCGCACAATGAAGGTTAAAACTGCTTAGAACGCGTCTTTCACGCACCTCCACAGTATAACGATGGCTAGATTTGACCTGCTTGTCCGATGATGGAATGGAATTCCCATTCCATTCCATCATATATCATGTGATTTTGTTTCCAACCCTCCGAAATCATTTATGCTGATATATCACGAATTACTTTATCTTCATCTTCTTTCAAATCTCATAAAAGAGTTTTTTTTGTTGCATACATGTAATTTATAACAATAAAGTCTTAATTAATCTGCATCAATGTCAAAGGCAGTAGGTATAGCATCTATTTATTTTGTAATTTTTGACGTGACAACGACTTAAATTAGGTTGCGGCTGGGAGTCACTTATGAAAAAGTGTAACGCCCGGTAACGTTACGATGAGTCACCGAACGAGAGAGAGGCCCGCCGAATGCCTTGCGTCTCTCTCCCACTCAACTATGATCGGTCTGCCGCGCGCGCAGCACGCGGCGTTGTCACGTAAAATCTTCGCCCGTAAAACCGACGTTACAGGCAACCATTTTTTTTGTAATGATATCATAAATAGGTAATAGTTTCAAAGGCAGTAGGTATAGCATCTACTTATTTTGTAATGATAAGTAAGTAATAGTTCTTATTTCTGGTTAAACTAAACTAGACTTCTGTTATCTCCTAAACAACAATACAATTAGATATATAATCTTGTGCATTATTTAAATTCATTTGCCTTTCCATTGTTATCTCAAAATAAATGGAGTAAATTTGAATCGTAATGATTTTGTAGGTATCTGTAATTCCCTAACCTGTCTAACGTTCCCTTAAATGAAATTTCACATTTTACGTACAACGTGGCCTTAAATTAACTCTGTGTTTGTATAAAACACGCCTTTTGTTTTCCTTCCAAGTGTGCAATCACGAAAATGTGCCGCGAGCTTTGAAGCTTCTAGTTCGAGAGGTAAGGGGTAAGAGTAGATAGATAGATAGATTGAAAAATATTTATTGGTTTATATTTTATAAAAAAAAAAAAAAAAAATTGCCTTTATATCCCAGAATAAGTATTAATACATTACAGTTTTTTTACATAAAATTTATCATAAAATACAATGTCTAAAAGCATGTCAAAGTTATTGAGATTATTATTATGTCACACAAATAAGACGCAATAAACTAAAATAAACTTGAAATGAGTGTGCCACAATTGGCAGCCTTATCGTTTAAAGAGATCTCTTCCAGGCTTCTATGAGTAGCGCCTGTAGCTCGGCTAACTAAGGTGATCTGACGCGATCATCTAGGTTAAGCAACGGTCGGTGAGAACAGTCTTTGGATGGGTGACCACGCACAAGAGTTTCTTTTTAAGAAGTGGCTTTACATCTGGTCGCAACCGTGGGTCGGATGACACAATATATTGTAGGTATCGACTGTTAGTCTCAGTACAAGCAGTCGTTAAGCAAAGTCAGACCCCCTGTGGGCGTCTTGAAAACTATTGACACCAGAGCTTAGCCACTCAGCCCATACGAAATGTTAATTATTATTTAATATTATAGTACTGTATTTGTCCAAATTAGCTGATTTATCCAACCAGGTGGCCCTGCTCTAAAATTTTTTACTCTTACAACCAAATATGCAAGATCTAGTTGTGCTGCGAAAAAAAACTAGTCATTCCACCGCGTGTAACTACACCAGTTAATAACACTCCGACAGGAAGTAGAGCATGCTTAGTCCGTTATAACTGGCTCCCATGAAGTCCACCGGAACGCACTGGATACCTTCAAAGGTTGGTCCTGAAAATCAGTGCTGCAGAGAAATCTGTAGCATTTATACTGAGGGCTGACCTTTTTCGGACGCTAGGGGGGACACATACTATGCTGTCTTTTTTTTCATGTTCGTTTTGTGTAATTTAAAATAATGTATATGTATGTTTCTGTGTCTGAAATAAATGTGTTCTTTCTTTCTTTCTTCTTTCTAAACTTGAACTTGGAACAAAAGTATAAGCTTTTATGGCTGCAAAATTTAGGCATTACGAAAGTTTGTAAAAAAATTGTGACAGATTTTTCAACCTTAAGTTGGTTAGTGAATAAAATGAAGCGTCGTCTCCTCACCAAAATTTTACAGCTACAAAAGCTTATACTTTTGTTCCAAGGTCACCCTTATATGACCTAGGTCACAAATCCTTTTAACAAACCTAGGACCTAAAGTGCGTTATTTGTTTTTAAACTATTTTAACGAGTGTCTTTTCAAATAGGTTTAAAGTAAGTCCAAATTTGCACTCAGACTGAAAAGGGTATTACAGAACCCTTTCTTTAAAAAAGTGTAAAACTAATATTGTTTTGAGTCTAAAAAGTATTTTGAAATGTTTGTTTTGACTGCCTATGGCTTGTAGTTTTTCACAACTACATAATAAATATGTTATTCATTAAATTGAATTGATTTTAATTATTTATTATGTATGACAAGGCCCCTTTACAGCAGAGAAATATTAAATTTATTGTACTGATATCTTGTGACGATTCCAATTTGAAGTTTAGTATCATAAGTTAAATGTAATATCTTTGTGACTTATTGAAAAATATATAACATTCATTCATTCATTCACTCATTGTTATGAAACGCACTGCAACTCAAATCAAATAATTTATTTATTTATACACAATTTTATACAATTGGTAGCAAGAATGTTTGTTATACTATGGTTTTTTACACATTTTGTATTAAGAGCTACAAGTAATGAGCCTGCATCTCCAAACTAAGCGTGTAAGCTTGTATATTAGAGATGCATACGCCCCATTGGACATGAATGCAGTAGTTGCGGTATAATCATTATAGATACTTAATTAAAAATACAATTATTGCTTAAATTTAGTGTTAGTAATAAAAAAGAAAAAAAAATATGCCGATTTGGTAAACCACGTCTCTTACCATTTTTCAGAACTTGGTCTATCATCATTATATGTCCGCTCTTAAGTTCAATGTGAAGTATTGTGTAGGTATAATTTATCTAGGTTCTTTTGTTTTTGTTAAGTTTGTACACCACCATAGTCCATACTAGGCATACTTCACCTTAGGGTCAGCTCAGACCGAGACGCGACGCTGCGCGCTGATTTTATATAGAGCGACTCGAAATATACTTTATTTACTACACCAAAAGATTCACATTACATTGTGATAATTCAGGTACTGCGCTGCGCAGCGCTGCATCTCGAGATGCATCGCGGCTTGTTCTAGCAATGAAATGTGAATCTTTTCGTATAGTAAATAAAGTATATTTTGAGTCGCTCTATGTAAAATCTGCGCGTCGCGTCGCGTCTCGGTGTGAGCTGACCCTTAGGACTTAGACATGACTTAGCGACACTCTAGTCGCTAAGTCATGTCTAAGTCCTAAGTCATGTCAAAAAAAAAACTGAGTTCCATTACATCATCTTTGTATGACCTGAAATGACATGAGCCAAGTACCAACTAGGGTATCGAACTAAGATCTTCACAAGATATAAAACATAGAGTAGCCGTCTCTTGATGGCACTACATATCACTTGGTAAATGGAATATCGCCTCTCGAAGGTTTACGACGTCGTAACCCCCTGCCCAAGTGCCATGGCAGTGGGGATTGATAATTTTATCCATGCAGCCCCGGCTGACATCCTTGTTTTTTATTTTGGGGCAAAAATCTAAAAATTAAACCTCCTATCCTAATATAGCCGGTTATATTGTATTGACGTTATATATTTAATAAACTACTTCATAATATACTCGTATATTTATTTTTAGGTTAATTAATTTCGTTATATCGATACTGCCCGGGAATAGATCCCGGCCTTTTTAAAACAAAAGTGTAAGAATTTTGCTTTTTAACCGACTCCAAAAAAGGAGGAGGTTATATAGACTGTATGTATTTTTATTTTAAATATGTTCTCCGATTTCTTAGCCATTTGTGGACCGATTCTCAAAATTATTTTTTATTCTTTCGTCTTTCACTTCATTAAGTTAATAATTCAGAAAAGTCTAGATTTTTAACAAATTAGTCACGTCTTGTTTAGGAAATACTTATTCACTTAATTCAAACGCATTATTGGTATTATTAATTCTCTAAAATAATTAAAAATAATTAGTAGGTACTGCTTACGTGAATTACAGTAATGGAACGATAAAAAAAAGGTATACGATACTCACCTAAGATTTTTTTCTTTTAGCTTAAATTTCTCGGGGATAATTGTAATTATCTTTCCCCTTGTTGTTCTATGCGGGCTCTGGAAGGGTCACGTGGCATATTTCGTTTGCTTACGAGTGGCTTGTAGGTAGTTACTCTTATCTCTCTATTGATTGAATGTGACGCCCTTTGGTAAACGAATGTACGCGTAGATACAACACATAATGTAAATATATACATACTTCTCTGAAGAGGAGGAGGAGATGCATGTTAGTAGGAGATGTATGGAAATGGAAGTGCAAGGAAGAAGGGCAAGAGGCCGATCGAAGAAGACACGGATGGAGTGTGTGAATGAGGACATGAGAGTGAAAGGAGTGAGTGTTGAGGCGACGGCTGGTAGAGAAGAGTGGAAGAGGAAAATTTGCTGTGCCGACCCCACCTAGTGGGATAAGGCAAGGAAGAAGAAGTAAATACCTCTCTGTCTGTCTAGTAAAGAAGGAAAGAAAGGAAGTTTTTTAGTTTTTTTTTTAATGGTAGATTATATTAAAGTTTACGACCTCATTACGCCAATGACAACTTTCAATAGCAACGGTCCAGCAGTTTCAGAGCCTAATCGCGTCAAACAAACAAACAAAAAGTCAAAATATTAATCATTAAAAAAAAATCTAATAAATAGTCTTTGTAACTTAACCTACGTTATTTTCAAGTTACTCAAACAATCAATATATCCAGTTCTAGACTGCTGTTTCCACTACTGCACACCCATCATCTCTCAAACTCATCAAATCTTGTTTGCAGCACGATTTATCTTCGACATTCCATTTACCAGCATGTAAGCTCACCACATAACTTTAATATCTAGGAACGGAAAATAGTATAGGAGACAATGGTGGCGATTCTGGCGTACTAAATTCTAACTAAGCTAAACTAAATTAAAAGTTGCCCTGTTTTTTTTTATCGTTAGTGAATAGAAAGAGACGGTACGATCTGAAACATAGTCAAAACTACTTAAATCACGTTAAATTTGGAAATTGTAGGTAGAAAAATTGTACCTATTTCATGTAAATTAACAATTCTGACAAAAAATATTGATTGCCGGTATAATAGGAGTAAAAGACTAGTAAACATTGGATCTAATTAACTTACTGTATTAAAACTTTCGTAAAGCATATCTGAATAATGTTTGTATAACCGGCTATCACTTACATTTATTTTGTTTAGTTTAGTTTTAGTTTACAGGTGAACGCCTATTAGCGGGAGCAAAGCTCGGCGAACGAATCGAATACAAGGAAGCAGTCGGCGGATTTATTTATGTGAGCAAATATACGAGCTTTTTTAATACAGTGAAAAAAGTAGGCAGTGCAGGCACAGCCGTCATCGCGAGCGTACGTTGGCTGTGTTCCTGCCCTTGAGAATGGCACACTGATTGTGCTGAAACATGTCCCGCTAATACCGACAAAATAAACGTTAGTGATAGCCGGTTATACAAACATTATTCTAATTAACTTACATTTTATATCGTTTTGTTTTTCACTCTTCTTTGTCTTCACCTTTTCCCACTATGTGGGGTCGGCACAGCCCGTTTTTTGCTTCCACACTCTTCTGTCAGCCGTCATATCTACAGTCACTCCTTTCTCTTTCATATCCTCTTTCACACAATTCATCCACATCTTCTTAGGTCGTCCTCTACTTCCACTACCTTGTACAATCATATTCATACTTCTCCTAGTCACATGCTTCTCCTCTTTTGTTTTTCAGTGTGCAATAGAAATTGCCGTTATCTCCCGAACTATATTCTCCGACGTCTTGTCCGTGAAGCTGGTTGTGGTCATCACTCAATATTTACACGTGATAGAAACGTGTGGTCACCGCCATCTCTAGGAAGTTGGATCCAATGTTGGTCTCATATTGGCTCCAATATATTGTACCAAAAATATTGCAAGTAATTTTGTTTTTATTTATTTTTAGTTAACAAAATTTTCGTTTTAACTAGGTCTGGTTTGTAAATATTATTCATAAGAGCTATGTTTACTTTTATTTTGTTAAATTCAATAAATTACTTTAAAAAAAAGTAAAGTAGTTTTTAATTAAGTTTTTTGCACATAATTATTTGTTTTATTACCATTTTTTATTCATATACTCTGATAAATTTTCGAAAATTTTTTACGAAATTATGTATTTTTTTCAATTTTAAAAAGCCATTTTTTCTGTTGTATCATTTCCGCCTGTTTGATTGTTAATTGCGAATGAAGAGATGCGACTTTTTAGGAAATTCTAGTTACTCTAAAGAATACGAATCGTGCTTTAAGCGTTTAAGTAGCAAATAAATATTAAGTAATCTATATAAATTGCTTATTATACGTACAGAGTACATAATATATTTTACTAAATATAACTATTATAGATATTTTTTTCCATTACTCAATTAAGCTGATTGTTCAGACCATGCACTGAGGCAATTCATTCGATTTTTTTCTCACTAAAGCAACTTCGCTTATTTGCTCAAAAACACGTTGTAAACGAGTAACTAATACTTAAACACATACAAACTTTCGCTCTCTTAATATTATATTCATACTGGTCCAAACATTGGTAAGATACAATAGCCTAGTCAAAAGTTTTTTCAGCGGAACTTCATTGTTTTTCGAAAACTATCTAGATGCCATTCCGAATCGATTGACACCTCAATCATAATTTTCGGAGACTGCTGAAAAAAGTTGACCAAAAAGGCACTTGTTGACTAGACTAAATTCGTTAAACTGTTTTTATTTCTCATTAAAGCTTTGCTACTTTGCTTTTACCAAGCAGACCATGTGTAAATGAGTAACTTACGCTAAAACACACACAAACTTTCGCCCTCATAACATTACTTAAATATTGGCCCAAACATTTGTGCATTGGGTCAAACATGTGCACCCGTGTTTGTGTTGATATTTCAAACTACTGATGGATAAGCACAGGTCAAGTTTGTTTGCGCAAAGTTGGCGTGTTTGGCCACGTTTGGTAAAGGTAAAGTGCAGGAGCATGCAATCTGCAATGTTTTGTGTTTGTACTGTTCACAAAGTGCATACCGGATGTGAAAACTGTTCTTTCACTAGCGGCGCCCTATAGTGTTACCCGCCTCATTTTCTATACCAATATTATAACGAGGAAAGTTAGATTTTTTGTTTGTTTGTTTGACGCTAAAAAGCTCCGAAGCTACTGGACCTATTTTAAAAATCTTTCGCCGCGCGTTGGAAAGCTACTCGTACATTATCCCTGAGTAACATATGCTATATTTTTTTCTTTTAGCAACTTACATTATTTTATAGCCCGAGCTAAATTTTATTTTAAGTAACTATTCCATTGTTTATAGTATTTTATTTAGTTGTGAGTCTTTGTTACTTGTTATAAACAATTTTAATTTGAATTTGAAGCCGGAACGATCTGCAAGTTTTTTTATATAGTTTCATTTAATTCGAGTCACTTAAGGAAAGCGCTTTTAGGTCGGCTAGCTAAGGTGATCTGGCGCGATCATCGAAACCAAGCAACGGTTGATGCGGACGGTGTTTGGATGGGTGACCATGCAAAAGACTGTCGATTTTGGCATTTTCTTACCCTACATTTCAAAAATCTATTCTAATAGTTATAACAACTTCTTTGTGAGTGAATTATTCCAGACTATGCATGTTCCACCTTAGACCAGAGTGTCGTTAACTTGTGTGGTAACGCGCGTAAATAAATTAATAAGAATCAACTTTTGGTACAAGAAGCCCTTAGACATATAGGTACATTTGTGTGGGAAATTTCTTTGACTGCCTTCCTTTCACTTTTGTTACCTTCTACGATGCTCTACGGCGTAGACAGCTACAACGATGTCTACGAACGCATGTTTAAATGTTCTACGAAAACCTCATGCGCGTAGCATTGTTTAAAAGTTCTACGAAAACCTTGGTTTATTCAGCGAAGTATTAAAAAGTGGAAAGGCGACTTCAATTTGAATAATACAGAACAAATTTCGATGAAATATACATATATGTATGACCAACTAGCTGCTCCTTCGGTGTTAACCGCGTTAATCCTGGTTAACGAAAAGAAGTTTATCCGGGATAAAAAGTATTCTATGCATTAATCCAAGATCTATCTTCATAGTAAATTTCAACAAAATTGGTCCAGCCGTTGGAGAGTTAAAGAGCAAAATAGACTTTGAAGTTATTTGCTTATTCCATGGGACACGATTGTTTTCGGGATAAAAATTAGCGTATGTATTAATCCAAGGTCTAAACTATCTTCTCACCAAATTTCATCAATCTTCAAAATCAGTTCAGCTGTTTACTTGTTGATTTTTTCTAGGACTTTTGGGCTTTTTAAAAGTTCGAAAACTAAATAGAATATATTTAACTTACCCAAATTACGAAAAATAACGTACTGCGTATTTGAAGTTTATTGTTAACAACATCGTAAACGGTATAAAATATTAATACATTCAGAGTGCAAACAGTTTTTGACGTTTACATGTAGGCGAACTGAAATATGGATTACGCACTACGAATAGTAAATAAAGTAAACGACGCATTTCTGTTCGTTCTTTAAATATATTGTGGATAGGATTCGGTTGACCTTTATTTACAGAAAGAACTATTAACATTAAAGATAACAAGAAGGGAACAAGAAAAATCAGAACACTACAATTTAACTTTTTTTTTTATTTTGCCACGTAAATGTTTGTTATTGTTTTTTATGTATTGTTTTTGATTGTGTCACAAAATAAATGTTTTTTTTCTTTCATTCTTTAAATTGAAGTAAGCTCACCGTCCAGGCTGTCGTTTCGGGGCAGAGTTCCCAAGATGCTGGCAGCATTGTTCCATTGAACAGCTAAACTTAGTCTTTGTAAGAAATAGCTGCAAGCTCTAATTGAAGATTTGGTTTCAATTTTAAAATATCTTTATTTGCTTGATTGATTATTTTACGCGCATTTGTCCAAAGCAAACGTGCCGAACGGAAAGAGTGATTTAATTTAATCTTCTTATGACAGCTTGCATATTTGAATAATGTTTGTATAACCGGCTATCACTTACGTTTATTTTGTCGGTATTAGCGGGACATGTTTCAGCGCAATCAGTGTGCCATTCTCAAGGGCAGGAACACAGCCAACGTACGCTCGCAATGACGGCTGTGCCCGCACTGCCTACTTTTTACACGCTTTATATTAGCTTCACCTGTATGTTTGTTTGTAACTGACTTCTATGGGCGCGATTTTGACCCACTTTAAACGGCTAGATTTCATTGAAACTTTGTAGATTTATTGAGGACCGATGACAATACACTAATTTGATAAAAAAAAAAATGTATTTTGTTTGTATGTTTGTTTGTAACCGACTTCTTTGGGCGCGATTTTGACCCACTTAAAACGGCCAGATAAGCGTGTTTTTTAGTTTTTTTTTTAACTATTATTATTTCACTGTATTAAAAGCTCGCATATTTGCCCGGATAAACAAATCCGCCGACTTTCCTTGATTTCGATTCGTTCGCCGAGCTTTGCTCCCGCTAATAGGCGTTCACCTTTAAACTCCAAACAAAGTCATCGGAAATTCGTACAGAATTTCTAATCACCTTGTCATAATTGAGTAACACTCCGACCTTTACCTATCAAATGAATTTCCGTCCCTGCTCCTAACCCTTTCATCTGCCTAATTCTCTTTTGAAATACTTTTGGAGAATCTGACACCCGCAACCAATGATTACTCTGTTTAAGATTGCGTAATTACGACTTCAATTGATTTAAATAAAATAAATATTATAGCTTTTGAAATTTTGATGCTTCTCTCTCTTGTTCTTAAATGGTCTTTAAGTATGTCCGTGAGTTTACATATCGAGAATAAATATATTTCCCCTAGGCAAGGATGCTGGGTAGTAAAATAGTTGACTTAACAATCTTAACATCGGGGAAGCTGTGATTACATTCAAAAAGACATTATGAGCCGTTTGAAATTAAAATTACTCATTTATTGGCTTTGAAATCCCTGATCCAATATTTCAGCCGCTTAGCCCATATAACTGACGTTAAAAAAATATGTAAATACGACCTTATTTCTTAAAAAATATTTGTATTTATTTATTAATATTTAGTCTTAGTTCGTCATATATATAATAATAATAAAATGTATTACCAATAATATTTTTGCTATAGGTGAGAGGTGCGTAAGATTTTATGCAAGAGTGTGTGTTGTGTGTGTTGTGTTTGTGTGTGTGTGTGCGTGTGTGTGTAATTGTAAATGTGTGTAAGTTTTAGGTGCAAGGAGCAAAGAAAATATGAGTGTTTTTTTTTATCTATGTAGGTTATCTTTGAGGGCCTGGGTAAAGAAAAATGTATGTAGGCAAATATTTGCACTTCTGTTATATATTTTTACATCTAGTTATCTCATCTATCTATCTATACTTCCGCCAAATTCGATGTGAAATGTTTACCAACAAAGCGTTGCCTAGCAACCACTGACAGCAGTGGTAAAGAACTTTTTTTCTAATGTTCAATATAGAAATACTTGTGATACAAAAAGTGTTGAAGGAGCGGCCATGTTTGAGATGTTTGTTTACGATTTATTTTAGCACGTTTCGTTTTACACCATTGATACATTACAAGAACATCATCACATTGTATTCTCCCTAAAATAGCACTTAAGTATGACGTAGATTTTATAAGAAACTTGTAATTGAAATGTTTACTAAAACTGTTATTTTTAGTGATTACAAATTACTATTTCCCTTAAATAAAATATTTGTTGAAATTGCATCTTACTAAAATACAGCGTACAACGGAACATCATATATCAGGTCAATAATGCGACTAAATAAAAATTAACTTGTTAATTGGAATTTTTAAGGGTTTTAGTGTTGTAGGTATTTTATTTGGAAGAATAATAGAAAAGTGGCCAATGGTTTCAGATTCCTGCACTCAAACGAAAAAATGGCTAGGGTTGATGCAAATTCCAATGTAAGTAATCATTGAATATTCTGATTTCTTTTAAAACTCACTTCTTGGCAATTTGTTATTGCTATTGATCTTTAAATACAGTAAATATGACTTTTCAATTGAAATTACAAAAAGTCTGGACGAGTTTTACGACAAAATATAGAAATTCTGATAGCCGTAGCACTTTCTTGAAGTGATAACCCTAAAATTGTATTTTTTTTGTTTGTTTACATTTAGTTCACATCGAATTTGGCGGAAGTATATATATAACCATTCGGCTTTAACCCTCGTTCTAACGCAATCATAACTTTTTTCTAGTATCTAGTTAAGAGTAATCTGTGTCAGACCCTCAGTTATGTCTAATGTGAGTAGGCCTGCAGCTATTGGACCATTCGGTCCTTTAAACTTCCAAACTCAAGGGTTAAAACGTACTGAAGTTACTTAAAGGGTTGTGAACGCAGTAGAAACATTGCAGATAGACTACTTATATTAAAAAAAAAATGGTTGCCTGTAAAGTCGGTTTTACGGGCGAAGATTTTACGTGACAACGTCTGCCGCGTGCTGTGCGCGCGGCAAACCGATCATAGTTGAGTGGGAGAGAGACGCAAGGCATTCGGCGGGCCTCTCTCTCGTTCGGTGGCTCATCGTAACGTTACCGGGCGTTACACTTTTTCATAAGTGACTCCCAGCCGCAACCTAATTTAAGACGTTGTCACGTCAAAAAAAACTCTTTATATAATCCTGTAATCAGCATGTGTCGTCAATACAATGATATTCTTATCCACCATCACCTCGCCATTGATATATTTAATAGTAGCATAGTCAAATTTAAGAAAAATATTTTTGATTTATTGATATTAGAATAAAACTAAACTAATACTAAACTTAATTAAATTGCAGCTAACCTAATTGTCACCAACTAGTTTTGTAGTTTTGTTATGATTGTTTCTTTCTAATACTTATATTTGTTCATTTCGTGTACACATAGTTAGGAAAATAATCTAGTTTTGACCCTGGTTAATAATTCTTTTTTAGTTATAGTTTTGATTGTTTTCTGTTTTGTGAACCATAATAAAATAAAAAATAAATAAAAAAATGTAAATGTTATCCTTAGTGATAGCAAAATCTAAGGTGCTTTAGCGCTGAAAATATAATACATGAACAATACATAATTCTTAAAAAAATAAAAATACTACATAAAACAAAACTAAAATTTTACTTAAATGTTTCCTTTTATGTTTCTTGTGTATTGTACTTCTTTGTTTTTCTTATCTTTCTTTCTTTCTATATTTTACTAGCTTTCTTTCCACACGGGCTCTAAAATAATCTAAGTTGCAATGAGAATCAAAATAATATAGCCTATGTTACTCGGGGATAATGTAGCTTTCCAACGGTGATAGAATTTTTCAAATCAGTCCAGTAGTTTCGGAGCCTATTCGCGTCAAACAAACAAACAAACAATCAATCGTTTCTTCTTTATAATATTGGTAAAGATATGTTGTATAGCTAGTGTTAATAAAGAAAATAGTTGAAAGCTGCATCGAATATAAAAACACACACACATACACGTTTAAACAAAAATAAACTAAATCAAAATAGATCCACTGTTGGGCAATTACGATACCACAGACAACAGTCATATCAAACTTATAAAATAGACTTTCATTCACTAAAAAATAATTTCCTTAATCACTTATTGCATACTTATACTTCTTCTTATAAATATTAACTGTGTCCAACCAAATTACAGAACAAAAAGTTTAGAAATGTCGGTTACCTGTCTTTTCCGCTTAGATTGGCATTAAGATTTATTTACTTACCCTTAAACTAATTTAATTTGAAAACTTCATATCCACTTTAATATAAATACGGCCTGAAATAATCTTTTGAGGCTGGCCAGGATGAATTTCAACTAAGTTTTCGCTTTAATCACCCTATTTTTCCTTTCCATAAAACAAGCCGTTTTCATGTTGAAAATTAAATTTTTCTAGGAATAATTTGGCTGGGCCTCAATTTAACCTGAAATTGGTTGTTATGATGCTAAACAACCTAGTTTACACCAGTTAACCTAAAACAATGAAATTGCTAACAAATTGTTGTTAAATGTTTATCAAAATTTCAAGGTACAAAAAAATGTTATAATATAATTAACGAGGCCAATAAAGATATGAATAGACTAACTAAATTTTTTTATTCGGTTCAGCTAGGCATTTGACCTTCAGGGTGCGTAACCACACGATTCAGCTACTCTGGTCATTTGAGGGGGAATCTTTTGAGGGGGGAATCTTTTGAGGGGGAACCTTCAAAGAGATACCTGGCTACAATGGGACGCAACCATTACGTATGGGTTTTTTTACGAGGGGGAAATCTTCTATAAGATACCCAGCTGCAATTGGGTGCAGCCGGGTTATGTGGGGTTCTTACCCACTAAACCCCCTCGGTGACCAGCTTCGATGCCTGGTGGAGGGCTCCGGGTTCTCCGGTGGGAATACACCGAATTACGTATGGGCTATGTGGGATTTGTACCCACTAAATCCTCCCCGACCTGCCTCTGTGCTTAACCTAGGAGTCCGTGTTCTTCCCGGAAACACACCGGAGACCTCCTTGCACTGTGTTTAGGTCTTCCCGGTCATCATTTACTGACTATCAGCCAACGACGGCGACAGTCACGCGATGCCTTCGTGCACCCCGGACTCGATGAAGTGGGTGTCGGAACCCCATCTCCGAACACCCTCGAGTCTGATGCCCCTTTTAGTCGCCTCTTATGACAGGCAGGGGCAGTTCTGTAGCCTTTTTCATTCTTCCAGGATGCAGGGTTAAGCGATACTGGCTTAAGTTACCTATAAAATTGCCGTTGCGGATCTCGTTTCCCGAAGTGCTGTCTAAGAGGATTTCTAACATGGCTATTTTTTGTATCATTGGATATCTTGGATATCATTGGATATGAATAAACTCAAAGATATGATAGATACTAAAACTCATAATTATCATCAAAAACATTAAAGCTCAGTTTTCCTCTTTATATGTAAAGTGTATTATATATTATGACCATAGCCCATATACTTATGCCTTTGTTTTTAAATACTCGTTATCTTTTTTCAGGTACGCCCAGAGAACTTAGTTTGTTACCGCTTTATGTAAGTACATAACTAGGAATCATGTGTAACGGTATAGGAGAAGTCTATGAAAGATAATGGTGGCGATTCTGCCGTACACACGACTAAACTAAATTTTAAGAAGCCCCGTCTCTTTTCATCTTAGGAGGCCAGAAAAAGACGACACGTTCTGAACCACACACAAAACAACTAAAATCACGTCAAATATGGAATGTGCAGGCAGTTTTAGAGGTGATACAAGTGAGTGCGTTCTAAAGTCACCTATATTTTCTACATTTTACGTGATTTTAGTTGTTTTGACTATGGTGCAAGACGTGTCGTATGAGATGAAAAGAGACGGGGCTTCTTTAAATTTAGTTTAGTCGTGTGTGCCGCTGAATCGCCGCCAATACTTCTATCACACTCACACTATTTTCTCATGGTGGTAAGGCATTTCCTAGTGCTCGCCTGGCTAGCAACCACCCTCTACTAGATAAATAGATAAACTATGCATTCTTCTTCATCGAATGAGCTAAGTGGCCAAGCTCTGCTGTCGAGAGTTTTCAATCCTCCCGAATGGGCCTCTGTCTTCGCTTAGCGACTGCTTGTACTAACACTAACAGCCGGGACATCCGACCCACGGTATGCTATCGGTATGCACGGTATGGTAATTATGTATTGCAAAACAGGGGAAGGACAGTTCAATTAAAAAATAAACAAAGTACTTATCACTAAAAGCAATATCTTAATGTAATCTACATGAGCAGTAAATAGGTACAAAATAATAGTTTAAAAAACTAAAAAACACGCTTTTTATAGAAAACCCAACTATTTAACTATTCAACGATTCAGTATGGGGTTAACCAGCCGTGTGTGCAATGTGTCCTAAAATTAAAAAAAAAAAAAAAGAATAGTGTATTGTCGTCGGCCTCAATAAATCTACAAAATTTCAACGAAATCTGGCCGTTTAAAGTGGGTCAAAATCGCGCCCAAAGATGTCGGTTACAAACATACAGGTGAAGCTAATATAAAGCGTGTAAAAACTCTTCTCTTCGCGACATATCCATATGTAAGCATAATCGCTGCAGATTTTCCAGCTCATTAACGGTTCCAAACCAGAAATTCGTAGCAAATAATTAACCGAGTAAATTAAGCCCACATGAGTCATCTACCAACATTTTTACAATAGAATCGCTCAGTCATTCTTCAACCCTTACTTCGCACAATCAGGGATATAGTGCGTGACAGATTTTGTGAACTCTGGAAATGACACTTAATATCACATTTATAAAAGTTTAAAAAGCGAGTGTGGTTCGGTGGTAATAACATCTAGTTTCAATCAGACAGCCCCTGGTTCGATCCTGGCCCTACACCAATGACTTGTTTTTCATGTTATGTGTGGTTTGGCACTCGCTTTACGGTGAAGGAAAACATTGTGAGGAAACCGGCATGTTTGAGGACCACAATATCCGAAGACGTGTGTCATCCGCCAACCCGCACTTGGCCAGCTTGGTGGATTATGGCCTATATCTATCTTCTCGTGAGAGAAGGCCCGAGTCCCAGCAGTGGGAACGTATAGTGAGTGGGCTGCTTATGCTTATATCACGGCTAGACGAAAGATCGGATAAGGTTGGAATTAAGCAACAAGATAAAATTCTAAACTCGAGGACGAATATGGTCTATCATAATTGTAAAATAAATCAATTTTTGGCAAACGTTGTTTTGCATTTTTAACCGACTTCAAGAAATGAGGAGGTTATATATTCGACTGTATGTGTTATTTTTTTTTCATAAAACTGTCAAGCCAAGACAGAGACTGAGCGGTTTGAAAACTATTGTCACCAGATCTCAGCCACTTAGCTCATACGAAGAAGTAGAATGTATAAATGTCTGTGAATCTGTCTGTATGTCTGTTTGAGTTTCCATCACGGATGAACGAAAAATAGGATACGGATGAAATACAAAAATAAATAGGTTAGATACAAGCATCCGTTTACTTATTTCTGACTTATTTAGAGTAAAATACAAAACCACGTGTCCTGCCTAAAGCACAAAGATTTTTGTATTTTTTTTTATCTAAAATCTAAATCCACTGAAATACAAAAGCTGAACTGATAAATACATATATATATCACTGTATTAAAACTTTCGTAAGGCATATTTGAATAATGTTTGTATAACCGGGTATCACTTACGTTTATTTTGTCGGTATTAGCGGTACATGTTTCAGCACAATCAGTGTGCTATTCTCAAGGGCAGGAACACAGCCAACGTACGCTCGCGATGATGGCTGGGCCTGCACTGAACATGTCGGGCTAATACCGACAAAATAAACGTAAGTGATAGCCGGTTATACAACATTATACATATATGTATGCCTAATAGGTACTACTTAGCTTGACAAATGTATCTTGCTTCACAGATTTCCTCGTCCTCTCTTTTAATCACTCTCGACGCGGTCATAAAACTTGGCAAGCTCTAGAACAGGGTTGGCGAAAGAAATTCCCGTACAATTTAAATTCCTCGTGTTAACGAATAAATCAAGTGAGACAACCCTGGCTCCGGTGTTTCGGCGGGATTTGACAGTGCGACTACTGTGAGTGGAATGGAAGAAAATTGCGATTAAGAATTAGATACGAATCTTTGCAAAATGCACTGACATGACAACTGTCAACATGCACTGTTTACTGTTCAAAAAAACAATATCTCATCTTTAAATTACAATCGATGACTATATTTTAGTATCGCAGCAACTCACTATTATCCATATGACAATCTCGTTCATTCATTTTTATTAGTAACTATATTTTTGTACTGGCCAAAAGCATCTGGCTTGGGTAGACTATAACTGCTTGCACTAAGACTACTGTAACCTCCAAATATACGTGTCATCCCATTTACGGTACCGTTTAGAAGTAAAAGCAACTTTAAACGTTCTCACTCATGTAATTATCGGCTTTAATTTAAATGCTCATCCAATCAAACACTGGCCCGTCAACTGTTGCTTAGTTTTGCTGATCGCGTCAGATCACTTAAGTCATACTTTAAGTATAGTCTGTAAGTATTTCTATTATTTCGCGATAATACATTTTTACTGATTAATTACTAGAACGATTTACATTGATAATGGTTTACGTTATGAATCCTAAATCCTGAAAAAATGGTTTTGCCTCCAGAATTCTGCTTATCCTGTTGAACCTGTTCGGCTTGTCCGTGTATTAGGGGTGTACGCACGTAATAAAGAACGTGGGTAAATGATGCGTGTAATTTAAACACGGCTCGTGGCTTGCTTGAGCTGCTGTCAAAATAATGTTGATATTTTACCGCGTACAATGAAATATGGGATGTTTTTTTTTGTTTATCTAATAAATATGTAGTAAATATAATTTTTATATATACATTGTAAAATATACATATAACCATGAAATATTAATGTTAATTTGTAATAAGTAAGGAATATACAGTTTGCGATACTGGTAACACAAATGTCAACGCCAATATGTAAAAAAGCTGTTCCTTGTTTAATGAATGATCATGTTTTATGTATTTTTGTTTCTGTTTACGGAGTTTTGATAATGTATAAAATGTGAGTAGTAAGTTTAAGTTAATAGTTTAAATAGACATGTTCTCCTCATATAGGTAAATAAGATTCATTATTAAAGTGTATGTGTGTAGTCCCGTTCTCAATTGAAGCGGCAATTCCTACGGCCCTGAGATACAGGCTCCTGGCAGTCCTATAGCAGGGCGTAGTGCTCCCTACAGCGTACCAGTTAATCTTAAGGTATCATGTAGACGTAAGAACTTTGTACGTACACTTTTTTTATCATACAAATAAATTTATCTTTATCTCTTTATCTTTAAATCCTGAAAAATAGTTTTGCCTCCAGAATTCTACTTATCCTGTTGAACCTGTTCGGCTTGTCCGTGTATTAGGGGTGTACGCGCGTAATAAAGAACGTGGGTAAATGATGCGTGTAATGTAAACACGGTTCTCGGCTTGCTTGAGCTGCTGTCAAAATAATGTTGATATTTTACCGCGTACAATGAAATATGGGATGTTTTTTTTTGTTTATCTAATAAATATATATAGTACCTAAATATATATTAGGACACATTGCACACACGGCTGGTTAACCCCATACTGAACCATTTTTAGTTCGTACTATGGTTGCTAACACAACTGATATACTACATATACATACATACATATTACTAGCTGACCCGGCAAACGTTTTTTTTCCTTAATAAAAAAATAAAATCTAAATATACAGTAGCCGATTCTCAGACCTTCTGAATACGCATATAAAATTTGGAAAAAATCGGTCAAGCCGTTTCGGAGGAGTACGGTAACAAACACTGTGACACGGAAATTTTATATATAAGATATATAAATACATATTTAACACCCAGACCCACAGCCAACAAATTTGCAACAGCCTACAACCAACCTACACTTAGTTCTATTTGGAAAAATCGCCTTTATCACAGAAGGGAATAGAGTCCAAAATGTCATTTGTTAGAACTTATAATTATCAACTATGACGAGGAAATTGTCCCAACTGTTTTTGAGATAGTGGAAATTATTTAGCCAGATAACAAATAGTAGTTCTACGCCTAAACCAAACTCAGTTAATCTGTAATAAGCTGCGGTAGTCAAACGTATGCTTTTCAATCTGACAGCCTTCTCATAAAAAAAAGAATGATAAAAAAAGGTTGGAAAAAAAGAAAAGTAAAATAGGTATATACGAGTACATAAAAGAGAAAAAAAAACTGTCTAATTTAAGAATATTTTGCCACTTGTGATACTGATATATATACCTTCATATATATCCGTATCTTAAGTAACCATATGAGCGGAGCTAACCAGCGGGCCTTATAATTTGTGGGCCACTGAGTGAGCCCACAATTATGGTGGTCCGGTGGTTGGACTGTTATATAGTGTTCGCTGTTTTGTGTAGTCCATTCAAAAAAAAAAAAAAGGCGAATCATTTGCCGATCACAACAAAAAAGAACTCAGTAATTTGCGTAAGCAATTTGTTCAGCCTAACAATGTCTCTGACAACTAATGTCGGAGGAAGTATAGACGGAACGACAAAAAAAAAAAAAACTGACGGCCCCTGGTTCGATCCCGGCTACACCAATGACTTGCTTTCTCAAATTATGCACGGATTTGCGCTCGCTTTACGGTGAAGGAAAATATCGTTAGGAATCAATCCATAGCATAGTAGTAGGGTAATTTCTAGTGCTTGCCTGAATAGCAACAACCCTCAAGTTGAAAAATCTGTCTCCTAGCACCTAATAGTAGTACTAATGTAGTAGTACTAATGTTCCGCAGACTATTTGAGAGACAGTCCAGACCGGGGATCGAACCTACTACTTTCGGGACGTGAAGCGGCTGCACGCTTGACTAAGCTATCAGCGTTTCAAACACTCGTATATTAGGTAGCCCATAATTCGCTTCACTAGCTTTTAGTTCCTACTGAAGTGCTGACTGGTCCAACCACATTTAGTCGGTTTTAAAACGAGCGGTTTTACCGACAGTTTGGCCGACATTCCGCCGAGCGTTGGCCGACATTCGGCCATTTCGCCGACACTTTTCATAGCGACAAATTCTGCGATTGGATGAAATCGTGTTAGGATAGGATAAGTTTCGCCTCTTCCTTGTTAGTTTTAAAATTTTATTGCGGTTTTATTTTCTGTGCCGGTTTATGGACTTTGATTTTTATTGTTTGAGCTACGTTTGGGATTGACGAGGGAATTGTCAATCGAGAGCCTTGAAACTAGGATTGATCTAGATTTTTTATCACAGTCTCAGCTAAAAATAAGATAAGAATTTTTTTTGTAGAAATGCCTCGTTGGACTACAAAACCCTAAAACTGTATTCAAGCATTTTTTTACAATAAATATCAAGATTTTTATTTGTACAAGCCATGATAATAGTGGTATTGTAGGTATACTAAATCAGAGATATAATTAATTTTTGTCTCTCTATTAATAATAATCTCTCTAATAGTCTCATTATAAATAAAATAGGTAATCTTGAAAATGAAATACTTTGTTAGCTAGATGCGCCCCGTGATTTAATCCGGGATAAAAAGTAACATACTCGTAATTATTTATTAAACATTGTAAGCTCTTCACGTAAGGCATCTTAATATTTGCGCGTAGAAAACGGTCACACTTACTTATTATTAAAAGTTGGAATGAGTCCAACAGTTTCGGTGCTTTCCGAGCACCATCTTCAGGGGCGAGTGTTACACGGACCGCCGCGAGATCTACGCGTGCACTCAGCGAAACTGTTGGACTCATTCCAACTTTTAATAATAAGTAAGTGTGACCGTTTTCTACGCGAAAATATAATTATTTATGTTTTAATTCAAGCTCTGATGGCATTTTCAGTTGTTTGAGATTTACGAAATAACATAATTACACACACATACACACACTGAAATATTCGTGAATCCATTTTTAGCCAGTAGGGCGTGTCACTCAAAGTAGCTACATTTTTGTCTTAGGTGGATTATGCTTAGTCTGGAATAACTGGCTCCTAAAGGCGCTGTGTTGTTAAATAAATAAATAAATATTAGGACACATTCACACACGGCTGGTTAGCCCCATACTGAACCATTTCTAGCTCGTATTATGGTTGCTAACACAACTGATATACTACATATACATACATATATATTATATATAAATCCATATTTTAACACCCAGACCTACAGCCAACAAATTTAGTTAAGCACAAAGATGTTGACCGGGCCGGGAATCGAACCCGGAAGGAACCATCTGATTAGCAGACCGGCATGTTAACCTATACGCCAACTAGGTCGTCTGCTGAATGTCTGCTGAGAAAAATTACTAGGCTTCTGTGATGCTTTGATTAAATATTTATTACTCTTCTGATTATGAACGTTCAATTCCAGATTTACTTCTGTCCAAAAATGTATACACCTTAGATGTTATAAGAACAATTCCAACTTTATCATCAAACCACTATCCCGTGTTGGTGAAGTTCATCACTAACGTACAGCGTAACCCTATAGTAAAACTTAACTTTGCTAAGGCCGACTGGGCAAAGTTTCGAAGACTTCTTAACTCTACTACCTTTCTTTCCTCCGAAACCTTTACTACTACCGATGATATTGATAAACAGATTTCTAGCTTGCAATGTAATCTCCTGAGGTGTAGAGACATTTGCGTCCCAACATCTTCACTAGCTCCGTGGAATGCCTTGACTTTACCCAGATGTATTAAGCGGCTTATAAAAACCAGAAACCGTCTTCGAAGGTGTGCACGATCGGAAACTAATTTAGTCGTACGCAAAACACTTTTGTCAAAAATTAACAGCCTTAAGCATAGGATTAAGACAGCTATCAAAACCTATAATGACGATGTTTGGAATCAAAAATTAAAGCGGGTAGACAATCCTAGCGCCGATATTTGGCGACTAGCCAAAGTACTCCGTTCACCCTCCCTAGGTACAATTCCAGCCCTTAAATTAGAAAATGGTACTCTTAGCTCCAACCAGCAAGAGCAGTGTGATATCTTGGCGAAGAGTTTCTTAGCCAACATGATGCTGACACACGATTGGCCTAGTTCGGAGACCATGAATGTTGATAGCTCGAATGCTGCATTAGATATCCACACTCTTCCTGACAGATCAATACTGGTTCGCCCTGCTGAAGTGATCAAATGTATACTTTCTCTTAAACCCCGCAAGGCCCCCGGTTTAGACTCGATTTCCAACATTCTAATAAAAAACATCCCCCGTAAATGTATAGTTTTATTAACAAAAATCTTTAACTCTTGTCTTACGCTTCACTACTTCCCGATACATTGGAAGATAGCAAAGGTTATTGCCATACATAAGACGGGCAAGGATCCTTCTGATCCAGTCTCATACCGCCCTATTAGCCTTTTACCATGCCTAGGTAAGGTCTTTGAAAAAATAATTTACGCTCGTCTGAGATTAGCATCGCATGATTATCTGATTAATGAGCAGTTTGGGTTTCGTCCGGGTCATTCCACTGTCCAACAACTTGCTAGGGTGGCCGAGTCGGTATCAACAGGGCTCAACCTCAAACAATCGACTGGGATGTTTCTATTAGACGTAGAAAAGGCATTCGATTGCGTTTGGCATCAGGCATTGCTCCACAAACTGGTCTCACTTAACGTGCCTCTATCATTAACTAAAATCATTAAATCCTACTTAGCAGATCGTAACTTCCAAGTCCAAATCAAAGAGTCCGCATCTTCACCTATAGAGGTTCCGGCGGGAGTTCCTCAGGGCTCTATATTAGGCCCATATCTATTTCTAATCTATGTCAACGACATACCTGTCCAGACACGCACAAATTTGGCCTGTTTTGCTGATGATACCGCATGTTACACCTCTTCACCTGACATAGATCTAATAATCAGCCGCCTTCAGCTAGCTATTGAGCTGCTTCTTGATTTTTTCAATAGGTGGAAGCTAAAAATTAACGCCTCCAAAACTGAAGCAATCTTGTTTACACGACAACGCTCTCTACCCACGCGCAAATTAAAAGTAAACAACATCCAAATTCCCTGGAGCCTCGCAGTCAAGTATCTGGGCATCACCCTGGACAGGAAACTAAATTGGTCTGAAAATATTTCAAAGCTACATCTAAAGGGTATCAGAGCACTTAATGCTCTATCACCTCTCCTGAATCGGAAGGCCAAGCTTAGCAGCGTCACTAAATTGCGCATATATACTACCTTAGTTCGGCCCTGCTTTACCTACGCTTGTCCAGTGTGGAGCAGCACATGTCGAACTAACATAAATAAACTCCAGGTAATTCAAAACAAAGCGATAAAATCCGCATACAACACACCATTTTGCACTAACCTAAGAAAACTTCACTCAAAAATACATCTACCTACTATCGACATATTTATTTATAATCTATCTGTCAAGTTCTATTTGAATGCTAATTGCCATAGCTCTAATCAACTTATCCAAAACTTATGTAAAACTCGCAAGAAAGATTTATCTTTCATCGATACGTACAAAACGTATAAGTTACCGCATCACTACGTCCTTGAGTACGATGAATGAACGACCTTAGCTACTGACGCCTCAGTAGCTCGCCGGCGGCCGGCATGCGCGGCCGAGCGCGCCTCTCTTTCCCGCGTTACCAGTAGGTATCGGGCAGGCGAGGCGCGCGCGCAGCGGGGCCGGCCGCGGGCGAGCGAATCGTCTGTGCTGCTTGCTTTGAAATGTCTCGCCCGCGCGGCTCAACTACCCTTGTTATTACTCATATTGCCACTACATAATTATATTAGTCGGCACTAATTGTCACCTTCCTTTCACCTATATAAAATGTACTGCTACTACTAAAGCGTGCATAAACCATTATACTAGCGATGTGCCTTCCTCAACTGTTTCCCTGATGCTTGTGTAAACCAATTAGAATAATAATTTTGTAAGTTTTATATGGGCAAATAAGCTCGAAAAAACGTAGATGATTACTTCATGTTGCAATATGTTAGGATTAAGTAATTCACACTATCATTGTTGCTGTTTATTTGTATTTTGGAATAAAGATATTTTAAAACTGAAACTGAACTGATTAAATATTTACAAAGATCGCGTTTTCAATTCTTTGTAGGTTTATGTTTTTTTTTTATATTGGTAACTTCTATCCGGTCTTAATTTGATATATGTAGGTAAGTGAACATCAAATAAAACTCATAAAGTAAATGTTCGTAGAAATGCCATAAATTTAATAACATTGCTAAATTTGGAACATGAAATTAGCTTCTTTCTCTCTGAACGATTCCCAGAAGTTTGAGATGTTTAAGCTTGTTCATAATTCTCAGACACAAATAACATGATGTTATGAAACGAATATATTATTATAATTTAATAATGTTTTATTACATTAGATACAATGAAGGAAAAAGTAAAACTGCCTTTATTTCTTCTACGCAAAAAAAAACGTATATACCAAATATTTAATTTAAAATCTTAGCTAGTATTTTCCAGACTTTCCCAATTTCACTTGAAAAACAGCTAGGAAATGATGCCAGCTAATTTGGACCATGTAATGTTGACATAACAGGGTCATTATTTTTTCAAGAAAAAGAAATGTTTTAGCTTGTATTTAAAAAAAAACAATGACACCCCTTCAAATTAGTAAAAAAAAAAGTTAAAGAAATAGAAGTATAATTTGAATACAAGTTAAAATAGAAAAGTAAATGTTATATATTAGAACTATCTGCGTAATATCTCTAAAGTTCAAAACTACATTGACCAAATTGCATCCAAATCTGTTCAGCCGATAAACCGTAAATGACAGTCGCATTCTTCTTCTTCTTCGTATGAGACATCACTGTTTTTGAACTTTTGAGTTTTTTTTTTTAAATAATAGTGTCAGCTCCTCTTTTATCTGAATTAATGCGGGATCAAAAGTATTAAACGTCAAACTCAACCTAAACTTTGAAGTACACACTAAAACCACAAACGTCCCGAGCACTTAACAGACTGTAAAAATATAATGCGAATAAAATGGCAAAATCTCGAAAACTAGTGCAAGATTATCGTCTGACCTCCGCTGCCATGTCAAGAGATCTCTTGATCCACTGAGCTTGGCACAGGGGCGGAATTAGGGTAATGAAAATCAGGGGCATAAAATTGTGGCAGTTTTTGAGTCAGGGTCACGACTAAATAAGTCACGAGTAGCAATGAACGTTTACGTCTATTTGTCATTTCATGGAAAACAGACGCTTCTTATTAATTTCTTTTCACTATTCATCTAGGCATTCGTTTGGCTGGGCGTGTAATCAAACTAGCTTTTTTTTTTGATGAATAGGCTTACGTTTGACCGCAGCTAGCCTGATGTTAAACTTGACTGTGGTCTAAGTGTAACACGCTTGCCTAGAAGGAACCTATTTACTCTAGATTTGAAGACCCCCAAATTGTACTTCTCGGGAAAAAAAGCTATCTCGAAAATACCGACTTATAGAATTACTGGATCTTAAGAAGGTTATAATATGGCTCAGTTGTTTTATTTTAAATATCTAAGTTATTTTGAAAACATGGTTAATATTTACATAACAATTCCTTTTAATATTAACGCAGTTTTCCTGTCGCAGTCACGATTTTATTTTAGCCTGCATAAAAATATACTGCATACATTCATACCTGAAGCTGTTTTTTTTTATATTAGTACATTTTTCACACACGACTTATTTTCAACATTTCTAGTTTGTATTATGATTTTTAACACAAATGATGTACCTACTACCTACACATAAATACTTTAGTTATATCAATATGTGTATATTTTAAGTTTTCTTTAAGAACAAATTTTCGAATAATATTTCCGTTAGATACCAGTTTACGTCCCAAAAACTAACCGTATTTACGAGTACTACTCTATATTAGAGGCAGAATATTTCTACGAAAAGGCTCTATTCATTGTCAAACAATCTATGTTACCTGGCGAAGTGCCCAAATGCTCATGCAACCCACTCGGATAGCCAACCTTCCTTTTGCATAAAATATAAAGTCACAGTGACCTGGAATTTTAGTCACGTAAAGATATAAGGACTTATATCTTTAACTCAAGTCGCAGAGAAGTACCCGTTATTCAAAGACTTATTCTACGCTATTATTATGTAACCGGATTGCTTATTCTAGACTATTTAAAGCCCTGACGCAAAAACGACGGGGTGTTTTAAGTTTGACGGGTTTGTGTTTTTGTGTATCAATACAAATAGTTCGATGTTCCGGGACTTAATGTGATGATAATGAGATTTTTTTTATTTTCGATAAGTCTTTTGTATCCTACTAACAGCGAATTAGAATAAATAGAGTAGTAGTAACTTGGCCGGTAACATGGTTCCACAGTCCACGCGTAATTACTGCGGTGGGCGCGGCAAAACAGCAACCAGCGCGCCCGCGTGGTGTTGACCGACCAATCGCGTGCGAGCTTTGTGTGTGTGTGTGTGTTTCGTTGGTATAGCAGTATAATTTGTACGTAGATTGATCCACAGTTTTAGAGGCAATGTATGGAGTTACTCCTCCGTTTATTTTAGTACGCTGCCTGGTTTATAAAAGTTTTTTTTTTGAGTTTCTTAACGAAAGTTATTAAGTACTTAGGTACTTTAAGTCTTCAATTTAATTTGGTTTAGAAAAGTGAAGTTTGTTTATGATTTAAATAAAACCTCAGTTATGGTTTATTGTCTATCTCACCGAAACTTGTAAATTGAAATGTTTAATACAGCCGAGTGAAAAATCTCAATTTTATACTAAAACACGTTTTATTTTAATAGCTAGTGCTAGGTATCGGCACATACTTTCAACAGTTCTATTATCATCATCATCTTCTTCGTATGAGGTAAGTATCCAAGATCAGGTGTCGCGAGTCTTAGAAGCCGTCCAAAGGTCTCTGACTTTTTATTATTGATTTAATGTGCCATCCGACCCACAGTAACGCCTAAATGAAAATGTTATTTATTAAAAGACAGTCTTGTGCTAGGTTTAGTTCTATTCTGGGCGGGGAGAGCAGCGGCAATGCGCGAAGCGGTCCTCCATCCCTCTGCCCCCGTCGTGAGATGGGACACCGTGAGGTTGTAGTCGGTAGTGACGGCCCTTCTGGCCGTCGAGTCCGACATACCCCGCTCGCATCCCCTAGGCTTGCAGCGGGAGTTGCGTAAATGCATTTTCTCACGAAAAAAAAAAAGTTTAGTTCTATTATCTTTACGCTTAATAATAATAATTTATCACAGCACATAACGGCACAGATAAAATACACTTTACTTTGAAATAAGAATATTTAAAAAAAAAACAGTTTTGCCCCTTCCGCCCCTTTCCCTTACTCCGCCCCTGTCGCAACTGCATCCTAGATTATACTTACCGGCTTCGTACATTTGTTTATGTTCTCGACTAAGGATGGGTTTCAAGAAGATCCAGTCTTTATTCTTTGCAAGAATAGCTGATATACTTTTAGCTTTAAAATTCCCTGCGTGGAGAGTTTTACGTTCACTACTGTGTTTAGCCTTAAGATACTTTAAAAATATTATAACGTTTGTTTTATATTATTTCATCATCATCATCATTTTCAGCCCTCTTTCGCCCTCTGCTGAGCATAGGCCTCTAACGTTTGTATTTCATCATCATCACCATTTTCGGCCCTCTATCGCCCACTGCTGAGCATAGGCCTACCTTCGTGTACGCCATTCGTCTCGGTCTTGTGCCACCCTCATCCATGTCCTACCCACGATGTTTCGTATGTCGTCGACCCAACGTGCGAGTGGTCGACCGACATTTGTATTTCAATAATTTTAAAATCTGGAAAAATGTTTCAACCATAGATGAGCCTGCTCTCATAAAAAAAAAGAATATCGCTCTAATGATGACCTCTTTGGCGTAATTGTTACCATGCCGGACTGCCAACCAGAAAGTCCCGGGTTTGACTCCCAGCACGGCCAACAATTTTGTGATAAACTAAATTTGTTGACTGTCGGCCTGGGTATTAAATATTTATCGCTATTAAGACGACCTCGTTGGCGTAAAGGTTACCATGCCGGACTGCTAATCAGAAGGTTCCGGGTTCGATTCCCGGCCCGGTCTGTAAAATAATTTATTTATGGGGAGCGTAATTGAAACAGCTGAGCACCATGCATAGACACATCCTACTCAGACACCCACACGGTCAACATTTTTGTGCTTGACTAAATTTGTTGGCTGTGGGTCTGGGTGTTAAATATGTTTTATATATTATAATATGTATGTATGTATATGTAGTCTATCAGCTGTGTTAGCAACCATAATACGAGCTAGAAATGGTTCAGTATGGGGCTAACCAGCCGTGTATGACTGTGTCCTAATATTTATAAAAAAAAAGTATTATTTATGTATGAATGTGTAGTATATCAGGCATAGTATAGGGTTTACCAAACTGTGTGTGAAAAGTGTCCTAATATTTTTTTATTTTTTTTTACCAATTTAGTTTTTGTATAAGTTATTACTTGTATTGTATAATGTCATTTAATTTTGCAATATCAGATCTACCTATGTATACGTTTTTACAATGACTTTTAAATCAACAACACTTCGCCAGTTTTTAGGAAAAAAGTAAAAAAAAACTGCAAAAAACGCAACCCTCTACACTCATACGTCATGTCGAAAACGTCAAAGTTTTGTAAAATATTTTCCTCTGACGGGGTAAGCTCTGCGTCGAGGGAAAACCGAGAGAAAGCTCTTTAGCCCGTCCGACACGATCTTCAATTAAGTATTTCTAAAACATGCGTACGACACGATTTGCAAATATTTTTTACTAAAACGTTACGATTTTTTTTACACATCGCTGGCTAACCCCATACTGAACCATTTCTAGTTTGTGTTATGGTAGCTAACACAACTGATATACTCCATTACATACATACATATTTTATATAGATACATATTTAGCACCCACACTGACGGCCAACAAATTTAGTTCAGCACAAAGATGTTGGGTGTGCCGGGAATCGAACCCGGGACCTTCTGATTAGCAGTCGGCATGGTAACCATTGCGCCAACGAGGTCGTCAAAGTTGACTTGCCAAATGCGACGAGATGTTGTAAGCCCAATAAATTATTTATCTTTATTTAATCCCATCAACTTAAAATCAAAGTTTTCTAACAAATCTTGTAAATTTGCATACATACAAAATATTAATTTAAGTATCTTCCTAATCTGTAATCTTTTAGATGTGAGATTAATTGTGTTTAGTATTATATAATGTACTTAATTACTCAGAAAATTCAATAGATGTAAATATCGATTGTTGTATGAGAAATATTGAAGTAGTAGAAATAATGGCTATTTTCATTTTTTATTTTATTTTAATCCCATCAAAGTTAAACAATTTATTTTTGTTGAAATTGAAAACGTGATCGGATCGGCCCGTTTAAATATCTTGTAATCCTTCAAAAAAGGCTGCAGTCTGAACGGGCTTCTAACACGTCACTTTAATTATAGGGCTTTGACTACACTCGTAGATATCAGCCGTGTTTACATCGTACTAGTTACTGGAACATGGTTTTTTTTTGTAACTTATAGGTTTGCGTTTGACCACAGCTTGCCTAGTGTTAAACAATACTATGGCCTACGATGTTACACGCTTACCTAGAAAATACCTATTAACTCTAGATTTGAAGACCCCCAGGTGGTACTTTTCAGGTAACAGAGACTCAGGATGAGAATTCCAAAGTTTTACAGTCCTCACAAGAAAGGAAGAAGCGAAACGGCTTGTGCGAAACTTAGGGATTTCGACCGTATACCTATGTCTCTTCGCTGAGTTTCTGCTCGTTCTGTAACAGTAGTAACATTACGAATGCTGGACAATCAAAAAACTTAGGATTACTCACCCCTTGGCGTATTTTTGCTTAAGAATTGATCAATGTAGCCAAATAAAGATGCGACCAGAATTACACAATTTACAGTTAGTCCATTGTAAATTGATAATGGTTTGAGCGGTTAAAGTAATATTGTCTGTAGATTGTCTATAAAACTAGAACTAAAGATATAAGCTTGAAAACTTGATACACCAATGACTTTGATTAATTTTAAGGAAAAAAGGAGTTGTTGGCTTTGAATCGTTTCATTTCGCTTTAAAATTGTTGATAATATATATGGGCTAATATATATAGTTAAAGGATTGTTTTATCTTAATCTTTTTATTTTTGTCATATTTGCATACATAAATAATATTATTTTCCAAATTGATACTTACATAAAAACATACATGGTAACATACTGAACTGTGAAACAGTCGTATATGTGTTGTTTTGCTACTTTTACTAGCTTAAATATAGAAGGGTTTTAAAAATACGGTGCACACGAGTCACGAGTAACTTTTCTAGTTTTCATTTTTACCCAGGATTTTCTCTACTTTTAAAAGGCTTCCCTTATTGCCGACTTCTCTATCTTTTGTTCTACCAAAACTATTTCTTTTACTGGCTAGCCTACTCGCCTGTGGCAAACGAGGCATCTAAATTCAGACTTCAAATCTAACAGCTTGTTAGCCAGCTTAACTGTTCGGATC
Source organism: Mellilla xanthometata (assembly GCA_035578125.1). Lineage (NCBI taxonomy): Eukaryota > Metazoa > Arthropoda > Insecta > Lepidoptera > Geometridae > Mellilla > Mellilla xanthometata. Next base: position 3,435,638 of record JAPUBQ010000025.1, read on the forward strand.
TGTGCTCAAAATGCTTGATTGCAAAATATGTCGGCTTTCGAAAAGATCGAAGGAATAAAGTTCGAAATAGTAAATAGTTTTGGCTTTGGCCTGCGAATTCCTGTGGCTAATTGATGGGTTTTAGAGCGAATGTAGATCGACTAACTTGGTTGGTCATATAATAAGACGACCTCGTTGGCGCAACGGTTACCATGCCGGACTGCTAACCAGAAGGTTCCGGGTTCGATTCCCGGCCCGGCCGATATCTTTGTGCTTATCTAAATTTGTTGGCTGTGGGTCTGGGTGTTAAATATATGTATATCTATATAAAATATGTATGTAATGTATATGTAGTATATCAGTTGTGCTAGCAACCATAATACGAACTAGAAATGGTTCAGTATGGGGTTAACTGGCCGTGTGTGAAATAAGTCCTAATGATAAGTACTAATAATATAAATTTGGCTCGTTCAAAGTACATTTTACTCAATTGACGAATTTTTTAGTAGCCAAATGAAAAGCATTCGCTATACTATACAAGAAAAATAGATGCATTAGATATTGCCATTATTAATGTTTTTTTTTTGTTTACACTACATACATTTTATGTACGTTTTACTCAAATGACGAATTTTTTAGTAGCCAAATGAAAAGCTCTCGCTATACTAAACAAGAAAAATAGATGCATTTGATATTGCCATTGCCATTGAAAATGTATTTTTTTTTACACTGTGTACATTTTATTTAATTGTGACACTTAATATCTACATTTGACTTGTAAATGAAATATTTTACCAATACAATTGTTTATCTGTTATCTGTTAGTTTTGCAAACACAGGGTATCCCACTGCAGAAGCTATGCATCTCACTTACATTATGACATAGGTCCTTAAATAACCTATTGACTAAGGCGTTACTTTGCGGAAATACATTTTAGAACCAAATTAAGATATTTTTTTTGTTTGCGTATCTTAATTTGGTTTCAGATCACAGCTGAAGTACTCTAAATATTTATTTTTTTCTTCTATAGCTCCTTAAATTGACATTTTAATATTGTAATTTGACATTGTAATATTCTAAATTTAAATTGTGATATTGTGAATTGCCATTTTAATATTGTAAATTGACATTCATAAGTGTACTTTTGTACCTATGTTAAATAAAATAAACTGAAACTGAAACTTAATTATAATTAGTTGACGTACATATAATGTTTGTTAAGAATGTTAGTGGGTCAAAAAAAAAATTGTATATTTGTATCACAGATACTTTATTGCTGTATTTCCTTAGTTGTATATTCCTCATTGCTGAGGGTCGTGACTCTTCGGCATATTGCTATTTTTTAAGATATTAAGGAACTCTTCTTTCACGTGCCTGCATTTGGCCAATTTTATTAGAAAATGTTAACTTCCCGAATGACTCCATGTAAATTATATCTAAATTGGTTCTGTGTTTCTTAAATTGAATTCGGTTATCAATACAGTGTAAACTCCATGTAACGTCACTTGATTTAACGACAAACTCTCTAAAGCGTCGAAATCAATGGACTTTAGTTGGTTTAGCTTGTATTCCATACGACGGCGACGGCTGATAGAGGAGAGTGGAAGAAGAAAATTTGCTGTGCCGAGCCCACCTAGTGGGATAAGGCAAGGAAGAAGAGGTTGTATTCCATACAATGATACATTCTCTCTATTTAACGACCACTCCCTATAACGCCATAAAATGCACAGTCCCTTCAGTGTCGTTATATTGAGTTTACACTGTATTTTCATATCTTAGTTAGCGTCATATTTGTATCCTTAAAAAGGAATTGCTAAGAAGTTTAAACCTCCTATTTATTTCCTTTGCCTTATGTAGCCAATGTAGTATGAAGTTATAATGAGCATCCATGTTTTGTGGTTAGAAACTTGAAGTACAGAAAATTTAGACTTGTGAAAGAATGAAGCTAACTTTCAGAATACTAAAAACAGACTGCGCTTTTATTACATCTGATATAATGTTACACAGTTTGGAACCTATGTAATTTAGTCTGGTTAATAACTAACCTGGTTAATTTTTCATACTTATTTTTTGAAAAGTATAATAAATAAATAAAAAATATTAGGACACATTTCACACACACGGCTGGTTAACTCCATACTGAACCATTTCCAGTTTGTGTTATGTTACCTAACACAACTGATATACTACATATACATACATATATTCTATTGTATATAGATACATATTAAACACCCAGACCCACAGCTAACAAATTTTACTTAGCACAAAGATTTGGCCAGGAATCGAACCCGCTACCTTCTGATTGGCAGTTCGGCATGGCAACCTTTACGCCAACGAGGTCGTCCAAAAATTAATCTCACCACACTTAATTATTTACTGAAATTAAACAAAAGCAACTGTTTATATTTGTAAGCAGTTTCGACATTTTGCCGTTGTTTTACAATGACAATTTTTTAAACAAATATAAATATAAGCTTGCGCTTGACCACAACCCGGTATTGTCTACAATATTGTTATCTATTCTTGTTCAAACTTCAAATTTCCTACTTTTTTTTGTATGATCATTCCAAAAACTTTACCGCCTACTGTCTGGATTTTATCTACTCCAACTCAAAGTAGTCTAGCTGGCTTATGTTCTCTGCAGGATAAAGAATTCCAGACTATGTTTCTCAGTTCATAACATTGAGTTATTAAAATATTAGAAGAGTTGTGTACGGATCTTGGAAATGCGTGTTAGTTATATTTTCTTTATGAAAAGTTATTCCTATTCTTCAAATTTATTGTTTGAAATTCATTCCAAATTTTTATTTAACTACGTGTTGCGTAGTCTCTTTTCATCTTAGGTGACCAGAAAGAGACGGCACGCTGTGCACCATAGTCAAACCAACTAAAATCACGTCAAATGTAGAAAATATAGGCGACTTTAGAGCGCACTCACTTGTATCACCTGTAAAACTGCCTGCATATTCCATATTTGACGTGATTTTAGTTGCTTTGTCTGTGGTTCAGAACGTGCCGTCTCTTTCTGGCCACTTAAGATGAAAAGAGACGGGGCTTCTTTAAATTTGGTTTAGTCGTGTGTGCCGCTGAATCGCCACCATCGGTGTAGGGCAGGGATCGAACCAGGCCGTCTGATTATAAAGCAGACGTTACCATCGAGCCATACAAATTTTTTAACACGGCAAGTCTATTATACAGTTTTCTATTGTATAAGAAAGGAAAATGCCTCTTAAGCAATGTCCCTGTCTATTGTCAGTCAGGGAACCAAAATAGAGCCTCTCAAACTTTCCCAACAGCCGGCCCGAGTAACGAAGTCAACTATTCTTCAAAAGATCCCTTATCTGTATTGTGAAAACAGTAAGGACGGGGTTGATTTAACTTTTTTAGGGCGTGGAAAAAAATTGGTTGTGTAGCTTTATCTTTATAAATCGTAAAAGATTCAAATTATTAAAAAAAACTAGCTTATAGAATAATACTGAATATCTTAACTAATTTTGATAAAAATCAAAATTGATTGAATTTTATTGCCAATTACTATTACTTATTATTATTATTAATTACTATTAATTTACTAAACATATTTTAATCAAAATAAACTACGTTTAACTTGCATGATTATTATTGATCAAGTAAAATAAAATCTTTGTAGATAGATATTTTTCTATCTACAAAGATTTTATTTTACTTGTCCCAAAAAAAAAAATACATATTTTGTAAAAAAAATATAAAATGTTATTTAATTAATTATGTTTTATTATTTATTATAAGATATGGTTAAATGTTATCTATGTTTTATTTTACTAATTATAATTATAATACATAATATAGAATAGATATAATAGATATAACTATATCTAATCTATAAAAACAAAAATTTAAAATTTAATATTGCAATTTTTAATTTTTATATTTAATGAAGATTGAAATATAATGTCTTTATTCAGTATGTACATATATAAACTAAAAAAAAATACAATAATCATATCTTAAGTCACAACAACATAAAACACGATAGAATGAATTAAAATTATAATTGTTTGGACTCAGTTGCGCATAATTTGATTTAATTATTTTAATAAAATTATTGGTGATAATTTTTGCGGTTACTTAGTTTGAGTGCAAAATTCAGTATAATTCACCGCTGTAATCGAATATTACGCACAAAATGTACTGAAAACCGCTGCGGTTTTAATTCGTTATTGATTTAACTGAATGTTACTGATAACTACAATTGGTAATATAATAAAATAAATAAAAATAAAATAAACCTTTATTGCTGATTATACACTATTAACTTAAAAACTAACAATTTACATGCTTATATTTCCAGCTAGTCTTGCGACAAAGCCTCCTCCAGACACTTCCATTTTCCTCTCTCTCTCTAGCTACTCTCGTCCATGTGGTTCCTGCTATCCTCATTATGTCGTCTTCCCAAAGTTTACGTTGCCTTCCTCTACTTCTTACGCCATCTCTAGGGTACCATTCGGTTATTATTCTTGTCCACTTTTCAATTGGTAATATACTAATAGCTTAACTTTATTATAATACTAGCTGCGCCCCGCTTTGTTACCCGCGTTAATCTGGGATAAAAAGTAGCCTATGTGTTAATCCAAAGTCTAACCTATCTTTACAATAAATTTCATCGAAATCGCTTCAGCCGTTTGAGCGTGAAGAAGTAACAAACATACACACACAAACTTTCCCATTAATAAATGTTATTAGTAGAATTGTTCATTATTTGTTAATTGTTTATTGTATGGGGACCCCCTTAATTTTTTAATTTTAGTATTTGTATTTTTTTTTATAGCGGCACGGAAAATACATATCTTGTAAAAGTTTCAGCATTCTAGCTATTACGGTTTCTGAGATACAGCATTGAGACAGACAGACGGCGGAGACTTAGTAATAGGGTCCCTTTTTGACTTTTTACACTTATAATTTAAAAAGCCCCTATACAGCTGCTATCCTTTTAATTTAATTTATTATATTATTATTGTATGAAATACTGACGAGTCCATATTGATGATAGTTATGATTGTGTAAATATAATGTATGTAATAATTATGTATCAATATGATAATAAAGAAATTAAATAAATAAAATAAATAAATAAATATAGGACACATTCACACACGGCTAGGTAGCCCCATACTGAACCATTTCTAGCTCGTATTATGGTTGCTAACACAACTGATATACTACATATACATACATACATACATATTATATATAAATACATATTTAACACCCAGACCCACAGCCAACAAATATAGTTAAGCACAAAGATGTTGACCGGGCCGGGAATCGAACCCGGAACCTTCTGATTAGCAGACCGGCATGGTGACCTTTACGCCAACGAGGTCGTCAATTCTATTCTATGTTTTAGGTACGGAACCGTAATAAGTAACGCCCATACTGTTAACACAGTGTCTCTAACATCTAAAGCCGAAGTCATTAAGAGATAAGAAAACTAAAGTTGCGAAGAAAGACGCAAGTTGCGTGTGCCAAGCAAAAACTGGCCAAGTTGGGGGCTTACAGTCTTTCTTTATGCAGGAACGAAAGTACACTGCGTGACACTGTTTTTGGACTATCGATATATATCTATACTAGCTGACCTGGCAAACGTTGTTTTGCCTCACTTAGGGGTATGAAAAATAGATGGTGTAGCTTATATGACACGTTCGTAGATTTACCATAGCAGCGCCATCTATTGATTACTTACTCAACCCAGTCGAAAGGTATTGACATCTGTTAGAATCATTTGGAGTTAACAGATAATTGTGACTGTCAAATAATAACAGACAATAATTAGCAATAAATTAAAATTTCGACTATAATTTGAGGTTTAAACTATCCTATCTCTCAAGTTGGATCGAACTGCACATGGTGTGCGAATTTTATTATAATCGGTTGAGTGGTTTAGGAGTCCATTGAGGACAAACATTGTGACACGAGATTTATATACATTAAGATTTTTAGGGCTCTGTCCCTAAAAGGTAAAAACGGGACCCTATTACTAAACCTCTGCTGTCTGTCTGTCTCCAGGCTGTATCTCAGAAATCGTGATAGGTAAAAAGCTGAAACTCTCACAAGTTATGCATTTCCCATACCACTATAACAACTACTAAAAATAAAAAATATTAACTAAACACATACAATAAACGAGTTTTTTTATTTTTTGCAGAAATATATGAATGTAAATTACCTATCAAATCTTCTATCTTTCTTTCCCAAAATTTATACTTTTTTTATCACAAACCCCTATTTTTTATAGCCATTTTAGTAAAAGGCAAAACAACGTTTGCCGGGTCAGCTAGTTCAATTATAAAATTAAAATAAAACTTATTATTATGGGGGGCTCTTATACAACAATGGTACGGAACCTGTACAACAATGGTACGAAGCTTGATTCGCACTTGGGCCATTACTTTTTGCCTAACCTGACAGGGCAAAGCCATTGCACTGTTAGAATTCTCAAATGTTAAGTTTCCCACACCACTTAGTGATGCAAATGCATAGATTAGAATTCTATAAGACATGCCCTAAAAGGTCAGATGGTAGGTCTTTAACTGAATCTAGGCTTTGTCCTGTCTAGATCTTGTTAGTGCTTGTCTGATTTAGTTTGATTTGCTGCCATATTTGGATTATGGTATGCTGATTGGCTTTTTGAGATTATTCCTTAATTTAATAATCTTTATTGTTTTTTTTTAATTGGATACAATCCATTGCATTTAACGTTGTTAAAAAGCGAGTGTGGCTCGGTTGTGAAAATGTCTGCTATTCAATCAAACGGCCCCTGGTTCGATCCCGGCCCTACAATAATGACTTATGTAATATGTGGATTTGTACTCGCTTTACGGTGAAGGAAAACATCGTGAGGAAACCGACTTTTGAGGACTGCAATATCCGAAAACGTGTGTCATCCGCCAACCCGCACTTAGTCAGCGTGGTGGATTATATCTCTCTCCTAGTGACAGATGGCCCCGAGTCCCAGCACTGAGAAAGTATAGTACTGGTCATGTATACTCGTAAGTATGTGACTTACGTTTTTTTATTTTATTTTTTAGTGTATGAAAAAATATTTTTTTAATTCTCATATATTTATTGGTCATAATTACCACCGCATACACAAATTACACTAATGATTTAAAATAAAAATACAAAACAATCAAATTAAAAAATGAGGAAAAATCTAAATTATACATTCTTGAACATGTTACAATGTCTCAATATATGTATCAAAAATCACAAGTGCCATTAATGTTGTCATGCACTACCATGTAGAGAGGCATCAACAAAGCACCATAAAACTATACGAGCCATGTGAACAGTGACTAAACAGGCGTGTTACTGGATAGGAGAGCTACTGGAACGGGCGAGTTACTGGATCGCTGTTACAAGACATTGTTTAGTATTGTCTCGTACTTGTAAGTGGATGGGGTAGTTTGCAAGTTTGTATTTTGTAGCTTTTCTATGTAAAGTTGAGAGGATAGGAAAATCTTCAAAGTTAGTTTTATCTTCTAGGTAAGTGTGTCACCGTAGACTGCAGCGCAGCTTAACATCAGGCTAGCTGTAATCAAACGCAAACCTGTCAAGGATAAAATAAATAATAAATAAAATTCTTTTGCACTTGTATTATTTTGCGAATTGATAATTGAAAACGTGTATAGAATGTATACAGCAATTATCTTTGTTAAAAGTCTTTGAAGTTTTTAATATTATTAACAAAAATGGTGGTTATTTTGTTCAAAACAATAATAAATGGTATAAAATAAAAAAAGGCATATTTATACTCTGACATTTGGTATACCCTCTATACATTCACAGAATATTTAACCATGTGTGTGTACTCACATTAACCTCAAAAATAAATAATAAAATTAATATATAAAGGGGGGTTTTTCCACACAACAACGGTACGGAACGCTTAATGCGTAAGATCGACTCGCCCTTGCCCAATTATTACTGTTATTTTCTGTGCGTTTGTATCTGGATTAAATTCATTTACTCGTACATTTTATTTAATTAATATGTTGTTTTCATCCCTCGATATATGTTGTTTTCATTAGATTTGTGTTTGTCTATGGACAAACACAAATCTAATGAATCCATTATTTGAGATGTAAACCTTCTGTAACTTCTGTGCTAGCCGTCTATTGTTTGTTCTATGTCATCACTTCAGAATTCTAAGTGGGTATGAATATTCATTGTCACGTACTTTCATACTTAAGTCAAGAGCATAAAGTCGAGTATCGCTTGACGAGTCTGAAGGTCGTTTTCGTTCATTTTTTGGAGTGCGCTCCGGGCTTTGTTTTTGTGAAAATGTGTATATATTTGAGATAAAATTAGTTTGTTTCGGGGTTCTGTACTCAAAAGGTACAAATAGAACCTCATTACTAAGACTTCGCTATCCGTTAGTCTGTCACTAGGCTGTATCTTATGAACCGTAATAGTTAGACTGTTAAATTTTCACAGACCTTGTATTTTTGTAGCCGCTATATAACAACGATTACTCAAAATAGAATAAAATAAATCTCCATCGCTCTCATAATGATTATTTTAGAAAAAAAAAACTATGATATTATTCAATAAGATATTATTTAGTCAATTATATAAAAGGTACTCTGTGACCACGCAGTGATAGTTTTAATTTTTGTTCTTTTTTTTTACAAATAATTTAATGTATTTAAACCATTATGCAATGGCGATTCGGAATAATGTTCCCTTTTTTTTAATTTATTTGCAAATTTTTGCAATTCACTAAAAGTGTACCAACAAATAATTCATAACAAAACAATATCCAATAACCAACGTAACTAGAACCCTTAATTAATCGAAAGATCTTTATATTTGTGTCGGTTCTAATCAAAGCAGAGCTCTTATTTAATGGCTAGGGTTAATCTTCCTGGATTATCTTTATTAAGGCACATGTCCTCCCAGACTTTGAAGGGTAGATAACGCATTCCTCTTAAGACTTTGTTGTGCTGAGTTAAGCCGTAATAGCAAATCACCTGAAACGGTAGTTGGAATTTCACGATATACATTCATAAAACGTACATGTATAAAAACAATCTGTCTCAGCTCAGTGTCAGTGTCTCTTCACTGACTCACTGCTCGTTTTGTAGTAGATTGTTAAAGTTTTGGTCAACTTAACTACTATCATTGTTGTTATCGATTTCTTTCGATTGTGTTCTTCCAATAGTAAACTAGGGCAGAGTACCGTAAAAAAATATTAAACTAACAAGTTTAATAGTTAAAAAAAAATATTGAACTAACTAGTTTCATATTTTAAAAAAATATTGTACTAAAAAGTTTAATATTTTTGAAAACAATATTGAACTTACAAGTTTAATATGTATTTATATATAATATGTATGTATGTATATGTAGTAAATCAGTTGTGTTAGCAGCCATAATACGAGCTAGAAATGGTTCAGTATGGGGCTAACCAGCCGTGTGTGAATGTGTCCTAATATTTTTTTATTTATAATATTTAAAAAAAAATATTGAACTAAGAAGTTATTTTTTTATAAAATTTGTCAACTGGGTTACAAAATAGTGGAACCCCTAGGCTATGCGTTAACTTTGCGTTATCTACGCCTCAGATCCTCTAAATCTACGGTAACATAATCCCGAGGTCGTACACCCTTTCAATAGTAGTTAGCTCTAAGAAGCCTTGATAAGGGCTTAATACCAATATAATTATGATACCATCTGCCTTATTTGACGGGTAATTAGACACAAGTATATATTTACTTTGATGTTGTTCATTTATTTCCAGAAAATTGCCTCGGGTTTTATATTATTATTCTGTCTTGGCTCAAGTGAAGAAATGAGACGAGATTTTTGAGCTCCGAAATAAATTAGCTGAAAAAGGCCTGATGTACAAGTTTGATATATCAGTTGAGCTACTTATATACAATTAGTAAGTAATGTAATAACGTTCTTATTTCAAGCATTAGAATTATATAAGTTATAATACTAACAATTAAAAGATACTTTTAAAAGATAACTTAAGATACTTTTAAAAGATTAATGACTAACTATTAAAAGATAGAAAGATAGAAGCCAGGAAAGGAAGAGGAAGACCTAGAAGATCATTTTTAGACCAAATTAAGGAGAAGGCGAAAGTCATGTCGTATAGGGAGGTCAAGGATTTGGCCGAAGATAGAACTACCTGGAAAAAACTCCACGGACAAGAGCCCAAATATGGAATGTGCAGGCAGTTTTATAGGTGATACAAGTGAGTGCGTTCTAAAATCGCCTATATATTTTCTGCATTTGACGTGAGTTTAGTTGTTTGACTATGGTTCAGAACGTGCCGTCTCTTTCTAGCCACCTAAGATGAAAAGAGACGGGGCTTCTTTAAATTTATTTTAGTCGTGTGTGCCGCTGAATCGCTACCATTGTCTACGAAACAACCATGTCCTTAAACTTATAGAAAATTGCCAGGAACATCCCTGGAGGCACAAAAGTACGGTCTTGTAATAGGGCTTTAAAGCGGTACTTCCAAAACATCCCCAAATAGCGGTACTTTACTCACGCTCATAAAAAAATCTGCATGCGTTTCGGCACACATTTTAACCGTTTTACAACCTTGCCCTTAGTGTTTAGGGACGGGAAATACAAGACTCTAGAAGCGGTTAAAGTGTATTTAATTGTTAATTCGAATAAAAAAATATTTTTGTTTCATTGTGTGTGGATTATATTGTTAAATAGATGTACTTTAGTATTAATTTCAGTATATAAAGTACAAAATAAGAAGAATACGGACGGATACGATATGCCAAGGTAATGTCCTATAACGATGGGTCCCATGTATATGGGCCAAAATGCAAAATGTCAACTTTTCAGGAGACGCTGTCAAAGTTTAAATTTACTATAATTTTAGATTGATAAAACCGAAGTTTACGAAATTTCGGTTATTTGCTAAGACACCTATACTCAACATTTTTACTACAGTATTATATGAGTAAATTTATCGGGTTTTTTTTTACGTCACATTGACCCTTCTACGTTAGTTTTTACAAAATTTTTTTTTATTTAAAAACATCTTAAAAAGGCCAATGTGTCATATTGGCCATTATACGTGTATTACGCTAATTAGTGTAACGTTGATCTTTTTTTTAATTTTATCTCATAAAATTAGTAAATAGTTGTTTCAGTTGATGATGCACTTATTCAAATAAGAGGTACTTAGATATTAAGGTAATTAAGTCACATTGATACTTATACGTTTTATAATCTGCTAACCTAATAGATCGAGTTTCCACTTAGATCATTATAAACAATAAAAAAACTCAGTGGTTTTATTCATTTATTGAAACAAAAATTGAATTAGCCTTAAAACTAAAGTTATGGACCCGTATTCAGTCTTTTTGGCAGTTTAATAGTAAGAACTAAGAAGAAAACTGTTACTTAAGATCTAAGTTTAACAAAATCAGGTAATAAAAATAATGTAGGTACTTTACATTACTAAGTTCTAGATATAATTACGAAAAAAACGTTACAAAAATAAAAGCCTGTCTGGCGTAAACAAAAATAAAAAGATCTCCATATTATAGCCTAATAATAAAATTACCATAATCAACATTTCTATTAAGTGGAAAATTTCTAATTGTCTTCATGATCACTTTCATTGATTGACACAATGTCATTAGATGCTACTAAATTTTCATAATAACTGTGGTATACAGGTGGGATAATATTTTTTCGACATAAATCAAGCAAGTCTTTCTTCTTGGAAAGCTGTATTGGTAACAGCTGATTGTAACATAGTTGCAGAGAAATATCTGTTGGTCTATCGGCTATTCGTCTTCTTGTTCGTACTGGCTGATCTAAGATTTTAATATGATTTTCAATAGCATCTTCACTCAAATCATATTTATAATATAAAACGTATGATTCGTCTCGGCTTACACGGATTTGTTTTAATTTAGACCAAAGAATTTTTCGTCCTTCTGAGTTCTTAGTCCAGTTAAAGTGTGTATTTGTCTGCATCTTTTTGAAGTCATAAATCATGTTTTGAGCTACGTCTATGACGTTATAAGGACTTCCTTTTGATTTTGCCCATCGAATCAATGAGCTCCATTCAGAGGGTGTGTAAATATTCTTATATTTTGAAGCTCTTTCAATGGTGGCGTGTATGGAGTCGCCTTCATTCTGAGTGTGGCCTACTTCGAGAAAAGTGTGTTTTATATTCAAATTAAACTGTTTAGCGGCGTAGAGATACATGAAAAACATAATCCTGTTTCGGTTTTGGCCAGTGCAATTGTCTGACCAAAATCTAAAGTCGTCACAACCTTCTTGACTTTTTAATTTGATTATATCGTAAATACAGCTCGCTATTTCGTTCGATCCCTTCATTGCAATTTGCTCATTCCATAAATAACAGGTACCAATTAAATTCCCAATATCGAAAACTGATAAGTTATGTACTTTCAACCTTTTGCTGTAGTAAAATAGACTAATTTCACCACTCGGGGACAACAACACTTTTTGCAAATCGAAAGTAGCGCAGAATATTTTGGTGTCATTTTGTGAATCACGTTTATCCTTTTCTTTTAAAGATCTAGCCAGATTCTTGCTAATTATGTGATTATCATAAGATATTTTATTTTCAGGAGTCACAGGACCGTTTTTGAAAGAATGACAAACATGGCATTGGTCTTTTTTTGGCTGGTGGAATGATAAATTGATATTTTTATTTACTATGTCCCTGTATTGCCTTAATGACTCACATTTATTACCATATTTTGATGGATCATACCATTCTTTATATAACTTGAACATGCGGATAAAACTTAAAGAACCATCTAAATAAAGTTTATTACTGTCTTTACGACAATAATGTGAATCGACCGGTTCAAAGGACTTTACGTGGTCCAGCACACTTCTGATCATTTCTTCATCAATAGTTGTTTTATGGTGATCATGTCGACCTCTATTATCAGTTAAAGTGAGTCTGTGACTTATATCAGCAAATTTACTCATTGCAGTTCTTATCATTTTTGGTCCACAGCTGATGGTGTTTAGAAACATCGTCTTGCATACCACCAGCTTAGTCTTTTGATTGTTTTGAGTATTAGGCAAATGATACACATATGTGTATGACCTTCGTGAGTCACCTTGTGTAACCGTTCTTTTTTTATTTATTCTTACTACATAGTTGACAATAAAGTCATATTGTTTAGAATGGTCTCCAATCATCCAAAATTGATGAAATATAGCCCTCCTTGCATCTTCATCAAGTTTTTCGTAACACTTCAGTTTACATGTACTCTGACATGGTTCACCTATTTGTTTCTCATCTCTTAATTTACCATTTCTACTGTTATAAGCTTTCCCAGTATTTTTAAGTCTTTTTCTTTTCGAATCTATCCATTCATTAAAAAATTTTTCTCGCAATCTTCCACTATCTTTTTTTTTAGTAAATTTTCTTTTCCTGGGCCTCGTAGGAGTTGAAACGTCACTTGATGAGTAATACTGTGAAACAGGGGAAGAAGCAGTGGCATCTGATAACAATGATGGCACTGAAGGAATAGGTTCTTCCTCTCCGAAAGAACTGTAATTAGACGATGGCATTGGGGTCGCATTATCGTCATCGCGTACATCGTCATCCAATAGATCTACATTTTGAATGAATTCTTCACTGTGATGTTCGATTGAAGATTCAAAAACCGTTTTACTTGACAGATCTGTTGTTATGATTGAAGAACTAGTAGCTATCGGCTCATTATTTGGTTCTTGTACTGAAAGACAGCATGAGTGTAAATCAGAGTTATTTTCTTTTTCATGAGAGTGGGAACACTTTTTATGGGGTTGAGTTAGTTGATTATTAGAAATAAACATGTCATCAGATTCGAGCAAAGTAGAATTTTCCAATACATCATTTTGATTTTCTTGTTGAGGTGGATCATTTTCAAAGATATCTTTGAGCAGACTTAAACTGCAATTTCCTAATATCTCACTAGGTCTAAACGGCAAAGGAGCTGAAAAAAAAATACAGTGTAAGATTAGAGCGGAATATTGTAAATAAAGTAAATGAAATTGAGTTAATTATGTAACTAATGATTTTAGTTTAGCAGATTCTGAACAAATATTCTTTCTAATAATATGACAATCCACATTAACAGGTCAAAAGTAAAAAAATGACTGAAGGGCGAAAGTGTATTACTTAGAATAAACCAAGTATAACGGCCAATGTGGTACATTGGCCGCTCTTTCTAAAAACTCGTGATATTTCATTTAATTTATTAGTAAAACAATAATTGATGAAAGTTTAAAGATGTACTAGTATATAAAAACATATTTGAAATACTTACAAAGGTTATCATCGCTATTTTCTATAAAATCGTCGTTTTCATAACCTAAATCGTTTCTCTGCGCATTGTTATTTTCCTTTCCTAGTGCTAAATTCACTAAATTCCGACTTCTACTCAACTTAGCACGATAACTAGATGCCATCTTTTACTTATTAAATAAATTACAACACACAAAACAAAATAATAACATTTTTTGTTCAACACAGTGCGACCATTGCTCCGATCAACGTATAAGTGTCAATCCGGCCGATTGGTCCAAATAATAAACAAACGCGCGGGAACTCCCCGCGTATAAGTCTCTAATTACTCTTTGGACCTTATACGTTTAAATTCATGCTATATATGCCGTTATACTGCAACACAAAAACGTGTTTCTATGCAGAAATCTTTTATTTTTAATAGCTAACATGATTAATTATGTCGATAAGAAGCGTTTACCAATAAAAAGTGAAAATAGCCAAATTGTTAGTTTGGCCCTTATACGATAAATTGATGTAAGATCAAAAATGAAAACCTAATCGAGAATAAGAATAAGAAGAATAAGAAAATTATTCATGTTTATAATATTAGTAATTTTATTGATATTTTTAGACTGATTTTACTCTAAAAATATCAATAAAATGCCAAATCCCACTGCTGGGTAAAGGCATCCATCCAGAAAGTACAGTTTTTGGTTTAGTCGGCTCAGATTATACTAATTGTCGTGATCACGGAGTCTGGTTTGAGGCTGAGATCATATTGAAAATGAAATTATTGGAAAAATATTTAAATAGTATTGCGTAGCTTTGGAGTGTTGAAATGTTTATTTCCTTCTATGAGTGTAATTGTAGAAATAGTAACTTAAATTTAGATAACTTAAAAAAAGGCTCCTTAGCCGCGGACTCAGACTTAGTCGGTATCATTTATTATTTTGTAATTTGGATTTTTAATTTTTAATAATTGTGTAGTTTTTAATTCCATTATCTTATTATGTATTTGGACTATAAATTTGATGAACGTACTCAAAAAGATAATCAGTCGAAATATTATTATTATTACGAGCCTGTTTTGTCCCATCGAAGAGCAAAGGCCTCTCTACCCTCTTTCCATTTATCACGAAGTAAAAACAAATCGAATAAAATTCGAATTAACTCGATTAATTGCGCGTCTCTACTCCGAAGCACTTCATCGCATAACGGGCTCTCGTTTACGGATCCCTAGGATCTTTACGCATGGGTTGCGGACACCGTAAAAATCTTGGCAAGGTGTCCGACACCATGCTAGTACATTCATTCCCTTGGCAGCGACCTTTGCACATTTATACTGGATTTTAGTGAGAGAGATAATGGTTTTTCTAGTTACTAGTGTAAAAAATGTGTGACAGACGCTTTGTTATTTTTTGTCTCGATTACATTGCGAGATTTGCCTACGTCGATTCGTAAAGTTCGATTAAAGTTTTCCATTGGTCTTTTAAACTGGATTTAGGGAGAGAGAGAATGGATTCATTTATCACAAGTGTGAATAAAACAAAAGTAACAGTAAAAACACGAAATATTGTATACACTAAACTGATCTGTCTGGATCATTAAACTGTGGAACTGTTTGCCGGAATCGCGCTTCCCTCTGAACTATACTATAACCTCACTGTCTTGAAGGCGAGAATGAATCGATTTCTTCTAGGCAAGCGCACTCCCCCCTCGATCGCAACATCACTTTACATCAGTGAGTTGCGATCAAGCGCTAGCCTATCCATCATAAAAAAACACAGTTTAGGTTCATTCTCGGTGTCGCATCACATCTGGTATATAATCAGTTTTAGTATCAGAATTATAAGTTAATGTATGTTTGTGTATAATATATTAAAGTTGTATGACCAGCAAAAAAAAAATGTGTTATGTGTTATTTAAATATTTTTTTAATCTAAGTAGTATATGACTACAGAGAAGAATGGTCACATTCTGCTCTTTAATTTTGTTGCTGCACTACTAGAACCCATAGACAATAAAATCTGTTTTCACCCAATATTTTTTTTGTACAAACACTAAATATGGCAAAGCGAATGTAGTATTCAAGTCCCCGAACCCTATGTTTTATGGGAAATCAAATGTCAGTAAAACTTTGTGAATCTTTTGGCTATATAATTTCGGCCAAGTGCCAAATGTAATAAAATTCTCAAAGTGTAGTCGTAACATAACTGGACAATGGCTCCCGAACTATTCTAGTTCTCTTTGTACGATCTTTCTTTATGAGTACGTTTGGCTGAACTCCACACAGAGACTTCACGCAGTGTAATTTGGTCCTAAGTTATAGGGATGGGACTGAAAACTATATTTGGTATCGATAAAATTGTTAGTGATATCGATATCTTTTTTTTCGAAGTTAAAAATTGCTTTAAAATAAATTGGTGACATTTTTAATTAGCCGATATAAGAGTACTCTCAAGAGGATTTCTTAAAACTTCCTATTGGTTTTTGGGAGCCTTGGAGGATCTTGTTGTGATATTGTTACTTTTGGAAGTTGTTTAACGAAGTCATAAATATGGGCTGGCTACTTTTCGATCTTTATTTATCAATATTTATCGAAGTATCAATGATTACTTACACTCCTATCGTCTCATATTGCGTAGTTATGGACAATATCGACTGATCATTTATTATCGATACAACAACAAGTATTTATATACAAATATACGAATTAAAACCAAATGATAAAATAAATTTATATGTAACTTACGAATAATAAAGTGAAAATTATTTACAGTGGATAGAAAAAAACTAAAATTTTGTAAACTTAATAAAAAATAACAAAACAAAAATATCAAAATTAAGCCACCCGCCAAATATAATATTTTATCGATATAAAGTAGGATATCTAACGAATGTCCATCGATACCTACCCATATCTCTGTCCCATCACTGCTCAGAATTTACGTTGAGGACCAGACCTCGCATTTACATACAAACGTTCCGTACTACTGCAGATGACATAACACCACTAGAGGAAAACAAGTGGAAAATAGCAGCTATTAACTTAAAGCTTTATACGTTATCTGATTGATGGAAAGTGAACCGTCGCGCTCGTAAAATAAGGTCGCATTTGCGTTTTTTCGCAGTTTTGAATAACGTACGATATGAGCGGAAGATGTGGGGTTATGAGCCACTTGGCTCAAAAATAACGAAAAAACTTAATTAAATTCCATACGGTCTCTATGTTGGGGCTTTATTAAATAGCTCTACCGCGTTTTTTAAAACTTATTTTGGCTTGTATTTTGAATTGATTGTAAAGTCTTGTATTGGTATTGTATTTATTTATTGTATAGTATTGAGTTAGTATTTGTTTATTCTATTTTGTAATGGCTAGTTTATAAGTATAATCATTCTGTTTGTAAAATTGAGAAGGCACTGGCTTCTGTAACACTGTGCATACTAGCACAGAAGCCAGGGCTACCTTTTAAAATATTACTGTAAATTTGTTTGCTTCAATAACTAAATGTTTGTTGTTTTGCGTTTTGTGGATTAAATACTAGTATCTTTTATCTGGCAGCTATGCTCCGCATTGTTAGTCCGCGTTATTCCGGGACAAAAAGTTTCCATGAGCTGATGGAATCACAGGGCTGGTGGTCTAACGGGTTTCGTGGACGAGGATAGGTCAACATAGAAATTCATGGAAAATGATCTTCTTCAAGGAAGGAAAGTAGTATATATGTATATATAAAATTTCCGTGTCACAGTGTTTGTTACCGTACTCCTCCGAAACGGCTTGACCGATTTTTTCCAAATTTTATATGCGTATTCAGTAGGTCTGAGAATCGGCTACTGCATATTTAGTTTTTTTTTTTTTATTAAGGCAAAACAACGTTTGTCGGGTCAGCTAGTATGTATATATAAGTATATATGTATTATTTTCTTTTTCTTCTTCAACCTTTTTCCACTAGGTGGGGTCGGCACAGCAAATTTTACTCTTCCACACGATTCTGTCAGCTGTCATATTCACATTCACTCCCTTTTCTTGCATATCCTCATTTACACAATTCAGCCACGTCTTCCTAGGTCGACCTCTACTTCCGCTACCTCGTACAACCATATCCATACTTCTCCTAGTCACATGCATTTCTTCTCTACGCATCACATGCCCATACCAAGATAATTTTCCACTCTATACTTTCTCTATCACTGGAGCTACTTTCAAACTTCCTTTAAAATACTATTTTTTTACCTTGTCCATTCTCGTTACTCCACACATCCATCGCAACATTCGCATCTCTGCCGCTTGCATTCCTCTTTCATGCACCACTTTTGTTGCCCAACATTCAGATCCATAAAGTAAAACTACGGATATGGAATTAATTATATTGTTTACAAAAAAAAAAACACAGTTCTCAAAAGGCTACTGATGATGATGACTGATCCCTGCAAGTTTCAGTCCTAAAGGGTTAACGACGAGCTCCCTTTTCTTTCCCACATAAAGATGTTTCTGTGAATGATTGCTATAGTAAAAGCCTGAGGAAATAAAAAAATGCGCACCCGTTTAATACGTATGTCTATTATTTCCAGCGTCGGCAAAAATAACGCATATTACCGCGGTGTTAGGATGCGTTTACACCAAATATCTGCGAAGGACATATCTTTATTGAAAAAAAAATTAAAATACATTTAATTGACAAAGGTTAAAAAAATACAGTATAATAGGAATCCATAGGCGCCCAGAGAAATTTTAATGCTGTGCTGGCTATAAGCATAAACAACCTACTTTACGTTCCCACTGCTGGGATTCGGGGCCTTCACTTATAAAGAGAGGGATATAGGTCAAAATCCCCCACTATGGACAAGTGCGGATTGGCAGATGACATAAGTCTTCGGATATTGTGGTCTTCTAACATCGGTCGGTTTCCTCACGATGTTTTCCGCCACCGCAAAACGAGTGCAAATCCACACATAACACATATCAGATAACATGTAACACATCAAACCTGGGGCTTCTGATTAAAAAGCAGACGTTTTCCCACCGAGCCTCACTCGCTGACTTGCTGTGCTGACTAAGGCAAATAAATGAAGCGCTGGTATTGGTTCTTTACCAACACATTCCTTGCTACGCATCCCGCACATATGTTGGCTAAGTCTCAAAAAAGCCACGAGGTCAGACCTAACTGGCCTGTTGTACACATTTAGACTAAAGACCAGTTAAGTCTGACCTCTGACTCGCCTAGAGAATGATAATTTTTGTATCTGGATGGAAAGCATCTATATCAATACTATAAAAAGGAAAAGTGATTGTATGTTTGTTTGTTTGACGCGAATAGGCTCCGAAACTACTGGACTGATTTGCAAAATTCTTTCACCGTTGGTAAGCTACATTATCCCTGAGTAACATAAGCTTTATTTTGTTTCTCTTTACAACTTACATTTTTTATAGCCCGTAAGAAGCTGGGACTGGCTGTTAGTTTATACTACAAATGGCATCGATTGCGAATCATTTTTTTTTTGAGATTCGGCCCACTGGTGTGAAAGCAGCCTTAGGAGGCAGAGGTGAGAATTGTAGTAAAAATGTCGGCAGTAAAGTTCTGCAAGATTACCTATACTGTGTGACTGTGGCTTTAGGTACATATAGTGTATATATGCTTTAGTTTAGTATATGAATTGTTCTACAGATAAGAAAGGGTGTATATTTTATTTTATTTACTTAACCAAAGCGTTGCCTGCGTTAATCTGGCATCTTCGTCTTCTTCGTATGAGCTAAGTGGCTAAGCTCTGATGTCGAGAGTTTTCAAGCCACCCGAAGGCCTCTAACTTGGCTTAACGACTTCTTCTACTATTACTAACAGCCGGGACCTACAATTTACCGAGTCAACCGACCCACAGTAGCGTCCAGATGAAAATACCATTTAAAAACAGATTTTCTCGTGCATGGTCACCCATCCAAACACCGTCCGCATCGACCGTAGCTTAGCTTCGATGATCGCGTCAGATCACCTTAGCTAGCCGAGCTACAGGCGCTATAAGCCGGGATAAAGAGTAAGTAGCCTTTATTTTAATCCAGATCTTAAACTAAGAGTCCAATGACCCTATACCTACGTGAATAGTAATCGCATGAATTCACTGAGACAAAGTTAAAGAACCCAAACTTAGCTAATCTGGCGTCTGGAGCGAAGACAGCTCAGTCGATCGTGCGGCTGCATTATGATGCGCAGATCGTAAGTTCGATCCCCACCAATGACCTCGAGCTTGCTAGTCAGGTGAGCACTAGAAAATACCACCATCTTGAAAACCTTAGAAACTGTTTTGTTCAGTGTTTTCATTAATGAATACTAAGTAGTTTTTTTTAACATTTCACACACGGCTGGTTAACCCCATACTGAACCATTTCTAGTTCGTATTATGGTTGCTAACACAACTGATATACTACATACACATACATAAATATTTTATATCGATACATATTTAACATCCAAACCCACAGCCAACAAATTTAGTTCATCACAAAGATGTTGGCTATGCCGGGAATCAAACCCAGGTTGACAGTCCAGTATGGTAACCTTTACGCCAACGGAGTCATCAACTTGTCAAAGTCAGACAAAGAATTAATTGCAGTATCATGTCACTTTACAGATACATAATTACCCATAAAGCATTACAATTATTTACTGGAGATGAGCAACCTTATTTGATTTGATTTTTTTAGTGTTCCTTCATTTAAAAAGTTATCTTCTATTTAACTTTTACTTAGGAGTAAATTTTTTAAGTTGTTAAAATTGTATAATATGATTATGTTTTTATTCACTTCATTATATTCATATCTTTATTAATAACGAAAATTTACATTCAGAGTTCCCCCGGAAACAATAGTAGGTAATAATGCTGATTAATTCTGAAATCTAGAATTCCAGCCCAAGTTTAAGCTAGGTAGTCTAATGACGTCTCTTAGTGTTTGCACGAGCGGTTGAGACACGTCTTGAATTTACAGTAGTGTCGCTTTTAGAGAGGGGACACGTTACCGGAAAATTCTAGTTTAAACCGGTATGAGAGTTTTTTTACACATTTTCGATTGTTTCTCTGCTCCTATTAGTTGCGGCGTGATCTTATGTATATCTTCATCGATAAATGGTCTATTCAACACAAAAATATTTTTTCAATTCGCACCAATAATTAGACAAGCGCGTTCAAACAAACAAACAATCAAATTCGAGTCCTTTATAATATTAGTATTGATAATTCAGTGTTAAGAATCATCGAGTTCCAAAACACTATTACATTAAACTCACTCAGTTATTTACTTTTTCCGAAAATAGTTCTTTTTTAATTTAAAAATGTAGTGCTTCTAAAAAAAGAAAAATAAAGGAATTTAAAAAACTAATTTCTTTGTAGGTAATAATAATAAAAATAATAATTTTGTCTAGAATTGAGAGAGCATAATTTTAATTTTGTTTATTGTTGATTTATATCGTGAAGAATCTACAAATCAAATATGTATGGCGCAGCTAACCTAAGTACTAAAGCGCTTGTTACTCGGCAAGCTTAGGTGATCTGACGCGTTCATCAAAAACTAAGTTACGGTCGATGTGTTTGGACAGATGACCATGTCAATGACTGTCGTTTTAAAAATGGCATTTTCTAGGCGCTACTGTGTGTCGGATGACGCGCAAAATTGTAGTATTTTCCCAGCTGTAAGTCTTAATACAAGAAGCCGTTGAGCCAAATCAGAGGCCTTCAGACGGCTTGAAAACTTTCGACACCAGAGCTTGGCCCCTTAGCTCATACGAAAAAGAAGAAGAAAAAACGGGAGGATATAAACTTGTACATATTTTGTTTTTTGACTCAGAGTCAGAGATAATAATCGACTTAATCGACCAAAATTTTGTTACTCGTTCCATTCCTAACGTTCTAATAAAGCTACCTAAATGCATGTGTAACTCGAGTCAAGTTACACTAAAATAATTTCAGCTTAAACTTCAACGTCACTTCAAAATTTTAATATTTGTTTTCTTGTTTTTCAGGTAAAAACAGAATTAAACCGAAACAAAGTTAAGAAGAATACAGTTGTTAGACAGTGTTAATTTTAAAAGTAAGGTAATACTATGTAATATAGCATAAATCATAAACAGTCCTCTTTTCGTTCCCACTGCTGAGACTCGGGGATCTTCTCTCACGAGGACAGAGATACAGGCCGTAATCCACCACGCTGGCCAAATGCGAGTTGGCTCAAACATGTCGGTTTCCTCACGATGTTTTCTATTACTGTTAAAAGGGGGTGTGAAAGGGGGGCTAGACGGAAAAAATTCTTACGAAAACTTTTTGCTATATTAAGCTATTATTGTAAGCTGTGCGGCGTGTGCATGTTTCTCTGTCTGTCTCTCTCTCTCTCTCTCTCTCTCTTTCTCTCTCTCTCTTATAGAAAGCAAGCCCGATATTTTCATTTCTATTTCGCATTGAACAGTATGGTGTCGCGATGATTATTTTTGTTGAGTGTATATAGGTTTTTTATAAATAACTAGCTGACCCGGCAAACCTTTATTGTGAGAACTGCGAAGCTCTGGAACTCTCTTCCTGAGTCTCTTTTTCCCGAGAAGTACAATTTGGGGGTCTTCAAATATAGAGTAAATAGGTTCCTTCTAGGCAAGCGTGTTATATCCTAGACCACAGTTAAGCTTAACATCAGGCAAGCTGCGGTCAAACGTAAGCCTATTCATAAGTAAAAAAAAAAAAAAAAAAAAAAAAAACGTTGTTTTGCCTCACTTAGGGGTATGAAAAATAGATAGTGTAGCTTATATGACACGTTCATACATTTACCATAGCAGCGCCATCTATTGATTACTTACTCAACCCAGTCGAAGGGAATCGACATCTCTTAGAATCATTTGGAGTTAACAGATAATTGTGACTGTCAAATAATAACAGACAATAATTAGCAATAAATTAAATTGCGACTATAATTTGAGATTTAAACTATCCTATCTCTCAAATTGCATCGAACTGCACATGGTGTGCGAATTTTATTATAATCGGTTAAGTGGTTTAGGAGTCCATTGAGGACAAACATTGTGACACGAGATTTATATATATTTAGATATTAATGAATCCTGATAGTGAAGGAACTTCGTTCCATCCGGGTGTCCCTCGACACCTCTCAAGTTTTTTTTCTGTTTTAAACATTTAACTACTTGTGTTTGTAGTTTAGTCTAGTTTATATTAGGTTCGCCACCAATAACCTGCAAATTAAGTCTAAATATTTGGCCACTCCACAAACAAACGTTTTGCACTTCAAAACCATATTATGATGGCCGTATTATAATTAATACCGGTTTATGCTTTATTCCGGTTACGCGTCCCTGAAACACAATGCCAGCAAGATAAATTTCAGTGGCGTCAGAAAATTATATAGCGCGGGTTTCATGATGATTATTATAGTATGTCAACTTACTCGCAATGCGATACGATAGTTTACATAAAAGTTTCGGGCAGACACATATACAACACTAGCTGTGCCCCTGCGTTAATCCGGGTTGGAAAGAAGTTAGCTCGGGATAAAAAGTAGCCCATGTGTTAATCCTAAGTCTGAACCTGGAGATTTACTATGAAAAACTGATTTTCATAGTAAATCTCCAGGTCTTCCAGCCGGTAGAGAGTGAAGGAGTAACATAGATTTTGAAGTTATTTGCATATCCCACGGGAATCACAATTGTTTTCGGGATAAAAAGTAGCCTATGTGTTAGTCGAAGGTCTAACCTAACCTCACACCAAATTTCATCAAAATCAGTTAAGCTGTTTGAGCGTGACAAAGTATCAAACATACACACTTACACATAAACTCTATATGCTTCTGTGGATCGGTTCCAAAATTATGCGTTCTTTTCTTCTTTTTATATTTTCTCATTAACAAGTCTTAACATAAGTCGAAGTTTATAAGGAAATCGCTTAACATAAGTCATTTGCCTAGACGTTTTAGTAACTCTTAATAAAATAAGTATTCTAGAACGTTCTAGATTGTCAGATCTCAGAAATATCGGTAGAACAAAATAAAGCCTTTATCGCGTAGCATTAGGAGTAAGCTCGCATAAATTGTGCCGTTTCAGCATATTAATAGTTTTGGGTACATGTCATAAATTCTGAATGTAGTCGACGGAACGAGGCAAGTTTTAAAATTAATTTTATGACAGACGACAAAAGATTACGCGTAATTTTGCTTTGTACGAATTATGATTGTACGAATGAACTTGTGGTTGGTACTTATATATGTAGTGTATATATATAGTATTTCTTACAACTTTCAATTTCTTCTTATAATTGCGTGTTCTCCGTCTTAGTGTACCGTGCGTGATGTCACAGCCAGCCTCAACGGAAGACCATCAGCATAATGCTGCTTGCTCTGAACCAGCATTATGCTGAGTAGAGACTGTGTTGTGACGTCACGAACGGCCCCCTTAATTTTTTAATTTTTAGTATTTGTTGTCATAGCGGCACGGGAAATACATATCTTGTGAAAGGTTCAGCTTACTAGCTATTACGGTTTCTGAGATATAGCCTGGAGACATACAGACAGACAGCGGAGTCTTAGTAATAGGGTCCCATTTTTACCTATTAGGTACGAAACCCTAAAATTTAATCAATTTCTAAACTTCGCTGCTTGAAATATTTATATTTTATTTATAATAACGAATTAACCTTAGACAAGGAACATTGCATTGGCTGATCAAAAAACATGTAAACCTATAATTGTAACAATTCTAAACTAGCTTTAACATTCTTGATGTGACCATATCCCATCAACAATATCAAAACTACTACTTTTATTCGAAAAACTAGTCCATATTGATAATTTCTTTTTGGTTTCTCATGAAACTCACTATTTTCTCAAGTTTCTATATTCGTATATTTAGCCGCAGACTTGATAAATACAGAGCGTACAGATTAAATTTAAGTAGTTTAGAACTATGATGATACTTTTTTAACGCTCAGTGGGTTGAACTTGATCACAGATCGGAAAGTATCGAACTAATAAATGCGAAAGTTTCTATGTATGTGTGTTAGTTACTTCTCAAACGGCTGAACCGGTTTTGATGAAATTTGGTGTGATGAAGATTAGACATTGGATTAACACAAAGACAAATTTTATCCCGGATTAACGCAGGTAACACAGCGGGGCGCAACTAGTACTAAATATTATTTGAATGGTAATTTTATAATGGCATTTTAAAAACGGCTTCACACAACAAAGACATAGTTTCAATGAAATTTTGTCGCAATTATTAATTATCTTGCATTTTAAGAAGTTTGCTGCAGCAGATGCTAAAAAAAAAGAATATTCTAATCGATATCAATGGTTTTCGGCAGAGCAAAAAGTGCCTTAATATAATAAAAAAATTGAGAATATGCATAAAATTGGTCCAATAGTTCCTAATATATGAAATCGATGTTTCTACAATATGTTTTCGTGTCTTTTGCTAGAAGTAGGAAAAAAATACTTACGGAAAAAACATTGTCGTTTGAAGTGCGTATTATATCTCATTAAACATATGCCTATATACACAAATATGAAACTTTCTATGTGCGGTCTGTAAATTTCCTATTCTACCTTCATTACATTCTGTTCAAAGATAAGCCAATTTTTATGATCACTTCTCGACGTGGGAGGACAATATGGAATCTCCTCGCCTACATACGGAACTCTCATAAATAAAATGAAACGTCTTAATACTAACGATATGGAGCGGCTTTTTTAGGGTTCCGTGGGAAGGTGAATAGAAAAGTATTTTGTGATGGGGTTTAACCTACAAAGATTTGAAGTTTGTTTATTTGGGTGAAATGTTTGTTAAATTACTGTTTATTAATACTGTTTCTATATTATTATAAAAAGTGATCGTGGCTCGGTGGTAACAACATCTGCTTTTCAATCAGACGGCCCCTTGTTCGATCCCGGCCCTACACCAATGACTTGATTTTCAAGTTATGTGTGGATTTGCACTCGCTTTACGGCGAAGGAAAACATCGTGAGGAAACCGGCATGTTTGAGGACTACAATATCCGAAGACTTCAATTGTTATCCCATCTATCGCCGTTGTCATCCGCCAACCCGCACTTGGCCAGCGTGGTGGATTATGGCCTATATCTCTATCCTAGTGAGAGAAGGTTCCGAGTCCCAGCAGTAACGTATAGTGGGCTACCTATACTAAATAGAAAATTCTTTTGTAATGGGGTTTAACCTACAAAGATTTGAAATTCCTTTATTTGGGCGAAATGTTTGTTAAAATACTGTTTATATATTATTATACGTAACAACGTCATTAACAATGCATAAAATAGCGTTAAATAAATGAAACATATCATATACATAAAATTTCGATGTTAGGTACCGTACTCCTCCGAAACGGCTTGACCGATTTTGACCAAATTTTAGATACGTATTCAGTAGGTCTGAGAATCTGCTACTGTTTATTTTCCATGCCCCTTATTGATACGGGTTGTTCTTTACGCGAATTTTTTTTTTAATTTTTTTATAATTATATTACTTATTAATCACCAACTCCTATTTTTTATGGCCATTTTTGTTCATTTCATCCCGCTCGATAACTGAATTATAGTCATTTCACTGTACTTAAGGCAAAATAAATTAATACGATCTTCTAGGTCTTCCCCTTCCTCTTCTGGCTTCTATCTTTCCTTCTACGATATTTTTAATGAAATTGTCATGTCGTATAAGGTGGCCTACCATCTTTCCTCTTCTGTTGTCTATTGTATTTAATATGGTTCTTGGTTCTTGTACTAGGGGCAGAGTACCTCTTCATGCGTTTTCTTTTCTTTCCAACTTATCCTTTCCATACCTATTTTTTGACGTGACAACGTCTTAAATTAGGTTGCGGCTGGGAGTCACTTATGAAAAAGTGTAACGCCCGGTAACGTTACGATGAGTCACCGAACGAGAGAGAGGCCCGCCGAATGCCTTGCGTCTCTCTCCCACTCAACTATGATCGGTCTGCCGCGCGCGCAGCACGCGGCAGACGTTGTCACGTAAAATCTTCGCCCGTAAAACCGACTTTACAGGCAACCATTTTTTAGTAAAAAATATTATTATATACAGAATCCAACAAATTTGACGCAGATAATTTCTCCCGATCAACCAGTTTACTCTAAATTTAATAATAATTTAACTGACGCTCAGTATCGTAACTTTAAAGTATATTTTCTTTGTGTTTGGGTGGTGTTTGTCATGATACAGTTTTATAGGTTTGACGACCTCGTTAGCGTAAAGGTTACCATGCCGGTCTGCTAATCAGAAGGTCCCGAGTTCGATTCCCGGCCCGGTCAACATCTTTGTGCTTAACTAAATTTGTTGGCTGTGGGTCTGGGTGTTAAATATGTATTTATATAATATGTATGTATGTATATGTAGTATATCAGTTGTGTTAGCAACCATAATACGAGCTAGAAATGGTTCAGTATGGGGCTAACCAGCCGTGTGTGAATGTGTCCTAATATAAAAAAAAAAAAAAAAAAAAAAATAGGTTTGAGTTATATCCCTGCGTCAGTAGGTGCTTAATATTATTTCGTAGTAAAAACTTACCTTTGAATTTCTGACTTTGTTATACCAAGAACCGAACGAGCAGGGAGACTGCTAGAAGACACCGATATACAGTGGAAATGCCGAAAATGCGTACTAAGCGATTCGCTTCCACGTTTATAGTACGGACGGCCAAACTGTGGAACTCTTTGCCGGAATCCCTGTTCCCACTCAACTACAACCTTCAAGGCGAGATTGTACCGGTTTGTTCTAGGCAAGCGCGCTTCATCTTAGACTGAAATATCACTTAAAATCAGGTAAGTTATGGTCAAGCGGAAGCCTATTAAATGTAAAAAAAAAATATTTAGTATAGCTCGGCTAGCTAAGGTGATCACACGCAATCATCGAAGTTAAGCAACGGTACATGCGGACGGTGTTTTAGGTGGTTGACCATGCACTAAACTGTCGTTTTTGAAGTGGTATTTTCTTCTGGGCGCTATCGTGAGTAGGATGACACGTTGAATTGTAGGTCCCGGCTGTTAGTCTTAGTACAAACAGTCGTTAAGCCAAGTCAGAGGCTTTTGGGCGGCTTGAAAACTATCGACACCAGAGCTTGTTCATACGATGAAGAGGATTTATTTATATTGTATTTTATTAACATAGATTTTGAAGTTACAGTGTAAACTCCATGTAACGTCACTCGATTTAACGACAAACTCTCTAAAACGTCGAAATCTTGAAAAAAAACTTTAGTTGGTTTAGCTTGTATTCCATACAATGATACATTCTCTCCATTTAACGACCACTACTATAACGCCATAAATGCACAATCCTAAAAGTCGTTAGTGTCAGTGTCGTTATATAGAGTACAGTATAGTATATATAGAGTTACAAGAGTATGTCGCATTTATAATATTAGTAGGATAAAGGCATTTCAGGACACGACAGAATTCTCAAAGTATTTTCACAAATCTACCAAAACGTAACAAAGCGAAAACATATTGTAAATGTTTAACAAATCGAATCTCCTACAATTTAACCCGGCGGCTACAATTTAAAGGGAAACTTGTTGTAATTTTAATTAATTTTTCGCGCGAAGTGGTAACCTTAGGCGCCATTTTGAATTTGATTGCGGCTAATAAAATCGTTCTGATTTTAAACTTGCGTTAACGTTGGATCGTTATGAAATAAGTTAACAGTTCCGTTGTTCTTGAATTTATTACGGGGATTTAATGGTGATGATTTTATTTAATAATCACGTCTCGTAATATTTTGTTTTTACAATATAACTGGACTAAAATTAAATAATGAATAAAATTAAGCAGCCCACTATACGTTCCCACTGCTGGGACTCGGGGCCTTCTCTCACTAAGAGAGAGAGAGAGATATAGGCCATAATCCACCACGCTGGCCAAGTGCGGGCTAACGGCTGGGATCCTCAAACACGCCATTTTTCTCACGATGTTTAATTTCCTACCTTCACCGTAAAGCGAGTGCAAATCCACACAACTTGAAAATCAAGTCATTGGTGTAGAGCTGGGATCGAACCAAGAACCGTCTGATTGAAAAGCAGACGTTATTACCACCGAGCCACACTCGCTTTTTTCTGAAATAATGAATACTACTAATTATTTTGACGACTTATGGGCCATCATGCCGAACTGCCAATCAGAAGGTTCTAGGTTTAATTCCCGGCACGGCCAACATCTTTGTGCTGGACTAAATTTGTTGGCTGTCGGTCTGGGTGTTAAATATGTATCTATATAAAATATGTATGTATGTACTCGTATAGTATGTAGTATATCACTTGTGTTAGCAACCATAGTACGAACTAGAAAAGGTTCAGTATGGAGTTAACCAGCCGTGTGTGAAATGTGTCCTAATATTAAAAAATAAATAAACTATAATGTTTGTATAAGCGGCTATCACTTAAGTTACCACAAGTGAAAAGTTCCATCTTCTCTAAAGGTATTTCATATTCCATCATTAACGAAACGTATCCAATTAAAGCGGAAACTCTAAATACCGCGGTTACAGGAAACTAGTTAACAGAATTAAATCGAATACTCAATCGATTCGACATAGCGATAGTCAGAGACATTTTATATCGAATCGCTAGAACGGAAATTGATTTGGTGAGCTTAAGGTACGTTTTGGCTATTGCTGCAATTAAAATGTTTCTTATTTTTATAAACTAGCTACGCCCCGTAGTTTCACCCGTGTTGATCCGGGACAAAAGATGTTAATCCGGGTTAAACGTAGTCTATGTGTTATCCCAAAGGCTAACCTATCTTCGTAGTAAATCTCATCAAAATCGATTCAGGCGTTGGAGCGTGAAAGTGCTAAATCAATTTTGTAGTTATTTGCGTATCCCATTGGAACCACTGTTGGTTTTGGGATAAAAAGTAGCCTATGTGTTAATCCAAGGTCTAACCTATCTTCATAGTAAATTTCATCAAAATCGGTTCAGCAAAAACGTCCTTTTGGATCTTAAATCACTCTCTCCCACCTAAATATTTAAATTTCCACTAAACAAAAATCGACTTTTAATCATGTAAAAAAAAACAGATCGGCTAAGTCATACAACACGCAATATAGTGAAATTTAACTGTTATTTTTAGTCTGTATCGCTTACAAATGAGGCAGCCACGATTTAATTCAATAGCAGCAATGAAACCGCGCCTTAACATCAAAGATCGTAGATTAACAATGTATGTTTGTGGGTGTCGGCTTAACAAACAAACACATGTTTTACCGTAATTTATTATATTGCATATAGAAATGCTAATAGTTTATTAGTGAAATGTATTCACTACTAACTGGTATGTTTGGAATGTTAAAATATGTACAACACTATCATTACTTGCATAGACAAAATATATAAATAAAATAAACTTTATCAAACAGTGTAAACTCCATTTAACGTCACTCGATTTAACGACAAACTCTCTAAAGCGTCGAAATCAATTGGCTTTAGTTGGTTTAGCTTGTATTCCATACAATGATACATTCTCTCCATTTAACGACCACTCTATATAACGCCATAAAATGCACAGTTCTTTTAGTGTCATTATATAGAGTTTACGCTGTATTTTGTCTTTAATATCAGTGTTTTAACGCCTGTTACTCGACTAGCTTAGGTGATCTAACGCGATCATCGAATCTAAGCAACGTTCGCTGCACCAGACTGTCGTTATTGTGGCTTTTTAAATTTTCTTCTAGGTGCTACCGTGAGTCGGATGGCACGATAGATTATAGGTCCCGGCTGTTAGTCGTAGTACAAGCAGTCGAGAAGCCAAGTCAGAAGTCAGCCTTTAGGCGGCTTGAAAACCTCTCGACACCAGAGTTCGGCCAATTACCTTTTACGAATTGATTCTTTGAACGACGCATTAAATTTCGATCCGTCAATTTTAATTCAAGTCAATATTAATCCTTCTAATGTAAATAAATGCAAAAGTTTGTGTTTGTTTGTTATTTCTTCACGCTCAAACGGCTAGACCGATTTTAATGAAATTTGGTCTGTAAATAGGTTAGACCTTGGATTAACACATATGCTAATTTCTATCCCGGATTTTTTCCTCGATTAACCCGGTAATAACGCAGGTTGCAACTTGTTTATAATAAACAATTAATATTGATTAAATGATGATTTTAGAGTCAAATAAATTAGCCTTAACAAATGTAATAACTTAATATCAGCTTAATAAAATAATGATTTACAAAATATAAAATGGTATTTAGAGAGGAAGGAAGAAAGAAACACAGAATCATTTATTTTGTGACATGAACAACACAGAAAAATAAAACACAAGAAACATTAAAAAAAAAATTACGTGCCACAAAGTTGTAAAAAAAAACTGTCCGGTGAAACCCCTTTCTCACTTACCCTTTTTTTTGTGAGGAAATGCATTTACGCATCTCCCGCTTCAAGCCTGGGGAAGGCGGGCGGGGTATGTCGGGCTCGAGGGCCAGAGGGCCGTCACTACCGACTACAACCTCACGGTGTCCCATCTCACGACGGGGGCAGGGATGCAGGACCGCTTCGCGCATTGCCGCTGCTCTCCCCGCCCAGGCCGCTGTCCGCAGTCCGAGCGGACCCACCTCAAGGGGGGCGACAAGCCCTTTACGGCGTGAGCGATGCCCTGGGACAACCAAAGGCATCGTCTCCTCGGGGGTTTCTTACTATCTGTATTCAACTTCTCAGAATATCATCGATCGACCTCATTTGTTTGTACAACACACACCGCCGAAGCGCCCGATTCATTATAAAAACACGAATTAATTATCAATTTCGTAATCAAGAATAAAGCTTGACATTTTGAACATTTATTAAAAGAGTTAAACAAATTACTGTGACACTGGCTTACTGACAACGGAAAGCGCCTTGGGAGTTTGTAATTAATACTTAGTAAGTAAATAGGCCTTTTAGGGTTCCGTACCCAACCGTTATTATTATTATTTTTCGTTTATTTATTGTCTTATTCATGTATTTTATGTTTTCGCTATTTCATTTTTTCTTCACTTTTACTTCATCTGTATCCCCACGCATCTCTAAAGGTTGGTTTTGAAAATCAGTGCTGCAGAGAAATCTGTAGCGTTTATACTGAGGGCTGACCTTTTTCGGACGCTAGGGGACACATACTATGATGTCTTTCTTTTTTTTCTCATGTAATTTAAAATAATGTATGTGTCTTCTGTGTTTGAAATAAATGTGTTCTTTCTTTCTTTCTTTCTTTCTTTCTAACCGCTACTTAAAAAAAAAGTAAGCCGTCACGGGACGCTTGGCAACATTGACATTACTTTGTAAAAGTAATATGCAGAAAAGAACATATCGTGATGGTAACTAAATATGTCATAATGATATAAAATATTACAATTATTTTCAGATAACGATGACTATTTATTGAATAAACATTTATTTTCATGAAATACCAAAATTTACGAATATTTTCCAAATTGTGACTACTTAATTCGTCTCAATCGATTGCGGATGGCGACCCGTCGCCACACCGTACGCACTACTGCATAAAGACTGCCTAAAATATATACCAGCACTAGCTGACCCGGCAAACGTTGTTTTGCTTTATTAATTATTTTTATTCTGGTTTCTAGACAAATTCTAGTATAATTCAAATGTTACTTACTTATTTTAAGTGTGTATGGTATATGCGTGAAATGGGTATGGAGCGCTATGAACAAATGGGAATATAAAAATAGCAAACGTCAAAAAATATTATTTTCATAGTTTATTACCTAAAATTACATATCACACATTAATTACGACAGGAACAATAACAAACAACATCAATCTTTTAATGCTATAGCGTGAACCATATCCATAGCACCAATTACCACTTTCAAATGAGCATTATACTCAATATTGAGCTCATACTGAAATGCTAGACGATATAAAATTGTTTTAAAAACAAATAACCGACTCCAAAACCATACCTAATTAATAGTGTTTATTTTAACAAACATTAATTTGTTCTTCTTAGATGGCACCAACGCCAAGAATACAGGATAAATAAAAATTGATAATTGCAAAAAAAATTAGCATATTTTTTCGAGCCACTTGAGCATAAAGAAGTCCAAAGCAGAACAAATTACATAATATTTGTAGTGTCGTAAGCTATGACCCAAAACGTCCTAGGACCAATCGCGAACGAAGAGTGCCGGATGCGAGCGCAGCGAGCGCGAAAATGTTAAGCATATTTTTTGAAGCCGCTTGAGCTTAAAAGAAGTCCAAAGCAGAACAAATAAAATAATATTTGTAGTGTCGTAAGCTATGTCCCAAAACGTCCAAGGACCAATCGCGAGCGAAGCGAGCCGGATGCGAGCGCAGCGAGCTATGCGCGAGCGAAGCGAGCGCGAAAATTTTTAGCATATTTTTTCGAGCCGCTTGAGCTTAAAAGAAGTCCAAAGCAGAACAAATTACATAATATTTGTAGTGTCGTAAGCTATGACCCAAAACGTCCTAGGACCAATCGCGAGCGAAGTGAGCCGGATGCGAGCGCAGCGAGCTATGCGCGAGCGAAGCGAGCGCGAAAATTTTTAGCATATTTTTTCGAGCCATTTGAGCATAATGAAGTCCAAAGCAGAACAAATTACATAATATTTGTAGTGTCGTAAGCTATGACCCAAAACGTCCTAGGACCAATCGCAAGCGAAGGGAGCCGGATGCGAGCGCAGCGAGCTATGCGCGAGCGAAGCGAGCGAGAAAATTTTTAGCGTATTTGTTCGAGCCGTTTGAGCATAAAGAAGTCCAAAGCAGAACAAATTACATTATATTTGTTGAAAATTTTTGCTACGTTCGGGGTCTAGTTTATTAGTACATCAAATTTTATAGCTTCTTCTACGTATGAACTAAGTGATCAAGTTATGGTATCGAGAGTTTTTCAAGCCCCTGCCTTAGTTTAACGACTGTTTGTACTAAGAGAACCTACAATTTAACGTATAATCCGATCCACAGTAACGCACAGATCAAAATACATTTTTTTACAACAGTCATGTGCAGGAGAGGTTTCGCAATAAAGCAACTTACACGCGGGTGGAGCCGCGGGCAACAGCTAGTAGTAAATAAGAGAGTTACATTGAGATAGCAAAATGATAATTGTAAACAATACGATACATAAAAAATTACGAAGGTCGAAATTTGTGTAAACAGTGTAGAGAGAGAAGTCTTTGAAGAAGAATTGTGTGAATGAAACAGGCGACCGACTTCAGTCTATAGCATAGTGTGGCATTTCACTCACCAGTAAAGTAAAGGCGCGGCAAATTTTAAGTATTTAAGATTGGTAATACTAAGCATATGTATATCAGGTTAAATTTTGTTAGTTATTTTCTTTTCAAACATTGGATTGTTACTCGAAGTACAGTTAAAGACACTATATTTCATCAGTTATCAAGCGAGATGAAAAATGAATAAAATACTAAAATTGCCATAAAAAATAGGGAATGATGATAAAAAAGTAAAAAATTAGGGTTGTATGTATTTTTTATGCCCCTTTATACAAAAATAAAATAAAATAAAAAATCGTCGAAAAATGAAAAAAAAAACAAAATTTAAGGCTGATCAACCCTTAACACTTAGGGGTATGGTGATCAACCCTTATCACTTAGGGGTATAAAAAAAAAATAGTAGTCGATTCTCTGACCTGCTGAATATGTATATAAAATTTGGTAAAGATCAGTCAATCCGTTTAGCAGGAGTACGGTAACAAACACTGTGACACGGAAATTTACTAATATGGCCATAAAAAAATAGGGGTTGATGATAAAAAAGTAAAAATTTAGGCTTGTATGTATTTTTTAATGCCACTTTATATAAAATTCAAATAAAAAAATTCGTCGAAAACATAAAAAAATATATTTAAGGGTTAACAACCCTTATCACTTAGGGGTAAAAACGTTACATGTTGGCCGATTCTCATACCTATTGAATACGCATATGAAATTTGGTAATGATCAGTCAAGCCGTTTCGGAGGAGTACGGTAACAAACACTGTGTCACGGAAATTTACTAAACTGGCCATAAAAAAATAGGGGTTGATGTTAAAAAATAAAAAATTTAGGATTGTATGTATTTTTTAATGCCACTTCATATAAAATTCAAATGAAAAAAAATCGTTGAAAAAATAAAAAAATATATTTAAGGGTGAACAACCCTTATCACTTAGGGGTAAAAACGTTCCACGTTGGCCGATTCTCATACCTACTGAATACGCATATGAAATTTGGTAATGATCAGTCAAGCCGTTTCGGAGGAGTTCGGTAACAAACACTGTGACACGGAAATTTTATATATAAGATATAGCGTGGCGACGCGTCGTCACGCCAGAAATCGGATTTACGTGCGGCTTTATAGATGTTTCACATCAATAACTCTACTACAGTTTACATGTAACAACCACCTATCTCAATAACTAATACATTGTAAACTCCATGTAACGTCACTCGATTTAACGACAAAATCTGTAAAGCGTCGACATCAATTGGCTTTAGTTGGTTTAGCTTGCATTCCATACAATTACACATTGGTGGCGATTCAGCCGCACACACGGCTAAACTAAATTAAAAGTAGCTCTCTCTCTTTTCGTCATAAATGTCCAAAAAGAGATGGTACGATCTAAACCATAGACAAAACATCTAAAATCACGTCAAACACGTCAGATTTAGAGCTGATATAATTTGGTACGCTCTAAAATCGCTTACATTTTTCATATTTGATGTGATTTTAGTTGTTTTGACTATGCTGCAGAACGTGCCGTCTCTTTCTGGCCACCTAAGATGAAAAGAGACTTCTTTAAATTTAGTTTAGTCGTGTGTGCCGCTGAATCGCCACCATTCTCTCCATTTTACACGTTTACGTCAAACTTATAACACCCCGTCGTTTTCGCGTCTGGTGTTACATATACGATATTACCCAATTCAGCCAATCCCTATTTCACCGTTTACCGATAAACACGTTGGAAGAAATTCTTTTTCGGCACCAAAAAGTAAGTCCGATATTAGGCTGGTATCGTAATCCCCTTAAGTCGTTTTCGAAAAGGGCTCGGTGAAGTCAGCCGTTTTTCTTTCCATTTGTTTAGTAGGATATATTTATCACCATCATCTGCAGCCGATTATATAAAAGACAAAATTAAACCATAACAACGGATTTTTGTACAACTAATTATTAATGTACATGTGTTTTTAGATAAATAAACCACACAGCTCTACAAAAAATCTATTTTTTTTTTGTTGCCCTGGATATTATCGCAAATTCTTACGTTTTTAAGTGCCCAGATTACGAATATATTCGTAAAAGTACTAAATTTGCTCGTTTCTACAAATTGAATTTTGAACTATTTAAATTGTCAAAGTTTATATTTTCAGTCATTTGTTGAAAAAAACACGAGCAGATCTTACAAAATCATTGATATTTTCACGAATTGCGTGTATAAATAGACCCAAAATCATCATCATATCAAAGGCAACAAAACCACTGTAGACTAGTGCTATTATTATAAACTACTAGCTGACCCGGCAAACGTTGTTTTGCCTCACTTAGGGGTACAGCGCCATTACTTACTCAACCCAGTCGAAAGGTATCGACAAATAATAACAAACAATAATTAGCAATAAATTAAAATTGCGACCATAATTTGAGACTTAAACTAACCTATCTCTCAAGTTGGATCGAACTGCACATGGTTTGCCAATTTTATTATAATCGGTTAAGTGGTTTAGGAGTCCATTGGGGACAAACATTGTGACACGAGATTTATATTTATCAATTAAGATAAATTCTACTTTTTATAACGGATTAACTTTTATCCCGGGAGTCACGGGGCGGAGTTAGTATTCAATATACAGTGTTTCTACTAGTTTAGAAGCCTTCGGATTCTTGATTATACTCTTGTTATAAGTGTCAAATAAAATAATTATTACATTCGTAATATTTGGCTTGATTGATCCACGTACGATTCGCTCACTTCAGTCGCTTGGTCAATAGAATAAGTTATTAAACATAGTAAGATATGACTTAATTACTCTCCGCAAATTCCACATCCAGTGTCAAACAAAATAACAATCTAAGTTTTTTGCAAAATAGCTTTTCTGCCGCCACTAAAGTTTTATTACACCTAAGCTTAAACCTGTATTATGTCGGTACTCTTTTATTTTTTTTCTAATTTGGCTTATGAAATTAAATCTATTCTGCTTTCAAAAGAGTAAGCTCGGGCAAAATGAGTTAGGCACGTTCTTCTTTATTGTAAAGAATACGTAAGCAAGGTGGTTATTAACTTGCCTTTAGAAAGGTGGGTTTTGCAAATTCTTTTGGTTGTCGGCTTTTGTATTGTTATTTTGTGTGAACTACCAGGTTCAAACAGAATGGAATGAGTTAAATTTAAATACAAAGGTACATTTCGTTGCTTTTAAAAAAATATATAAGGACTCATTTCACACACGGCTGGTTAACCCCATACTGAACCATTTCTAGTTTGTGTTATGGTAGCTAACACAACTGATACTATATACTCGTATATACATATATTTTATATAGATACATATTGAGTCCACTAAAAAGGATTTTAGCTCGGCTAGCTAAGGTGATCTAACGCGATCATCGAAGCTGAGCAACGGTCGATGCGGACGGTGTTTGGATGGGTGACCTTGCACAAGACTGTCGTTTTTCAAGTGGCATTTTCGTCTAGGCGCTACCGTGGGTCGGATGACACGTTGTAGGTCCCGGCTGTTAGTCTTAATAGTCGTTAAGCCAAGGCCTTCTGGCGGCAACCATAATACAAGTACGAACTAGAAATGGTTCAGTATGCGTTAACCAGCCGTGTGTGAAATGTGTAAAAAAACTACACATTTAAGAACTATCATTATTGGGATAAAATAATAAACGACAATCAATAATTGAACACCATAAAATAAAATATACGGATAATGGAGTAGTGAATCGTAGAGTGGGTTTATTACAATATGATACGAAGCAAAAAATACCACAAAAGAAACTCAACCCTACAAAAGAGAACACGTTTGTCTCAAAACTTCGAAAGTTTCAAAACGTGACCCAGATCGGAAAAGGGAACGCAGATTACTCTGTATAGATTTAAGAAGAAGAGAACTCTTGAAATACACAAATGAATAAATACTTTTTTGTTATGTACATTTTCATGAGTAACAAGCTTTTTTATATCATTGTAGACGGGAATAATATATTTTCATGATGAGATGTTTATATAGTATCTCTTATTATAGGTACTTAATCTTGCAAATTTGTTGTAAAAAATCTTGTTTTGTTACATATTGGTAGATTTTCCATGTTTTTGAATTTTCGTTTTAATTTGTAGCATTTTGTCTATCTCATTTGATATTTCTTTCACTGGACACAGGTGTCAAATTTCACATTTATGTATTGTATATCTGTCTTCAATTGAATATTTATATGAATAAATTTTGTGATAAAATAAATCACATAACTTCACATGTAGTTATATTTATTTTTCTCTCTGATTATATATTCGATTCAATAAAGAAACCATTTAAAAGTTCGTTACCCTTATTCTCGTACTCATTTATGCATGCAAATGAAATAATAGTAGTTAAAAAAAAACTAAAAAACACGCTAATCTGGCCGTTTTAAGTGGGTCAAAATCGCGCCCAAAGAAGTCGGTTACAAACAAACAAAAAAAAAAGTAATAATTTTATCAAATTAGTGTATCGGTCTTCAATAAATCTACAAAGTTCCAACGAAATCTGGCCGTTTAAAGTGGGTCAAAATCGCGCCCAAAGAAGTCGGTTACAAACAAACATAAAAAAAAAATACAAAAAAAAATTAATAATTTTATCAAATTAGTGTATCGGTCCTCAATAAATCTACAAAGTTTCAACGATATCTGGCCGTTTAAAGTGGGTCAAAATCGCGCCCAAAGAAGTCGGTTACAAACAAACATACAGGTGAATCTAATATAAAGCGTGTAAACTAACACATTTATTTTTTTTACTTACACGACTTATAAAAAACTTTGATTCTTATTTCAGAATCTAGATCCAGGTAATCCACTAGAATGAACGTAAGTTTGGCCGAACAATTCCTGCCAGATCCTCTCAAATTTGACCCGGATTGAAGCGTTCTATATGTTAATCCAGGAATAGAATATTGAATCTCCGTGCATTTTGTGTCACCCAAGTTTTTCCATTCTTTTGCATACAGTTCCTGGACAGAGCGAATATATCACAAGACCGTTTTTTAGGGTTCCGTACCTAAAAGGTAAAAAGGGGACCCTATTGCTAAGCCTCTGCTGTCTGTTTGTCTGTCACTAGGCTGTATCTTAAAAATCGTGAAAGATAGA
The DNA here is from genome assembly GCA_035578125.1 of Mellilla xanthometata. NCBI lineage: Eukaryota > Metazoa > Arthropoda > Insecta > Lepidoptera > Geometridae > Mellilla > Mellilla xanthometata. The sequence goes on from JAPUBQ010000025.1 coordinate 3,475,255, forward strand.
AAGCTGAAATTTTTATAAGTTATGTATTTCTCGTGCCGTTATGACTACAAATACTAAAAAGTTATAATATTAAGAGCTGTCCCCATTATTTATTATATTATTGTATATATTTTTTTACTTTATATCAATGTCGGCAAAGATTTTTTTTTCATTTTTTTTTAATAAATATATACAAGTAAGTACTAAGTAAATAATTAAATAAAAGTAATCAAGAAGCGTAATTTTTAATCGATCTTTATAACGTTATTAAATTTGATAGATCCTCTAAACACACACAGAATATTTTTTTTTTATTTATACATTAGTGTTATTAAAATATTAATTGAACATTATTAAATCATTAATTATTTACATATTTAAAGGGTGCTCCCATAAAAGAAACTGAACCCTTCATGCGAAAGCCCGACTGGCACTTGGCCAATTTTATTTATTTCTTCTTATTCTAGCCCAGAGCGTACATTGAAAAGCCGAAGCATTGAAATGGGTCTGATGATTGTGTTTTCTAAATTGATTGCTTTGCGATAGAAGCTTTAAAGTTGTCAAATTTATTCACTTTAAAATCTTCTTCTTCGTATAAGGGGACATCCATTAATCACGTGACTTTTTTTTTAGGTTTTTTCACGCACTCTCTATGTATCCCCCTTGGTATATAGTGAGGTTTTAGTTTACTCCCCCTCCCCCTTACTATTATATCACGTGTATTTTTTAGTAACTACACAATTTTGTAACTTTTTTAAAATATTTATTAAATACAGCTTTCGGTATAATCTAATTTTATTATAGAAAATAAGTTAGCTAGCAACTATAAGTTAGCGTGAGGCCAAAAAGACGAACGCCACTTTTCGGTTCAGTATCCAGAAAAAATAAATACACGTGATATATTATTACAATCCCCCCTCCCCTCTGTAATATTTCGTCATTTTAAAAATACCCCCTCCCCCCCTTTCGAACCTCACGTGATTAATAGACGGTCCCTAAGCTAAGTAAATTAGTATTATTAAATTATTAATTTAACATTAAAAAATTATAAATTATTAGACTAACTTACATTATTAAACTAACTTATAAATTTAAAGGGTGCTCCCATACTTAGCTTACCACTTGGTAAGCTAAGTAGCGCCTACTTAAGATGATCTGACGCGATCATCAAAGCTAAGCTACGGTCAATGCTGACAATGTTTGGATGGGTGACCATGCATAAGACTGTTGTTTTTTCAATTTTTGTTTGCTGATAAACAAATTAAAACATTTAGTTTATTAGTGATAATTATGGTCTGTTTACTGTTAACACACGAAACTAACGCCAAGGACCCTCGCTTCGCTCCTTATCTTGAAAACTTAACTAATCAAGGAAATACCGAAATTGACTATTCAACGTGTCATAAACGGAATACATTCTATTAACCCACAAGTTTGGAACTCAAAGGGATGTTAGAGTTCATTGAAGCACTTAGGGACTATTAATCTCCATCTTGTATAACATACAGGGTTATTAGTTATGTAGGTACGTGTTGTGCACAACTGTGGTGGAAATTCTGGCGTACGCACGACTGAACCGTTTCGAATTTAAATTTTCTTCTTCTTCGTATGAACTAAGTGGCCAAGTTCTCAAGCCGCCCTCAGGCCTCTGACTTGGCTTAACGACAGCTTGTACTTAAGAGTAAAAGCCGTGACCTACAATTTAACGTGTCATGCGACTCACGGTCGCGCCCAAATAAAAACGCCACTTTCTAAACGACAATCTTGTGTACTGGACACCCATCTAAAGAATGTCCGCATAGATCGTTGCTTGACCTCGATGATCGCGTCAGATCACCTTAGCTAGCCGAGCTACAGGCGCTATCTAAAACACTAACTCCAATGTAATGTTATGCCGGAAGCGACTAACATTGTTAGCGCATACGACCAATATCAATATTTCCCTGAAAACTTTTCGCGTTTGCTGGGTTTTTCACAACCTAAGTTCCCGATGTTCCACAAATTATATTGGAATTTTTGGCACTTTTCAAAATATGGTGCGCGCGTTAGTATAATATCTTTCGCAGTTGTTAGGGGGGAATAGCTTTGTGAGCGCCGTATTTTTGAGGTCATATTTTTTTATGAGTGGACTAGACTCGTTTCGCGGAGTTGCCCGCGTTAAATCTAAAAATTAACCTTATTAGTTTAATCTGCTAAACATAGTTTGTTTAATGTACACTACTATATTAACTTAACATGGATTAATATTCTTAATATTCTTTGCTGTTTCGTAAAGTAAGAGTGATAATGTAATGTAATAAAAATAATAAAATAGTAATGTAATATAGTAATAATAATAATTAATAATTGATTTTGTTAAGATAAGTAAATTAAATCATGTCACAAATATTTGAAATTGTAGTCCTATTAAGTGATGTATGACATTCTAATTCAGTCATTGGAAGGAACTAACCTCCATGACACGGGCGCTCAGTCCAGTTTGAGGGTTAGGGATATTCAATTATGTACATACATTTCATGAATAAAAACATTTTGAATTTGAATTTTGAACTAATTTGTACCTTTAAAATTTACTGTTAAAGATATATTATATACACACACACACACAAACTTTCGCAAGTGTTATATTAATAGGATCGTATCATTAAGTTAAATGGTTGTTTAGGAATTAAGTTTTGCAACAACATTTAAGACACCTCAATTTAGTTACCCCTTTTGTATAAGCAATGATTTGCTAAATATGTTTATTTATTGAGTTAGTACGACAAAAAAGCCTTTCACCACAAAAAGGCTTTTCGGCCAAACATGTCTTTCACGATATCCGGGTAGGAAGTTTGCCGAATAATGGAGTTGCTCTTTTGACTTTTTTTTTCTATTTTTTATGTTTTATTTAATCCTATGCATACTTTTTAGGGTTCCGTACCTAAAAGGGAAAAATGGGACCTTATTATTAAGCCTCCGCTGTCTGTCTGTCTCCAGGCTGTACCTCACAAACCGTAATAGCTAGAAAGCTGAAACTTTCACAAGATATGTATTTTCCGTGCCGCTATAACAACACATACTAAAAATAAAAATGGAAAAATATTTAGGGGGGGTCCCCCCTACAATAAACGTGTTTTGTCCGTATTTTTTTGTGTTATATATCAATAACGGTAGCTGCTAGGCACTTAAAATTTTCACAGAATATATAAATGAATATTTGTTATCAAATGAAATTATAAAATTTAAATAAAAATACATACAACAATAGTACGGAAAGCCGTCACGCTCGAGTCCACTTTATCACAGTATTGTTCAGTACACTTAATATCAATTTTTCTTTTACAATGGTTGCCTGCAACAGAATTTCAACTTTAGAGAGGTTTACAAAAAAAAATCTTTCGCCAAGCACCTAACAGTGTGTTCCGACTGTCACTCTGATAGCCAGTTGTTCCAGACTAGGCATGCTCCCTTTAGGCTGGAGTGTTGCTAGATTGTATGGTTACACGCCATACCGGTCAAATGCCTTGCGGCAAAGATTACCAAAAAAAAACATTAGGATATCTTTCCCATACGGCTGGTTAGCCCCATACTGAACCATTTCTAGTTTGAATTATGGTTGCTTATACTACATATATACATACACTAGCTGACCCGGCAAACGTTGTTTTGCCTTAAAAAATAGATAGTAGCCGATTCTTTGACCTATAGTAGCCGATTCTTAGACCTATTGAATACGCATATAAAATTTGGTGAAATTCAGTCAAGTTATTTTGGAGGAGTATGGTAACTAACATTGTGACATGGAAATTTTATATATAAGAAGAAGAAGAAGATATAAGTTTTCAAAATATGTCATTTTGCGGGAGCAATGTCCATGTCACAATGTTAGTTACCATACTCCTCCAAAACAGCTTAACTAAATTTTACCAAATTTTTTACGTGTATTATGATATGAATAAATTCAGCATTCATTCAGTTCAATAAGTTAACCAACAAGGCACTACCGGAAACGACCGGAACAAACATAATTAAACGTCATTTTGACAGAAATTTAATCCAGAACTGTCACAGGGTCTATAAATTTATATATACACTAGCTGACCCGGCAAACGTTGTTTTGCTTCACTTAGGGGTATGAGAAATAGATAGTATCCGATTCGCAGACCTACTGAATACGCATATAAAATTTGGTAAAAATCGGTCAAGCCGTTTCGGAGGAGTGTGGTCACTAACATTGTGACATGGAAATTTTATATATAAGACTAGCTGACCCGGCAAACGTTGTTTTGCCTCACTTAGGGGTATGAAAAATAGATATTATCCGATTCTCAGACCTACTGAATACGCATATAAAATTTTGTAAAAATCGGTCAAGCCGTTTCGGAGGAGTACGGTAACTAACATTGTGACATGGAAATTTTATATATAAGATACAAACTTTACATAAAAAACGTTGCTACTCGCTTAAAAATCAGAACCTTTGGTGTTTAAAATCCAAGCATGTTGTGGAACTGTTACATGTGATTCGTCTTGTAAACCAAGGTATTGGCAAACCTTTAGCCTAAATCGAAGTCTAGGTTACGAAGCCAAAATCTAGCAACAGGTGTTAGATAAGCTAGGCAATCTAGGTTTCTACGCTATCAGTTTGTATCGAATTGATTTCATGAATATTTACCGCAAAGGAATTGGATTTTCGAATACAGTGTAAACTTTATATTACGATACTGTAGGGACTGTGTATTTTATGGCGTTATAGAGAGTGGTCGTTAAATGGAGAGAATGTATTTGTATAAAATAGAAGCTAAACCAACTAAAGCCAACTGATTTTGACGTTTTAGAGAGTTACGAATGGGACGGGAAACGGTACTTACGAATTTAACGTTTTATCCGACCTACAAAAATGGATCTTATTGAATCAGTCCTGTACATGGTCACCCATCCAAAGACTGTCCGCGTCGACAGTTGCTTAACCTCGATGATCGCATCATATCACCTTAGTTAACTAAACTTTAGGCGCTACTAATACTCGCGCCGATAAAATAATAAATAAATAATAATAATACTAAATATCAGGACTCATTTCACACACGGCTGGTTAACTCCATACTGAACCATTTCTAGTTCGTATTATGGTTGCTAACACAACTGATATACTACATATTCACACACATACATATTTTATATAGATACATATTTAACACTCAGACCCACAGCCAAAAAGTTTAGTTCAGCACAAAGATGTTGGCCGTGCCAGAAATCGAACCCGGAACCTTCTGATTGGCAGTCCGGCATGGAAACCATTACGCCAACGAGGTCGTCATCCATATTTACTGTTCGACTCCATGACTTTGATTCCTTGGGTGCGTTTGACTCGGTTTAATAAGCGTTTACCTTAAGAGCAATTAAAATGTTCTGTACTTATTAAAATTTAATAAATGAGAAAGTTATAAAAATTTCGTTTAAGAACAAGGGAAAGATTAAAATTGCAAATGAATTGACAATTCAAACACTCTCCGAAATAATCCCCGTCAGGTTACCAAGGTTTTTTAAAATTTGCAAAATCTAAATATTAATTCAGTCCTTAAACTGTCCTTATTCCATCCTTATTATGTTGTACAAGTACAGGCTCAAAGATTACAGTTAAAAGTATTGAACACGGACGGACGAAACGTAAGTGTATATCGCATGACAGAAAAAACATAGTTTTTAGTAATGCCATAATAGTGATTTGATGAATTTTATGCAAATTTTAAATATTGGTGAGAAACTAAAAAGTGGGAGATTAGCGTGGTATGGGCATGTGATGCGTAGAGAGGAGATGCATGTTAGTAGGATATGTATGGAAATGGAAGTGCAAGGAAGAAGGGCAAGAGGCCGACCGAAGGAGACATGGATGGAGTGTCTGAATGAGGACATGAGAGTGAAATGAGTAAATGTAGAGACGACGGCTGATAGAGGAGAGTGGAAGAGGAAAATTTGCTGTGTCGACCCCACCTAGTGGGATAAGGCAAGGAAGAAGAAGAAGATGCAAATTTTAAATATTGTTTATTTTTCAGGAATGATTGCGTGGTTTGCGTTAGACTACAACAAACTCGATGCTAAGTGATAATGAGGTCTAGAAGCTTGAAAGACCCGGTTCACTCTCGCCTTGAAGACAGTAAGGTTGTAGTTCAGTGGGAACAGGGATTCCGGCAAGGAGTTCCACTATAAACAGTGTCCGTACTATAAACGTGGAAGCGAAGCGCTTCGTACGGTTTTTCGGATTATTTAATTTTAACGTTTCGTAAATACATAGATGAACTCTTTATTGGTCAGATAATACGTACAAATCAATTTAAAAAGTAACAACATTATTAAATTTACATCGTGCCACAAACGGCGGCCTTATTACTAAAATCTATCTAATAAATAATGTTATTCTGAGTGCAAAACATAGATCGTAACATTGTCGTAGGATTGGCTTCTGCAGAAAAGTAGCTAGTACTCCAGCGAACTAGAATAAACGGAAAAGTAACTTAGACCGCGAAGTAAAGAGAACTTCATAGGATTTGGATCCATCTACGCACACAATTATACTGCTATCCCAACGAAACACACACACACACAAAGCTCGCACGCGATTGGTCGCATCAATGTCACGCCACCGATACTAACCGCGCGGGTAGCTGTTTGTCCCGCCCACCGCGGTTTCTTACGCGTGGACGGTGGAACCATTTTATCGGCCAAGTTACTATTTTATTTATTCTAGTTCGCTGTAGTACCCTCTGGTTGGTATTTTACTTTTGTCTCAGAGATAATGGTAGACCCCTAAATGGTTTTGCCCTTGAGACTAATTAAAGGAAGAAAAATGGTGGAAATATGACAGCTATATATTATTTTTAATTTTAATTGAGAAAACAGAAAGTGTTATTTTAATATTATTCAGGATGATAAAAATAAATTTACACATAACTTAAGAATAATAAAGTGAAAATTATTTACAAAGGATAATAAAAACTAAAATTTTGTAAGCTTAAAAAAATAACAAATCAATAATTGGCCAAGTGCGAGTTAAGCTCGCGCATGAAGGGTTCCGTGCCATATACATTTTTAATATTTTGTGAAAATTTTAAGTGGCTAGCAGCTACCGTTATAGATATATAGCAAAAAATTCGAAAAAAAAACATGTTTATTGTATAGCCTTAATATATATTTTTAGTATTTGTTGTAATAGCGGCATGAGAAATACATGTCTTGTGAAAGTTTCAGCTTTCTAGCTATTACGGTTTCTGTGATACAGCCTGAAGACAGACAGACGGCGATATCTTAGTAATAGGGTCCCGTTTTTACCTTTTAGGTACGGAACCCTTATAATTTATGATAAGATTTTTTTATTTCTACAGCTAGGACCAGCAGAGTGCGTAACCCACGATCTAGCAACACTCTGGCCTAAGGAGCATACCTAGTCTGGAACAAGTGGCTCTTGAAGCGGTGCTATAGTTTTCTGACGATATTTTCCTTCAAAGATTTCTCGAGCTCAGTGTCGGGAATCGATCCCACGATCTAGGGGACGTAAGGCGGTCACACGACCGACTAAGGTTTCATAAGATCACTTTGATCTTATTCCATAGTGATAGTGTTCCATTATTCCTAAATAGTTACTACGTAACAGATACATCACTTTCATACAAAATCGAAACTACCTACGCCATAATAGCCTAAAAAAATCTCAGTAGCAATATTTACGTATTTATTAAATAAATAAAATAATTAATAAATATCAGGGTACTTTGCATACACGACTGGTTAGCCCCGTACTAAACCATTTCTAGTTTGTATAATGGTTGCCAACACAACTGATATACTACATATACATACTTTATGTAGATTATTTTGGGAGAAGACATTGGCTTCCAATATACAGTTTTTACAACTAGTTTGGAAGCCTTTGAATTCCATAAAATTTTGTTGATTTTTATTTATTTAACATGTCAAATAAAGATTTTTGTATTTTGTTTTGTATTTTTTTATACATGTTTAACACCCATAAATACTCATACATTTTACACACAAGTACATACTTTATATAGATACATATTAAGTAATCTGTGCCATTAGGTATGGTATGGTATGGTACGGATCCAAAAAAAATCGCGCATATTTGTATGTAATCGGTGATACCATAAACATAAATACACACAACAGACATAAAGACCCAATCAAAAACAAAAATCACCTGCAAAAAGCTCAGAACGAGCAGGGGTACAGCGAAGAGACATCGATTCACTGTCGAAGTTCCAAAGATTCGCACAAAGCGTTTTGCTTCGACCTTTATTGTGAGAACTGCGAAGCTCTGGAACTCTCTTCCTGAGTCTCTTTTTCCCGAGAAGTACAATTTGGGGGTCTTCAAATCTAGAGTAAATAGGTTCCTTCTAGGCAAGCGTGTTACATCCTAGACCACAGTTAAGCTTAACATCAGGCAAGCTGCGGTAAAACGTAAGCCTATTCATCAGTAAAAAAAAAAAACCTTGCATACAAGAGCATCCTTAATTAACCCTTCACTTGGTCTCTTGTAATTAACCCATTTATTAATGACTTGTAGGTGCATTCGATTCCTGCCTTATTAAACATTTATAGACCCTGTGACAGTTCTGGATTAAATTTATAGACCCTGTGACAGTTCTGGATTAAATTTCTGTCAAAATGACGTTTAATTATGTTTGTTCCGGTCGTTTCCGGTAGTGCCTTGTTGGTTAACTTATTGAACTGCATTTTGGATATATTATGGTTTTGCTGAGTCGTTGCCTAATTTCAATAAAGAATGCTGAAATTAAGGCTCTATGGGAGAAAAATGACATATTTTGAAATCTTATATCTTCTACATCTTACGTATATATTAAAGTTTCATGTTGTGACGTTAGTTTTATCTTATAGGTAAGCGCGCCACACCGTAGATTGCAGTGCAGCTTAACATCTGGCTAGCTGTAGTCAAACGCAAACCTATCAAAGATAAAATAAATTTTATCTTTCTTATATATAAAATTTCCATGTCACAATGTCAGTAACCGTACTCCTCCGAAACGGCTTGACTGATTTTTACCAAATTTTATATGCGTATTCAGGAGGTCTGAGAATCGGCTACTATCTATTATTTGAGGCAAAACAATGTTAGTTACCGTACTCCTCCGTACCTAAATTATTATTATTATCATTTTGTGCTGGTATAGCGTCATATTTTTTTTAATTGTTATTTTATCGCGGTAGTCACATTAGAGTAAAAAAAAACGTATGTTTTTTGTATTTTGTATAAAATATGTGGAAAACTATGGAAATAAGAAGCATTTGTGAATTTTGGCTAACGATGAGTCGACAATATTGCGGGTTCGACTCCTGGTTGATATGGATATCGTTATTTAATGCTTAAAAAATTCCTAAAAGAGTTATTGTCAACCCTAGTAAGTGGTATCACGCGCGTCAATTGTTTTAATTGAGCAAGGACTAATTTTATAAGAAACTAGCTGACCCGGCAAACGTTGTTTTGCCTCACTTAGGGGTATGAAAAATAGATAGTAGCCGATTCTCAGACCTACTGAACACGCATATAAAAATGGTCAAAATCGGTAAAACCGTTTCGGAGGAGTACGGTAACTAACATTTTGACATGGAAATTTTATATATAAGATATATTTTCATATTAGACTGTACATGTGTATTAATAAAATTATTTTAGCTACATTCGATCACAATCAATTTCCATTCTTCTATTATTATTATTGTTATCCATCCAATCATAAGCCATGAATCAAAACCAATCATCACACAAACATAGAATTAGGGTTGCCAGCAAATCAAAACTACTTCATTTCGTGCGACATGGGAAGGCAGCAGTTGTGCTTGACAACAGTTTGCTGACAAGCTCCTTAAGTGGTCAGCAGTTAATTCCAGTTACTGTCAAGACTGCTACTGGAACGACAACCTACTGGATCGTCAAGCTACTGAGTATTCAGTTCAAGACGTTTATAACCAGTTGACAATACATTTTGATTACTGTATTTGCAATATTCTTTGAAATGTAGTAGTAGTAATAAGGTCTTTAATTTAATTTACAATTTATAGATAAAAACTTTTTTTTTAAACTTATAAACACAAGCTGTAGACAAACAAATAACTTTAAAGAGTTGAAAAACAGAACAAAACAAAACCGTGCCGCTATAACAAAGAATACTAAAAATAAATAAATGAAATATAGGGGGTTAAAATAATGTAATGGTGAAAGACATTTTCAAATCGGTCCAATAGTTTCGAAGCCTATTCGCGTCAAACAAACAAACAATCAAACTTTTTTTACTCTTTTATTCGTATAGACTAAACCCGCTGCTCTTGATATACGAATGCTTTTTTTACGCTTAATAGGCTTGCGCTTGACCACAACTCACCTGATGTTAAGTGATATTGCAGTCTAAGACGAAGCGCGCTTGCCTAGAAGAAACCCATTCACTCTCGCCTTGAAGACAGTGAGGTTATAGTTCAGTTATAGTTCAGAGGGAACAGGGATTCCGGCAAAGAGTTCCACAGTTTATTGTTCCGCACAATATAAGTGGAAGCGAAACGCTTCGTGCGGATTCTTGGAACTTCAACTGTATAGCGTACGTATATGTTATAGGCAAACTCCGAAGCTCCGGCGCTCCTAGGTTAGACTGGTCAATCCTCAGGTCAGACTGAATGACTTAGTCAAAGCCCAAACAAATGTAAATTTTCGGCCTTTGACTAAACAATTTTCGTCAAACCTGGGAGAGACTAATTTGGTCAGGCAAACGTCAACACACAATTTTATTAAATCGGGGTTTGACGAGTCAAACTCCGATATAGGTATGAAGTGTCTTATCTTCGTATATTTGGAAGCATTTTATCATTTAAGCAGCTTTAAAGTCTTAAGAACCGCTTAACTCTGCCAGTTCTGCCTAACCTAACCTAACCTAACATTAACACTAACACCTAACCTAGACATTACGAACCTGTTTAAACATGTTCAGATCAACGTTTGACCGAGTTTGGCAGTCGCTTCTAGGATTGACTAGGCCAAAACCGAAACAGAATAATTTACTTTCGACGTTTGACTGAAAAGTTAGGAGCTCCTGGGTTTGACTAAAAATACTTCAGGCAAAGGGCGAAATTGAAATGTATTTCGGGGATTGCCTGATGGCTTTGGCCAAACCTAGGATAAACCAGTCCTTCCGCGAAGAGACTGTGTATCGGACTTTGACTATAACATATATATCAAACCTATTTCTCTTTGTTCCAGCGGCTAGTGATGCGCGCCAGCTAGTGATGTGCCGCGAACAGTGATGCGCGCGCGCGGCACGATGCGCGCGCAGTGCGGCGTGCTTCTCGCGCTGCTGCTGCAGTGCTGCGCGACACTACAGGAGGTGCTCATCGAGGAATCTTGTAAGTAAAACAAAATAAGAAAATAAATATATACTAGCTGACCCGGCAAACGTTGTTATACCTCACTTAGGGGTACAGCGCCATCTATTGATTACTTACTCAACCCAGTCGAAAGGTATCGACATCTGTTAGAATCATTTGGAGTTAACAGATAATTGTGACTGTCAAATAATAACAGACAATAATTAGCAATAAATTAAAATTGCGACTATAATTTGAGATTTAAACTATCCTATCCCTCAAGTTGGATCGAACTGCACATGGTGTGTGAAATTTATTATAATCGGTTAAGTGGTTTAGGAGTCCATTGAGGAGAAACATTGTGACACGAGATTTATATATATTAAGATAAAAAAAGGTTCAATATGCGGGTCTTGAGTCTCAATATTTTTTTATTCCTTTCACTGTTAGGCTAGTAGGAGAACTCGGGCGAAGACTATAGACGATAGGACGGGGGATCCCCGTTCTCGATCGTACTTGATTGCTGAGGTGCAGAGGATAGCCATCGCTATTCAGCGTGGAAACGCAGCCAGTGTTATGGGCTCCTTTGCACCAGGTACGGTCATGGGCGGATTTTCCTGACATTAAATGTTTTTGACATGTATAATTTGTATTATATTTATGTGTTAAATAAAAATCATACATATTTCACAATTCGGTTGTGATGCGTAGAGAGGAAATGCATGCGACTAGGAGAAGTATGGATATGGTTGTACGAGGTAGCGGAAGTAGAGGTCGACCTAGAAAGGCGTGGCTGAATTGTGTAAATGAGGATATAAAAGAAATGGGAGTGAATGTAGATATGACAGCTGAAGGAATGGTGTGGAAGAGGAAAACTTGCTGTGCCGATCCAACCGGAAGAGGTTGAATGAGAAGATTTCAAACACGGCTAGTAATTCTGTCATATTTGCTCCAGTAGCTCCACTAATGCAGAAGCAGCTAATGTCTATAAAAAAAGATTATCTTCAGTTAAAGAGTCTTCGGCGCGTAGTTCATTCCAAGACAAGAAATGGTCCTTCGAGCCGGATTTCAAGATCAAAGACCTCAACGCTCTTGCCTTACCGTAACGACTACCCTCAAGTGAACATGATAATTGCCAAGCTATCGATTTTCAGATTATCCCGAGTCAAAATAACACGCCTAAGAAAGCTTAACTTGTTCGCGTGTCAGGATCGTTTTGATGTTACAGTCTTTAAGCCCGTTTGCGTGGTGAATATTAAGATGCTTAAGCGAAAGGGTACAGTGGTTAAGTAGGATGTATAAACAAACATAATGTTTTAGTTAAAGTACATGACTTGATTACGTTTACAAAGTTATAAGTAACTTTGTACTCTCTAATCCAAAATCTTAAAAAGCTGGATTTAGCAGATATCCTGCTTCCTACTAATATCCTTCTTCTATTATAAATGCGAAAGTGTGTGTGTCTTTGTTTGTTACTTCTTCAAGAGCTAACGACAGGGTCAATTTTAAAGAAATTCGATATCAAAATTGGTTAGACTTAGGATAATCAACATTGGCTACTTTTTATTTCAGAAAACCCTCTATTTATTCCGGATTAAAGCGGGGGAAAATCTGTGTTTGAGTGTGTGTATTGTTTGTTACTTTTTCACAGCCAAACGTTAAACAGATTTCGCTCAAATTAAATATGGTTACAGCATAGACCCTATATTAAGTTATAGGCGATTTTTTATCCTACAAAAAAGCAGGTGACATCGCGGAGTGCAGTTTGTATGAATAATATAATATAATTTATAAATATGATAAAAACGATGAATGGCCAGTCTGGCGTGATGCCGTTAGCCGAAAAAAAAATAAAACAAATTATTATGTGAATTGGTTTTGGTGTACTTTTAGTCAAAAGGGAAAAAAGGGATGGTGTTTGGCAATAAAATCGATTTTCAAGAATGCACCCCATAAGTCAAAAGGGAAAAAAGGGTTATGTGTTTGGCAATAAAATCGATAAGGGAAAAAGCACTCAAATACATTTTATTCATTTATCATATTATAGTTGTATCGTTTACCAATCTTAGCATTTCCGCGTAACACCTGCCTCATTCTGTCCTTTGAACTCCAAATGTCAGAATTCATGTTAGACCCTTGTCAAAACTCGCTTACCTGTCAACATCATTCAGTCGTATTCTGCTGGAACATGGTTTACAAGACGTATTACATATTTGTAGGTTATTTCAGTGCCTCTTAGCTTGAAACGATGAGAACTCAGTCGGTCGGTAACCTCACGTCCCGAAGGTCGTTAGTTCGATTGCCGCCAATGAGTTTGAGCTTTCCTTCGATCAATTTTTTTTTTACTCTGTATAGGTCAGCGCTTGACCACAATTCACCTGATTGTAAGTGATATCTACGGTGGATCGCGCTTACCTAGAAGGAACCGGTTCACTCTCGCCTTGAAAATCGCTAGATTGTAGTCATTGGGGAACAGGGAATTCGGCAAAGAATTCCAAAGTTTGGAGAAGGAATTCCAAAAAAAAATTACTAGATATAAGGTGATGTAACAAATGGTGGCGTTATAACAAAGTTATATCTAGTGAAGCAACCACTAGATATACTATAGGTTATAATAAGTTTTTTGGTCAATAAATATTTTTCATTTTTTCATTTTTAAATTGTTTATACTTTTAGAAACGGTGCAAAGAAGCAGCGCGGTTTAAAATCATACTTATTCAGGTTTAGCTACTTATGCCAAATCCTTTGTGCCACTGTTTTAGAGTAGACTGTAATATTCAGTATGGAACTTCCGAACTTTAAAATATATTCCAACGTTAGTCCTGCTCATTGCAGAAAGTTTGCTTTAAACTTGTTTCGTAGTTTTCTTCCTAACGAGCTTAGGCTTGGAATAATTTGAAATGAAACCTCTAGTTGGCATAATGCGGGACTATAATTTGGTGCGACTTTGTAAAAATAAGCAGTTTGTTTTAAACATGCAAATACAATTTTAAGGACCATTTAACTTTATTTTCCTTCTGTCTCTGTTTGTGTGCGATTGGTTGGCACATTTGGTTTCAAAAAAACCAATAGATAGTAAGGGTCCATCCAATACTATACACTTAATTATATAAAACAATAATATAATATATTTAAATAATACATACGCATATAAAATTTGGTAAAAATCGGTCAAGCCGTTTCGGAGGAGTACGGTAACTAACATTGTGACATGGAAATTTTATGTATAAGATAAGATTATATATACTTCCTTGGGATTTATTTGTACTTTAATAAAATTAAAATCTAGGATGGATGCCACAAAAATAGTACATCGCGGGTTTAATAAGCATTTACTATATGAACAATAAAGATTGATTATTATATGTGTACTAGCTGACCCGGCAAACGTTGTTTTGCCTTAGTAAAAAAAAAAAATTCTAAATATACAGTAGCCGATTCTCAGACCTACTGAATACGAATATAAAATTTGGAAAAAATTGGTCAAGCCGTTTCGGAGGAGTACGGTAACAAACACTGTGACACGGAAATTTTATATATAAGATTAAAACACTCGCACATACGAAGGCACATTGATAAGTCATAAAAATAAAGACTTTTTAATATGCCTCAACTTTCGTTAATTTTTTTTTATGATGGATAGGCAAGCGCTTGATCGTAACTCACCAGATGTTAAGCGATGTTGCGATCTAGGATGGAGCGCGCTTGCCTAGAAGAATCCGATTCACTCTTGCCTTGAAGTCAGAACGGTTTATCTAAATAAAACCCCAAAAACTAAAAACCAATTTTTCTAACAGCCCAGTCAAATCACCGACGAGTTTAATTCCGAGTTGTTTTAAACTACAAATACTCGTAGAAGTTAACCACATTCATCGCTAGTTAACTGCTATTCCGTTTGTGGTAAGAGAAGTTTGTTTGTATACCGTTTGGTGTCCACGCCAGTTTCAAATTTATAAAAAAACAAGCTACGTGCTAATCCGGGATAAAAAAGTGTCCCATGTGTTAATCCAAGGTCTAACCTATCTTCTTAGTAAATCTCATCGAAATCGATCAAGCCGTTTCAGCGTAAAGGTGTAACATAGATTTTGAAGTTATTTGCGTATCCCACGGGAACTACAATTGTTTTCTGGATGGTTTAACTTTGGTGTTATCAATAAATGATTTGTATTTGGATAAAAAGTAGCCTATGTGTTAATCCAAGATCTAACCTATCGTCAATACAAATTTCATATAAAGCGGTTCAGCCGTTTGAGCGCGAAGAAGTAACAAACACACACTCACACTTAAACACAAACTTTCGCATTTATAATATTAGTAGGATATATCGCCTTTATCATCCAGCATTGACCCTTTCCATCTATGCGACATAAATTTATTTAATGTCTGAAAAATAAAACTCTTCTTCTTCTTCTTTACCTTATCCCACTTAGGTGGGGTCGGCACAGCAAATCTTCTTCTACTCTCTTCTATCAGACGTCGTTTCCACACTCAATCCTTTCTCTCTCATGTCCTCATTCACACACTCCATCCATGTCTTTTTCGGTCGGCCTCTTGCTCTTCTTCCTTGCACTACCATTTCCATACATCTCCTAGTGACATGCATCTCCTCTCTACGCATCACATGTCCATACCACGCTAACCTTCCACTCTTTATGTTCTCCCTTACACACTTCCTCTAATGAACTCATAAAAAAAAAACTATAGTAATATAATTTAACAAACTTGAATTCGTAGCTCAACTTAACTTGGACTTAAGTTTTTTTGTGCTCAAATAAACAATTTATTGAATACCTGCAAAACTATGTCGTAGTATAAAAAATTCTCTATTTTTTTTTGTATATGAATCAAATTTTATTCCAAGTAATGAAAATAAACTAACATAAACAATATTCATTAATATCGGTGTGTATTTTTGTAAGATTTACGGTCACGGTTAACCTAAGATGAATTACTGCGTTTTACTTTGCCACAGTGTAAAAATAGCAGTAGGTTAAAAATATATTCCTAAAAAACACTTCAAGACAAATTTTATTTGATATCACTCTTCTTGCATATATATATGACAAATTTTATTTGATTTCACAACAGATTTATTTAAATATTTAGTTTCGATATCTGCAATACATTTCGTTTAAATACACCATTTGTTAAAGAAATAAATCAGTAGATTAAGACATCGTTGTTCTGAAGGGCTCACTAGTCTCAAATCATATTTTTTTTTAAAAGCGTAAGTATTAGCTTCTACTTATTTAATATTTATAACGCAGTATTTAACTAATGCCAATGGTAAATAAACAAACAGTCTGGGTATATGTATTTGTTGTAGCGGTGTATTTTTTGTTTTGCAAGGAATGTAGTAGAATAAGAGGTAATTTTTATACGAAAGTGAGTATATATACGATAAAATTGTTTTGGTTATGTGATAAATTATATAAAAATCAATTATCGTTATCAGTGAGCTTGTGTCTAGTTTAGTTAATTGTTCAATTATTTTGTATAATAAATGTTGATTAAAATAAACGTATTAAATATACATAATTATATTATGTATGTATATTTAATATATTATATACATAATATAACTTAATAAAATCGTATTTTTACGAGTATAGTATATAAAACAACCGCATTTCAGAAAATCCTCATTAACATTCCTGCCCAGAAAACGATCATTTTTAGTTAGTAGACTTAGTTTCACCGTACCAGTCCAACTGCTTAAAGTACACTGTGACACAATATAAGAATTTTAGAAGAAATAAATCAGATTATACGACTATCCGGTCACAGTGTTTGGATTTGTGTTTTTATTGCTCTCTCGGGACAAAAGATAGTTTAAATTTATTGCATCTGCACTTCTCTTTCTGGACATGCATAGTTTTGTTGCCAAAATGTGACAAACCTTTTCTAGTGCATGCATAAGCAGCCCACTATACGTTCCCACTGCTTGAACTTGGGGCCTTCTCTCACTAAAAATGAGTTACTGGCTAAAATCTGCTACACTGGCCAAGTGCGAGTTGGCGGATGACTCACGTCCCCGGATACTGCAGTCCTCGTTTTGGTTTCCTCACAATGTTTTCCTTCACCGTAAAGCGAGTGCAAATCCATACATAACTTGAAAAACAATACGAAACAAACTCGTACATTGGTGTTGAGCTGGGATCGAATCAGGGGCCGCCTTTTTGAAATGCAGACGTTTGTACCACCGCGTCACACTCGCTTATTATTTGATACCTTGGGGAGTCATAAAAAAATATATGGCTTTTCGTGGTGGCGACCATCTTAGACCAAAATACATCAAACAAAAACATTTAAACGACGATCTCTTTGGGTAATGGTTTCATGCCGGACGGCTCCGGGTTCGGCTCCCGGCACGGCTAACATCTTTGTTGGTGAATAAAATTCTGAATTAATTAGTTTGTTGGCTGTCGGTCTGGGTGTTAAACATGTTTCGATATAAAGTATTTATGTACATATATGTGGATATATCAGTTGTTTTGGCAACCATAATACAAACTAGAAATGGTTTAGTATGGGGCTAACCAGCCGTGTGGTAAACGTGTTAAAAAACCAGTTCATTCGTTTGTGAGCTACTATTTCACGCACAGACACACACACAAAGACACAGCAAACTTTGACATCTCAACATTTGTACATTCATTCTTTCATTCATCCAATATAATCATTAAGAGCTGGGCTCTTGTCCGTGGACTTTTTTCCAGGTACAGTGTAAACTCCATCTGACGTCACTCGATTTAACGACAAACTCTCTAAAGCGTCGAAGTCATTGGGCTTTAGTTGAATTAGCTTGTGTTCCATACAATAATACATTCTCTCCATTCCATTCCACACTCTCTATAAAGCCATAAAATGCACAGTCCCTTCAGTGTCGTTATGTAGAGTTTACACTGTAGTTCTATCTTCGGCCAAATCCTTGACCTCTCTATACGACATGACTTTTGCCTTCTCCTTAATTTGGTCTAAAAATGATCTTCTAGGTCTTCCTCTTCTCTTGGCTTCTATCATATGTGCGTTAGGGTTCAAAACATACTACAAACTTTCCCTGTTAGAATAACTCGAGTAAAAGCGATCTTTAGAAAAGACCGTTGAACGCTTAATAACCCTCAAAACGATAGTAACTTACGATTTTATCCAAACAAAATTACCTAACTTTCCTTTTGACGGAGCCAAAGTAACTAAACAGTTAAACTTATTACATAACTATAGTTAGTTGTTCAGTTAACTTTTGATGTCATATTCTCTGAGGACCATGGGACCGAAATAGGGCAACCCTTTTATAGTTTTAACTGGATGTGACAAACCTGCTGCCCGAGTTAGATTTTTAAGCCAATCCACATTTTAAATGATCGCTGCTATCAAGGGCAATAGATAAAATAAGATAGAAGTAAAAAGGAAATATTTGTAAAATATACTGTGATCTGAAACCAAATTGAGATAAGCAAAGAAAACATACATTTAAAAAAAAAATAAGACCGCCTTATTTTCTATTTTACTTGTACTTTTCGTAAGCTATCAGATAATGGAACAGCTGATAAACCAATTTATTTTTACCAATCACACACGACTAGTTAACCCCATACTAAACCGTTTCTAGTTTGTATTATGGTTGCTAAGACCAGTATTATACTACATAATTATACATTCTTAGAGATACATATTGAATGCCCAGACCCACATCCAATAAATTTAGTTAAGCACAAAGATGTTGGCCGTGCCGGGAATCGAACCCGGAAACTTCTGATAGGCAGTCTGGTATGGTAACCATTACGCCAACGAGGTCGTCGATATTGTATAATGTAAAAGTGACAATCAAAGAACCGAATTAAACAAATATTTACGGATGCAGATATATTTCATTTCTAGTTATATACGTCAAGAACAAACCCTTTTCAGGGATGGTCAGGACCGTTTCCCAAACTTACTTGTGTAGACAGGAGGGCGCCACGCGTTATCAGCTCAGAGCAAAATATGGTACGTTATTTGTTAGTTCAAAATTTTGCCACAAGCATATGTATGTTTGTTTCGGAATAGACGGCATATTCCTATGGGTAATGCGTGACAGACAAAAGTGACAAAGTCACGCTGTAGATTAATTATTATTAGTAACACATTTTGATATATTAAGTACATATAGTAGTTACGCCCCGCGGTGTTACTCGCGTTAATCCGGGACAAAGGAAGCTAGTCCGGGATAAAAAGTAGCCTATGCGTTAATTCAAGTTCTAACCTATCTTCGTAGTAAATCTCATCATAATTGGTCCATCCGTTGGAGCGTGAAGAAGTAACAAAGATTTGAAGTTATTTGCGTATCCCACGGTAACCAAATTTTTACGCATAATAGGCTTGCGCTTGACCACAACTCACCTGATGTTAAGTGGAGCGTGCTTTGTTTTGATTGTTTTTGGGATATGAAGTAGCTTATAGCTTATATCTTGACACCAAATTTCATCGAAATCGGTTTAGCCGTTTGAGCGTGAAAAAGTAACAATCATACACACTTACAAACAAATCTTCGCATAATAGTATTAGTAGGATTTCTTTAATTATCTTGTGACAAAACAATTTGCATAGAATCGATACACATTTAACACCCAGACAACCCAACAAATTCAGTTCATCACTAAGATGTTTGCCGTGCCAGGTATCGAACACGGGACACTTTAGTTGGCAGTCCGGCATGGTAACCATGACGCCAACGAGGTCGTCAACATACATACATACATAGTAAAAGAATATATTTACAAATAAACCTTAAAAAGGTCGTATAAAAAATATATTCACTGTTTATACATTTATTTATTTTGACAAGGGTAAAGAAACATTTGAAATATATTTTTCCACTCTAGAAAAGAAATATCAAAGTACCTTCTGTGTAGATTCTAAATGTTCCTGGAAAAAGAAAAGTCTAGATAAACGTTATTTATATTTTGTGCCTAAAGAAATGCCGCCAGCCGAATTGCGTATAATTTTTTTTACCGCAAAAAACCTCAAATAAATTTGATATACGTTTCTCGTGTATATGTAACATACGCATTAGTTACAGTAAGGGTTTTTTTTTTGTTTTTTTTTTTTTTAATTCTATACACAAACTTTATTTTCTTTAACAGAGGGCCAGCCAATCGACTGAAAGTAATATAAAAAGTAGTCTGCTATTTTTTTTTCTATGTATGAGCTAAATGGCCAAGCTGGTTTTGAGAATTTTCAATCCACTCGAAGGACTTTGACTTGGCATAACGATTGCTTGTACTAAAGCTTGACTAAAAGCTAGGACCTACAATTTAACGTGTCATCTGGCTCACGGTTATATCCAGATAAAAATGCAACTGTTTATACGACATTCTTGTGGCATGGTCAGCCATCCAAAGTATATCCGCATCGACCGTTGGTTAACCTTAATGATCGCGTCAGATCAGCCTTAGTGCAAGCAGTCGTCGAGCCAAGTCAGAGGCCTGGGGCGGCTTGAAAACTCTCGACACCAGAGCTTGGCCACTTAGCTCATACGAAGAAGACTTTAGTTAGTTAAGATAAAGTGACTAGGTGTCACGACTATATTCATTTATTTACATATTTATTTGGTATTGCTGCACACAATAACTTAAAAATTAACATTTTCTTAGTAAAATAATATCGCCACTATAAACTAAAGTCCTATTCTGACTGTACAGAGCTTTCATTATGAAAATATGAACACAAGATATAAATATGTAAATTCCAATGTATAAAAAAACATATATTACAGCCCTCTGTACGTTCCCACTGCTAGGACTCGGGGCCTTCTCTCACTAGAAGAGAAATATAGGCCGTTACCCACCACGCTGGCCAAGTGCGGGTAAGCAGATGATACACGTCTTCGGATATTGTGGTCCTCAAACATGCCGGTTTCGTCACGATGTTTTCCTTCACCGTAAAGCGAGTGCAAATCCACACATAACTTGGAAAACGAGTCATTGGTCAACTAGGGCTGGGATCGAACTAAGGTCGTCTGATTGAAATGCAGACGTTTGTTCCACTTTATTTTTATTGACTTTGAAGAATTGACTTACTGTTTATACGGTCACGTGACAAAAAGCGTGATTCGATATGATCACAAAGCTGTCTTGTTGTCATATTTTCTACATCATTTTGTCTTTCGTCGACGCCTTGATTAAATTATATTAAAGTAAGAGATATGTTTTTATCCCCCGAAGTGGAAAACGTATCATAAGTTAGACGTACCTATGTGTTTTTCTTCCAAACGGAATTTAGATAGAAGACAAATTAAATATTTAGTAAATGTCTAAATATTTAAGACAAATTACATATTTAGTAAATATCTAAATATTTAATTTTTCTTCTATTTACAATGGATTTCCGCAAAGTAACGCCTGAGTCACAATAGGTTATTTACGGAAATTAGTTAATAAATATTGTATTTTATTCTACCTCTAGCGCCTGTGGCTCGGCTTACTAAGGTGATCTGACGCGATCATCGAGGTTAAGCTACGGTCGGATAGTCTTATAAATGGCGACCATGCATTAGACTGTCTTTTAAAAAACTGTCATTTTCTTCTGGGCGCTACCTTGGGTCGGATGACTCGTTAATTTGTAGGTCTCAGCTGCTAGTCTTAGCACAAGTCGTTAAGCCAAGTATTGGGTTGGCTCGACACAAGGGAAAACGCTCAACACAAGAGATGAGCCACTTAGCTCCTACGAAGAACAAGAAGAAGCGAGAGGATTCCAACTTTTTTAATGTTTTCGTTTTTGACTTCAGTTATAATTAGCGACCTAAAATCTTTATAAAGCTTCAGTTAAAAGCTTAAAGTTAAAAAAAAAATCTCTATCGATAATGGTTTATGATAAACAGCCTTGTAACATACAGACAGATAGACAGAAAGACAGCAAAGTCTTAGTAATAGGGTCCCGTTGATATACCTTTCGGGTAAGGAACCGTAAAAAACCTACTTTTGGCAAATGTGTTCTTACTATATTTGTGGTTAGGAAAACTTCCTTTATCATAATTTTAGGAGAAACTTTCCTGACGTATTGATATATGATATTTCTTCACCCTTTAGCGGTTAGGTTACAAATAGAACACGCGTGGTGAATCACGCCAAACTTATGTTGATGTCAAAAGTTTTCCTATTTTTCTCTACGCGGCCAAAGAAGCTTATTTTTGACGTAACATAGCATAGTATTGAGCATAAGCTGTCTGTCCACTATACTTGCCCACTGCTGGGACTCGGGCCTTGTCTCATAAAGAGGAAGATAATGGCCATAATCCACCACGCTGGCTTAGTGCGGGTTGGTGGATGACATACGTCTTTGGATATTGTGGTCCTTAAACATATTGGTTTCCTCACCAAGTTTTCCTTCACCGTAAAGCGAGTGCAAATTCACACATGACTTGAAAAACAAGTCATTGGTATAGGGCTGGGATCGAACCAGGAGCCGTCTGATTGAAAAGCAGACGTTTTTACCGTGCTTCGTACAAATCAATGACCGGCGGTTTCGATCATGAGAAAAAAAAAATTCGCCATCTTTTTTTTCTTCGTATGACCTAAGTGGCCAAGCATTGGTGACGAGAGTTTTTCCAGGTAGTCAGAGGCCTTCGGGCGGTTTAAAAACTCTCGACACCAGAGCTTGGCCACTTAGCTAATCCGAAGAAGAAGAAGTTGTTAAGGTATAATGACTGTTGTTGTTAATAGGTTTAATAAATGTAGCAATTGTTATTCCAGACAAATAGCGTAGAAACTTTGAGACACAACATTATCACTTATTTTAAGACTGACCACCCTCAGGTTCAAAAATTTGTCGCCTAGCATCTAACAATGTATTCCCGCAGGCTCCTTGAGAGCCAGTTGTTCCTGACTAGTCACACTTAACCTTAGGGCAGAGTGTCGATAACTCATACGGTAACGCACCCTGCTGGCCAATTAGGCATTGCTATGAACACAGGCACAGCTGTGAAGGGTAAAAAATATAACTGACCACAGTTTGTCGAGGTTTTTCAAACTACCCGCAGTTTTCAGAGCGTCTGTCTGCAAAAAGTATGTTTGAAACTACACTACTACGGATGTATGGGTATTATTTCAGGGTGAAAACTGCATCACGCGATCCTTACTACCCCGTATAACAAACTGAAAACAAAACTGCCTCATTCATTTTTGGGTTAAACACCGACGCAAAAACGGCGGGGTCTTATTAAGTTTGACGCAGTGAACTAGAATAAACAAAAGAGTATAATAACGTCATACAACTGCCGCTTAGAATTTGAATCCATCTACGCACTCAATTATACTGCAATCCCAACGAAACACACACACACAAAGTCCGCACGCGATTGGTCGCATCAAGGTCACGCCATCGATACTAGCCGCGCCGGTAGCTGTTTTGCCCCGCCCACCGCGGTATTTTACGCGTGGACGGTGGATTGTGCCATTTTATCGGTCAAGTTACTATTCTATTTATTCTATTCTAGTTCGCTGGTTTGACGTGTCTGTTTGTGGCGTAAAGTATGAAATGAAATGGCTTGATTGCTAGATTTTTATACACTACCTATTATAAATTTCGAATCCAAGGTGACCGTGTCTACATTATAGGAATGACATAATATTTGCAACTGCCTAAATGCGGGTATCAAATGAAGGCCTGAATTGATAGAATACATAAGGACACTCAACATCAGCCCGTCGGCATCCACTGCTGGACATAGGCCTCTCCCAAGGCACGCCACGCGACCCTATCCTGAGCATATCGTCTTCATCCACTGCCCGCTTATAGCAAGCTCAACCGGACTAGCAAGGGAATCTCAACAAAACACGACGCTACTCGAACGCCTCTTGCTTTAAAAAAAGTACCACAACATCTGACGCAATGACAGTGGAACAGGTCTTTGGTCGCTGGCATACCTATGGCAGCGACCTAAGACCGTGGTCCGCTACTTTAAGGAGCTTGGATGGCTTGGGTAGGCTGGTAGGGGGAAATGCACAATACGCCTCCTGCGGGTTGTCAGTGCAGGTCTGATCGCCCTCATCATATAAAAAGAATAAGAATTCCCGCTTCTTTACGTATGTCATCGCTCCACCTCGTTGCAGGGCGTCTTACACTACCCATAATATTTTATTTATTACTTTCAGCACTAAGCCAGCTATTCTTTTCTATGTAAAAACCAACAAATCAAAGACATCACTAGGTATTCGTAAACTAAAATAGAGATGACGAACTGCGCGTTTTCAATAAACACTTAGGTCTCACCTGATATCTTATCCAATACTGGTGCCGGTACGCGGTCTCCACTCCAGAACCAAAAAAATCCATTTCAAGATGGCTGCCACTAAATTGATATTGAGGCTTTTTAAATTTTTATTTTACACTTGACTTCCACCTTCCACACAGCCGAGTTGTTTGTGTTCTGTACAAAAACTATGTTCCGACCAAAGCAAAGAGTACAGTTTGTACAGTTGTATTATTTCAAGCTGAAAACTGCAGAATGTAATCCTACCTAATATAATAAAACACGGTACAAGGAAACTAGACCCACGACTATGTACACGAAGATTAGGAAAAGGCAGAAGCTTAAGTAGATACACGGCCACCATCTAATTAGAAAGACAGAAAGAAAGAAAGAAAAATAGTTTATTGTGCACACATAGACAATTTACACAATTATTTGAGCTATTCATACTACATATATGAGTATGGTAAAGTGTATGTGGACAAAAGGAGCAGGTTCAGCATAATGCAGGAGTACACTAGGTACTCCAGCGCTGGTTTTCAACCTGCTCCTTTACACACAACAATTAGAAGTGGGGGTGATGAGACCTGCACTGATATCTACGGCTATGATAAGCTAGGGGCCTATTGTGCATTCCCCTCTTACCAGCCTACCCAAGCCAACCGAGCTCCTTGAAATAACAGAGCACAGCCCTGGGTCGCTGGCATACCTACCTGTTCCGCCCAAAAAATATTTTCGATTTTGTATTACACTATAATAATATAAATTAAAGATTTTATTCGTATTTTCTTTTTAACAATGTGTTAATCCTTATTTTCCAAACGAGCGAAAGGGATATTAGTTTAATTTCCTTTCTGTATGGCATAATAATATGGTTGTCAATGTTTGACTACGGAGGTGTTGAACTTAACTTTAACTCTTTTTCTCATAGTCTGTCTGTTTGAAAGAATTCCATTTGTTATCTTCTTATCGAAATCATATAATTATTAGTATTTTTTTTACTCAAATATTGTCCCTATTATGTGCTGTGTAGACGAACACTTGATATTTAATGAAATGAAATGAAATAATTTATTTGCGTAGCCACAGGTAATATAAAAACATGGAAAATAATATAAAATGTCCCTTGTAGGCTACCGCATATGCGGTGTGCAAAAAGTCAATTAATTAGTTTATTTATAAGTTAATTGCACTCCACTATAATTTACAGCTAAGCAATAATATTTAAAAGAAATGTCAAAAGATTATAAGTATACAATATCAAAAATTATCTAAACTGACTTGTAACTTTGGTGTTATCAATAAATGATTTGTATTTGTATTTGTATTTGTATAAACTAGCTAACTGGGTTGGCATGTCGACCTGAATCGGATCTTGGCCTCCGATACTAAGAGACGCCACTGTTCTTGGTCCTGTGCCTTCTCCTGCCACTGCGTGACCTGAAGATTGCGTAATATAGTAAACTACGCCCTCTGTCTGTCTTTGTTGACCATCTGTCGATCTATATTTTGTGCAATTAATGAAATAACACGTCGTGGATTTACCCGCCTTGACCCGCTCATTTGGTCGGCAGGACCCACTATAACTTAATTCCTTTCGGGCGCTTTACTGAGCTTTGTTTGCTTGAAACTAGCCGCCCACGCGAACCGGTTTCAACCGGTTTTTGCCGGACAGAAACTAGATTTATCTGGTTTAATTTTAGTTTATCATTTGATGTCTATTTATTTATGTGGGTATACGAGTTTATAGAAGTTTTGTGAAACAAACTAAACCAAAATTATTTGGTTACTTAAATAAATAAAATAAAAATATTAGGACTCATTTCACACACGGCTGGTTAACCCCATACTGAACCATTTCTAGTTCGTGTTATGGTTGCTAACACAACTGTTATACTACATATACATACATATATATTTTATATAGATACATATTTAACACCCAGACCCACAACCAACAAATTTAGTTAAGCACAAAGATGTCTGCGGGCCGGGAATCGAACCCGGAACCTTCTGGTTAGCTGTCCGGCATGGTAACCTGGTAACCGTTGCGCCAACGAGGTCGTCGAGTTAAAATTGTTAGCTGTGTATTAGGCATACCTACTTTTATTTAAGACATATTTTTTGTCTCTTTTGCTAATTTAACTATCAAGCACTATTTATGTTTTTATTTGATACTAGCTGTAACCCGCGTTAACCAAATCAAATCAAATCAATCAATTGATATCTCTAATCTCATTTTGATGACATTTGGTGTGAAGCTAGGTTAGTGCTTGAAACAAACACAAGCTACTTTTTTTTCCAAACACAATTGTGGTTTCCGTGGGATACGCAAATAACTTCAAAATCTATGTTACTCCTTCACACTTCAACGGCTTGACCGATTTTAATGAGATTTACTATGAAGATAGGTTAGACCGTGGATTAACATATAGGCTGCTTTCTATCCCGAGTTAACTTCTTTTTGCCCCAGATTAACTTCTTCTTCATGCGGGTTAAACCGCGGGGCGTATCTTTTAGAATATTTTTTTTTTCAAATTGTTTTTACGTCAACTATAACGAAAGCACCATCTAATTCCCACTCGGTACTCTAGAAGTAAAGTCACAAAGGTTGACCCTTAGCCAATATTAGCTTAACCGACCCTTGTACCTACTGTTAGGTATTCTGCACCCTTTGATACGTCGCTTACCTTCACTGTATTTGTAATCCGTATGGTTTGTGATGGAACCGAGTCAATTAGATCTTGAGCATTGTTGAATATGATCCAGTATTATAAAAATTAAAATTTACTTCAGCACAGCAAAAGCAGCCCACTATACGTTCCTACCGCTGGGACTCGGTTTTTCTTATGACGATAGAGATAGGCCGCACGCTGGCTGAGTGCGGGTTGGCGGATGACACACGTCTTCGGATATTGTGGTCCATGAACATGCCGGTTTCCTCACGATGTTTTCTTTCACCGTAAAGCAAGTGCAAATCCACACATAATTTGAAACACAATGTCATTGGTGTAGGGCTGGGATCGAACCAGGGGCCGTCTGTTTGAAAAGCAGACGTTATAACTACCGAGCCACACTCGCTTTTTTGTTTATTTACAGGCAACAAAATCTATTTATTTATTTACAAGCAATACATTCACAAAACAGGCTCAATATAGAATGGGAAATAATAAGTTCTAAAAAGTTAAATTGAGGAGAATTGAAAGCTTTTCCTGCGGACCCTAAATTAGGCCGCAACATATCTTTCGGTGTATTATTGAAAGTCCCTTTTTTCAATTTCATTTCATTCATTTTCATCTGGGTGCTAGCGTGGGTCGGATGACGCGTTAAATTGTATAGGTCCCGGCTGTTGTCATAGTCAAAGTCCTTCGGGTGGCTTGAAAACTCTCGACACCAGAGCTTGGTCACTTAGCTCAAACAAAGAAGAATACTGGATTTGTCCTCAATCTTATCTTATATCTTTAAATGGGCAATTCTTGTATATATCTTATATATAAAATTTCCGTATCACAGTGTTTGTTACCGTACTCCTCCGAAACGGCTTGACCGATTTTTTCCAAATTTTATATGCGTATTGAGTAGGTCTGAGAATCGGCTACTGTATATTTAGATTTTTCATTTTTGTTTATTAAGGCAAAACAACTTTTGCCGGGTCAGCTAGTATAAATATATAATTGGAATCTCGGAATAGGCCCCAATGATTTTCATGAAATTTAGTATATAGGGGGTTTCGGGGGCGATAAATCGATCTAGCTAGGAATGATTTTTAGAAAATGTCATATTAAAAAAAAATATACCGAGCAAAGCTTGGTCAACCAGGTACTGATATAGGCCATTAGTATTTTCTTTCTTTTTTTTGTTTTTTTTTTCTATTCCAGCCACTAGTAATTCCAGTAGCTAGATCAATCTAAACAGAGCGCGATACGAACAACCGTAGTTCACTAATTATCCCATTGTGTAAGGGGCGTATGGTTTGAGTGATGAAATGTTCCCTGGAGGTTTTTCCAAGATAGATTACGTAGACCTTATTTGCTCAGTAAAATAGTTTAACCATTTATTTTTAGGTCGGCATTTGGTCAGCAGGGCGCGTAACTACACGAATTAACGATTCTCCTGCGAGAATGACGACCTCGTTGGCGTAAAGGTTACCATGCCGGACTGCCAACCAGAAGGTTCCGGGTTCGATTCCCGACCCGGCCAACATCTTTGTGTGCTGAACTAAATTTGTTGGCCGTGGGTCTGGGTGTTACATATGTATCTATATAAAATATAAATGTATGTATATGTAGTATATCAGTTGTGTTAGCAACCATAATACGAACTAGAAATGGTCCAGTATGGGGTTAGCCAGGCGTGCGTGAAAAAAATTAAATAAAAATGCCTAGTTTGGAATAACTGTCTCTCAAGGAGGCTGCCGGAACAACACTGTTAGGTGCTATTTTAACTTGCAAATGGTTGCTAGTCTATTAGAGCACATGAAAATGACCTGCCATGCAAAATGACCCACCATACCATAAACTCTGTCTTAGGTTCTTAGTATTCATAGATATTTAATATATGATGCTTATGCTTATGTATGATCTTTGTATAAATGTATGTATATGTAATTGAATTAATTATATATTATACTGGCTCACTTAGAAGTATGAAAAATAGATAGTAGCCGATTCTCATACCTACTGAATACGCGTATAAAATTTGGTAAAAATAGGTCAAGCCGTTTCGGAGGAGTACGGTCACTAACATTGTAACATGGAATTTTTATATATAAAGAGATTAAAACAGTATATAGAATTTATTCTACAATCGAGCTTTTCCCACGCCTCGCTTTTATTTCCAAAATCAACAATGCAATGCGTTTCAATGCATCGAACGCCAGCTTCCTTTGTAAATATTTCAATAAAAATAGTATTACAGAACCAATACGTAATACAGGGTTACTCGGTAACTGCCTTATTTATTACAAATTATAAGTTTGCATTTGTTTACAGCTTGACCTAGAACTTTCGGTGAAGGAACACGTTTTAGAAGACCATAGTTGACGACCTCGTTGGCGTAATTGTTACCATGCCGGACTGCCAATCAGAAGGTTCCGGGTTTGATTCCCGCCACGGCCAATATCTTTGTGCTGAACTGTTGGCTGTCGGTCTGGGAGTTAAATATGTATCTGTATAAAAAATATGTATATATGTATATGTAGGATAACAGTTGTGTTAGCAACCATAATACGAACTAGAAATCGTTCAGTATGGGGTAAACCAGCCGTGTGCAAAATGTGTAAAAAAAAATTTTTTAGTGGTAGGGCATTTTCCAATGCTCGCCTGGATAGCAACTCCCTTTAAGTAGGTCCAGAAACATTCAAAAATGTAAGCATACCAAGTGTACATAGTTATGAGATGCAAAATGTTCCTAATTATGTTAGAGGAAGTTAGATCACAATAAAAATAAATACATCTTTAAGTTGTAAAATCTGTCGCCAAGCACCTAGCAGTGTGTTCCGGCAGCCTCCTTCAGAGCCATCCCAGACTAGGCATGCTCCACCTTGGCCAGAGTGTCGCGCCCTACTAGTCAAATGCCTAGCTGTAAAGAAAAAATAATAACAAAACGTAATACAATTCCTATAGCCTAACGCCTATAGAGCGTTAGGTTAGTTAGCTAATGTTTTGCCGAGTTTACAAGGTTTTTATATTATTCTAGTTATTACGGTATGGATAAAAATGTAGTGTGGCTTCATTGCATCAGATCCGGGATCGAACCAGGCGCCATGGTTCGATCCCGGCCCTACACCAATGACTAGTTTTTCAAGTTATGTGCGGATTTGCATTCGCTTTACGGTGAAGGAATACATCATGAAGATACCGGTATGTTTGAGGACCATAATAATCGAAGACGTGTGTCATCCGCCAACCCGCACTTGGCCAGCGTGGTGGATTATGGCCTATATCTCTCTCCTCGTGACAGAAGGCCCATCAGTGGGAACGTACAGTGGGCTACTTATGCTTCCGCTATTGAAAAGGATATTATTTGAAAATTGGTTCAGAGTTTAAATAGAAGTCGGTTTTCCATATTTTAATTGTCTCAGTGTTAGGTTTTTAATTTTTACCACTAACCCTGTAAAATACAAATATTAATGCCATCTGTAAAATCGGAAGTAGCTTTTATTGCTCTGAGATAAAGCTTAATTCGGAACTCGCTGACTGTAAAAAGATTGGGTTCCGATTGGCCGATTTTATGTGTATTGTGAACTTTTACAATATAAGTTTGATATGACACTGATTAGGATGAAACAGATAAAATTCATTCAGAATTAAATTTATTGACTTGACGTAAGGGTCTTTGAATCTGCTGACATATATACTGTGACTTCCGTCGATTTTGCGTGGGTTGTCACGCAAAATCGACGGAATGTGTGAGTGTATTTGTGTGTCTCTTTGTGTCTATGTGGCTTAGTGTGTGTGTGTGTGTGTGTGAGTGTGATTATGTGTCTGGCTGTGGCACTGTAGCTCTCAAAGAACCAGTTTTGATTATATTTTTTTGCATTTTTTTTTCAGTTGAGTGTTCTCAAAATTAAATAAACATTGAGGCGGCCATAACAAAATAGCATATTGCTTTTACAGCTTCCTGAATCATTCAAGAAATTCATTTCATACATTCAAATGATCGGACAGAAAATACACCCATAGCGAATTATCTGAATCGGTCTGATCAGTTTGCATCATATTGCGATCGTAAAGGCGTAACAAACACACAAATATACAAACACACATACAGAAACTTACGCTTGTATTATATTAGTGGGATTAAAAAATAAATTACATCGGCTATTGTCGCTGTCTTGCGTTTACAGAAGTGCCTAACTGCCAAATACATAAAAATAGAAGAAAAAATTAAATATTTACCTAGTACACTTCCTTATAAATATTTTGATGTTTCCTTTGCTTATCTTAATTTGGTTAGATCACAGCGGAAGTACACTAAATATTTCATTCTTTCTTCTATGTGCAATGGATAACCGCAAAGTAACGCCTGAGTTACTCTCTTCCTGAGTCTCTTTTTCCCGAGAAGTACAATTTGGGGTTCTTCAAATCTAGAGTAAACAGGTTCCTTCTAGGCAAGCGTGATACATCTTAGAACACAGTCAAGCTTAACATCAGGCAAGCTGCGGTTAAACGTTAGCCTACTTATCATTAAAAAAAAACTTACAAGAATCTCTTTCAGGCAGCCATGTTACGCATCTGTCTTTTCTTAATCAACATTTAAAACTACCAAGTTACATAGTTGTTTTTGTACGAGCCATATTTGGTTCACTCCGTCCATTGATACGTCTACAAGAGAATCCAATTTCGGAAAGTTATTCTCTTGGAGAAATTTGATAGATGAGACGCGTATCTATTTTTGGCATTGTAATAAACGACCTCTGGCTTTGTGTGAACATGGTTTTGTTTGAATAATTTAAAGATATCAAGATAATTTATTGAGAGTTTTGTGTGTTTGCGGTGAATTTTTTGATTTTTTTTCTTCATATTCATATTCATTCGACGACCTCGTTGGCGTAAAGGTTACCATGCCGGTCTGCTAATCAGAAGGTTCCGGGTTCGATTCCCGGCCCGGTCAACATCTTTGTGCTTAACCAAATTTGTTGGCTGTGGGTCTGGGTGTTAAATATGTATATGTATTTATATATAATATGTATGTATGTATATGTAGTATATCAGTTGTCTTAGCAACCATAATACGAGCTAGAAATGGTTCAGTATGGGGCTAACCAGCCGTGTGTGAATGTGTCCTGAAAAAAAAAATGTATTTAAAATGTAATTTTAGCATATGAGTTTGCTAAGCTCTGGAGATGATATGATTGTAAGAAGTAGCGGAAGTAGAGGTCAACCAAAGAAGACGTGGATGAATTGTGTGAAGGAGGATATGAATGAGAAGGGAGTGAATGTGGAGATGACGGCTGATAGAGTGGCGTGGAAACGAAAAACAGGCTGTGCCGACCCCACCTAGTGGGAAATGGTAAAGGAGAAGAAGAAGAGCTTTGGTGTCGAGTGATTTCACTCGACTGCTAGTAGTAAGACTTAAACTTTTTTTGACATATGACAATAATGTGATCTATATATTTACTTTTGTATATATTCTTATACATATTCTTTGTAATTTAATTTAGATGTTGATTTTTTACAAGTGTCTCTTATAACTGTTGTTATATATTCTTATGTGAAAAAAATGAATGAATTGAAATGAAATGAATAAAGCCGAAACCTACAATTTAGCGTGTTTTCCGACCTACAATAGCGCCTAGATGAAAATAACATTTTTATAAAAGACAGTCTTTTGCATGCTCACCCATCCATAGCCTCTGCATTGACCGTAGCTTAACTTCAATGATCGCGGTGGATCACTTTAGTTAATTGAGCTACAGGAGTAAAAATTGTTGGCGTCTGGTATACCAAAGTATTTATTTTAGTGGTTTTTGGTTGTAGAATTTTTATTATGCTTTTACTAAATATTAGAAGTAATTTAAAATGATTAAAAACGACCGAGTTTTATAACCTTTTAATAATAATTACCAAAAGTATAGTATCCGCTACATTTATAAAAGCGGATACATGGTTATCAAACGAAAGAACTTAAAATAGAATACGTACATATCGATAAATTTCAAATGTACGAAGTCTAATTCCATAATTTTAAATCTAGGCACAAAATATTAATCAGGAGTTTTATATTTTTAAGGTTCACTTGCCTTTATTCATCTTAGGTACTTTTTAACTACAAACCAACAAAAAATAACTGATATAAGTTTTAAACATGGGTCATCAAATAAACCTTTATCAAATAAATCTTATTAACTTACGACTTCATTAGCGTATATAAAAAATATTTCCAAAGAAATCATAAAAACAAAAACTATCACTTTCAAAAAAAGACCCTCTTTCTCTTACTAGAAGTATGTTATTTGTAAAACATGTTTATTATTTTAAATCAAATACTCTCCACCATCTATTGACATTTCAAACAATGTTAAACACTAATGCAAAACAAAATGTCTACATATCAAATATCAAACACGCCGCACTCTAATCCAAAGCAAAGTTTTTATAACGACCCCTCCTTTGTAAGAACTTTGTCAAAGTAACTTACACGTAAGAAGCTGAGAAGAAAAAAGTCTTGTACTTGGTTATGTTTTTTTTCTTATGAAGGATAGGCAAGCGCTTGACCGAAACTCACCTGATGTTAAGTGATGTTGCGATCTAGGGTGGAGCGCGCTTGCCTAGAAGAAACTGATTCACTCTCGCCTTGAAGACAGTGAGGTTATAGTTCAGGGGGAACAGGGATTCCGGCAAAGAGTTCTACAGTTTAATGGTACGCACAATATATGTGGAAGCAAAACGCTTCGTGCGGATTTTTGGAACTTCAACTGTATAGCGGTGCCTCCTAGCCGTCTGCCTGCTCGTCCGATAATGGAAAGGGGCCGGAGGAATTAGCTATAGGTATGTTTTTAATTTTTAATAATTAAAATTCTATCTATTATAAAATATTTACCTTAAGGCGTAGAAGATAAGAGCTGATTTTTCAGTTTTTTCGCTAAATTATTAATCGTAAAGGGTAAAAAAATAGCTTAAAAACCGTCTAAAGTACCACTCTAAGAATATTTTTACATATTTTGGTACAAATCAGACTTATCAATATGAAAAAAAACTGGTTCAAAAAATCTAAATTAAGGTTTTTTGTTTGTTGCAGTTTTATTATCTTTGATTGAGACGAAAAAAATCTTAGCGGTTCCAAAACATGATTACGTATTTTATTAATAGTCGTTTTAAATGATACAACTGTGTGTTTCTGAATGTTACGAAAAAACATAAAAGAATATATTTTTTTTCTAGGTAATGAATGAAATTCTCTTGAATTGCAGGAGCTTACAATAATAAAAAAAATGTATTATCTGAATTTATTTGGTTAAAAAATTAACGCTTCGCTCAAATATGTAAAATGCCAGCAAACTCGTTACAAAATCGCTTTTACACCCAGCGTTTTGTGTGACAAAAACATGTTTTTCTTGTAACTTCATCATCTAAGAACCACTGTGACGAAAAAGTGTGTACATTATATTTTGACATGGTTGTATAAAAAATGGAAAAGCGTATTTTGCTCGCCATGTTTGGTTCGGATTTCGTAACTGTAAACAAATGTCAAAACCACTGTCATAGATTGAGATGTCGTATTTAGGGATTGATATAACGTTTGAGTGACAGGTAAAAATATCGATATCTAGAAACGACTCTCATCTACACCACAGTAAAAGGTTACAATTCACTTAGTATAAACTCGTATTCTGCTAACAAAATTCACAAGGGCTTATTAAAAAAAGTGTTGTAATTGTTAAGTTTCTAAAAATGTCTGTTGACAAATACATGTGTAAGGTTTAGGTTATTTAAGAGTGGGTAGTCGAAGGAGTTTGAAAATTAATTGCTGCACGTTTGAGAATAAGACGAGTTATTTTAAAAAACTATATTATGATAAACATTAATTAAGATATATAATTTTCTCCATCATTTTATATTTTCTTTGACGTATCATAATCAGTAGAGACTAAATTGTGAGATCTTCATAAATGTATGTACTTTGTCCATTTCAAATCGCATCTAGGTAAAATATATCTTTTGTCCGTGTTTGGTTTGACAGACCAATAGATTGTACAAATTTAATTCGATACGTCGGTACTTAGAAGTCGATAATAGGCTTAAAGAGGCGCCAATTCGGTATGTAGTTATTACGTTTACTTATATGGCAACTAATATGTGATTATTGGGTTTTTTTGACAGGCAGATTGACAGCTTAGTCTTTGCAACCGTATCTGTATATTGACGCGTGAATGTTTTTTTTTTTACGTATTACAGCTAAATATTATGGCTAGACCAGAAGGGCGCGAACGAAACACGACACTCTGGCATAAGGTGGAGCATGCCTGGTCTAGAATAAATGACTCTCAATGAGGCAGCCGCAACACACCATTAGGTGCTTGGCGAAATATTTTACAACTTGAGGGTAGTTGCTAGTCAGGCGAGCACTCGAAAATTTCCTACCACCATGGTATGGTTTCTTCACAATGTTTTCCTTCACCGAATGCTCGAGTTCATTGGCGGGGATCAAACCCAACTGCGGGAGGTAAGGTGGCCACGCGCATCGCTTCAAATATATATGAGTAGGTTTTGGACTAGCAAATAATTAAGTTTATAATATAAAAGTTATTATTTGATTAAAAGCGTTAATTTAAATCTGAATAAAAATACATCATCGTTAAAAATGTTTCTTATCTACGAGTAATATTTAAAAGTACTGTAACCAAACTCATTTGATCATATTTTTTTGTTGCAGTTATTTTTATTTATATTTTTAATCGAAACAAAATTAATCCATTTTCCAAAATAGTATAAATTAGTATTATATTTAAATTTATTAAAACTGTTCTTATTCAAACTTTGAGCGGACATATACAATTGAAAATTGAAATATCTTTAAAAACATCGATACCCAAAACCCCGAAGTTATCGACATCGACTCCCTCACTACTGCGTCACTTATCCAATACACACGAGTATCGAATTACAAAGATCATCCAACCTTCAAACATCGCCCACGCAAATCAAACACCATCCTTTATCCCTTTCCTGCAGAGGATTATATCCACATGTGCGAAAGGGATGGATAGATAAAGGATATCATTGAAAACTGTCAAGTGTGGCCCAGTTCAGGATGCGCGAGAAATTTGTTAATACCTACTTGATAGAGGTCAATGACATTCGAATTGACTTGATTGTTTTATGAGTCTTTCATTTGTTTTATGATTGTTTTGTTTTGATATTTTATATTGCCTGAATTACTTATAGTTTGGATTTACGGAGTGCTTGTAAAGTTGTTATGTAATACTAGTGTTCTGTAGTATTTTTAGGAAGCCAAAGACAGACACGCACAAACACATACAAACACACAAATATATTTTTGGACATATTTCACACACGGCTGGTTAGCCCTATACTAAAACTCTCATCGCAAAGATATTGGCCGTGCCGGCAATCGAACCCGGGAACCTCTAGTTGGCAGTATGGCATGGTAACCATTACGCCAATGAGGTCGTCAAACTTATAACACCCCTTTTTTTCATTGAGGTTTAAAATTAATAAAAAAAGTAAAACCTCATCTTAACTTGAAAAGCAAATAAAATGTAATAAACCGGACCTCCCAGGATTTCCATACAAATGATCAAGTCATATATTTTAAACTAAACGCTATGCAAATACTGTAAATGCTCTGTCAAAATAACCTCTCTTATGTTAGTTTTTATGCGTTTTGAAATTGAACTGCAGTCTTGTAATGGTGATTGTTCTTATGATATACTGAGTGCATTTTATAACCTGGGTTAGGTAGATAAAGTTATTTTTATCCGACTTAAAAAAAAAAATGGTTTGGCCTGTCGCTTAATTTTTTAGGGTCCGTACACTTCGCTGTCCATCTGTTTGTTCGTCTGTACGTCTATCATAGTCTAGTCAACAAGTGCCTTTTTGGTCAACTTTATTCAGCAGTCTCCGAAAATTATGATTGAGGTGTCACTCGATTCGGAATGTCCTCTAGATAGTTTTGAATGAAGTTCCGCTGAAAAAATAAAAGAAATTTTTAAAGTTTTTGACCACGGATTATTGTTTATTGTTTACTGATCTGTCCTGTAGGCACATGAAATTTTTCAAATTTTCATTTTCATTTTTAATAAGTTTAAATGATATTTATTCATTCAAGGCCGAAGGAATGAATAAATATTATTTAAACTACTAGATGCCAAAACTATCTAGATGCCATTCCGAATCGAATGGCACCTCAATCATAATTTTCGGAGACTGAAAAAAGTTGACCAAAAGGCACTTGTTGACTAGACTATCACCACAGGCTGTATCTCATGAACTGTGATAGCTTCCACCATCGGACGAGTAGGGAAACACCAAGGCGGCATCGTTATACTGTGGAGGTGCCTAAGTCGCGTACTAAGCGATTTGCCTCCACCTTCATTGTGCGTACTGCCAAGGTGTGGAATTCTTTGCCTAATTCCCTGTTCCCCGATAACTATAATCTAGCGGTTTTCAAAGCAAGAGTGAGCCGGCTCCTTCTGGGCAAGCGCGCTCTACCTTAGATCGCTTATAATAGTAACACTATATATATACTAGCTGACCCGGTAAACGTTGTTTTGCCTAGCTTAGGGGTATGAATAGATAGTGTAGCTTATATGATACGTTCGTAGATTTACCATAGCAGCGCCATCTATTGATTACCTACTCAACCCAGTCGAAAGGTATCGACATCTGTTAGAATCATTTAGAGTTAACAGATAAATGTGACTGTCAAATAATAACAGACAATAATTGGCAATAAATTAAAATTACGACTATAATTTGAGATTTAAACTATCCTATCTCTCAAGTTGGATCGAACTGCACATGGTGTGCGAATTTTATTATAATCGGTTAAGTCCATTGAGGACATACATTGTGACACGAGATTTATATATATTAAGATATATATACAAGGAGTAACATAAATATAATCTAGATCTCGTTTTCCATTTGGCCCACTTCGTAACTATGTATTGTATCTCGCCAAAACGTGTATAATCTTGTTACATTCTTCTTGACATCCATACGTGTGATTTATGTGTCGTATACCAAAATGTTTTATGCAAAGAGCTTTGTGGTTGTCTTGGCAATATTCCTAGTACCTATGGGATAGAATGAAGCATTGGTGAATGTTACTGACTAACAGACAGCGAACTAGATTAAATAGAATAGTAACTTGGCTGATAAAATGGTTCCACCGTCCACGCGTAAAATACCGCGGTAGGCGGGGCAATTGATGATGATGAATGAATGATTAATTATAAATTATTCAGATGCATGTGACTAGGAGAAGTATGGATATGATTGTAAGTAGTAGCGGAAGTAGAGGTATACCTCCATACCATCTCCGTTCTACTACAGAACGAGCAGAGAGACAGTGAAGAGACACCGATACAGAGTTGAAGTTCCAAACTTTCGTACAAAACGCTTTGCGTCGACTTTTATTGTTAGGACTGCGAAGCTTTGGAACTCACTACCTGAGTCTCTGTTTCCTGAGAGGTATCATCCGGGGGCCTTCAAAAGTAGAGTTAATAGGTATCTTCTAGGTAAGCGTGCCACACCGTAGACTGCAGTGCAGCTTAACATCAGGCTAACTGTAGTCAAACGCAAACCTATCATGGATAAAAAAAAAAAAAAAAAAAAAACAAAGAAGACGTGGAGGGTATGAATGAGAAGAGAGGGAATGTGGAGATGACGGCTGATAAAGTCGCGTGGAAGCGAAACCGGCTGTGCCGACCCTACCCAGTGGGAAATGGTGAAGAAGAAGAAGAAGAAGAATATTATCATTGATTTATATTTGAATATTATTGACATTTATTTATTTAATTTTTATTTAATCTTTAATCAATGATTTAAAGAAGCGCTTGGTCGACGCTAATCGTGACCAAAATGCCGGCCTCTACTTTGCACAGCGGATTAGCGTTGCTATACAAAGATATAGCAACTCGGCTGGCATTTTAGGTACTCTTCCCACTGGCACTGGCTTTTTAGATTAGATATACTTTTAATTTAATTAATTTTAAATTCGATTTAACATTAAGTAATATTTATTGAATTTGTAGTATTTAGTTTTCCCCCAAATAAAGTCTAAAATTTTATTGAATCGATTACATTTAATATTTAATGTTATTGTGTGACTTGTAACTGTATAGTTATCAATAAATTACTTTGACTTTGAAAACTCCACGGAAAAGAGCTCAGCTCTTAAATGTTGATTGATTAATGATTTATGGAAGACAAAATTAAATATTTAGTGTACTTCCGCTGTGATCCGAAATCCAAATTAAGACAAGTAAAGGAAAAATTAACTAAGACTAATTAAGATTAACGTTACCTATCACAATTCGGAAATTCTTAACTCTACACGTGTTTCGCCTATCCACAAGGCATCATCAGGAGATGCTGACTCTTCGAACGACAACACTCTCGACTTGTCGTTCGAAGAGTCATATTTAATTTTGTCTTCTATTTACAATGGATTTCCACAAAGTAACGCCTAAGTCAATAAGTTATTTAATGATTTATAACTTAAAAAAAATATAAAAAATTTGCCCTAATCGTCGCATTAATAACAATCATGATAAACGGAAGTAATAAACGCGAACGTTTCGTGTTCCGTATAAAAACGTCATATCTAATAATAAATGTAATAAAATATTCAAATCGAGTGAATTACAGTGCATTGCACGAAATGGTAATTACTACTACAGTAAAATGGAGTGAAATGGGGCTATCGCATAGGAACTGCTAATGCTTATGACGACCTCGTTGGTGTAATGGTTACCATGCCGGACTGCCAATCAAAAGGTTCCGGGTTCGATTCCCGGCACGGCCAACATCTTTGTGCTGAACAAAATTTGTTGGCTGTCGGTCTGGGTGTTACATATATATCCATATAAAATATGTATGCATGTATATGTAGTATATCAGTTGTGTTAGTAACCATAATACGACCTAGAAATGGTTCAGTATGATGTTAACCAGCCGTGTGTGAAATGTGTACAAAAAAATATATCAACTTAACTACAGGCGAATAGGCAGTTTATCCCAGGGTACAGGGAAAGATAGTTTTATTCCGCGCGCAGATAAAACATGATAGACAGAAATAGCATATTAAAGACTTGTGAACGCTTTCAAGCTTTACTTCGTAAATAAATAATTTAAATAAATATTATTCTTATACACTTTTTACGCACGGCTGGTTAGAAGACAGAAGATGAAAAAAAGAATATTATTTATTGTGACAAATAAAGTAACTCACAAAATAACAAGTATTAATAAATAATGAATATAAATAAAGTGTTGTCACAACACAGCCTTAACTCAGCATAATGCTGGTTGCTGTTTAGTTAGCCCCATACTAAACCATTTCTAGTTTTGTATTATGGTTGCTAGCACAGCTGATTAACTTCATATAGTATAATTATATAAATACTTAATATTGATACATATTTTTGTTTTTGCTAGTCTTAGATTAGATTCCTGTACTTCTTTCTATTTGTAAAATATTGTTTCCTCATATTATGTCGGTTTCGTAACGTTTGGCAGCGATGATAGTCCAGTGAGGCGCACTGTCGCCTTTCGTCCCGTTTGGCATGTGTTTGAGTCTTGTCAATTTTTTTTTCTTATTTTTTTACACAAAATAAGCTTGCGCTTGACCACAACTCACCTGATGTTAAGTGATATTGTAGTCAAAGATGAAGCGCGCTTGCCTAGAAGAAACCGGTTCACTCTCGCCTTGAAGACAGTTAGGTTGTAGTTCAGTGGGAACAGGGATTCCGGCAAGGAGTTCCACAGTTTGGCCGTCAATGAGCTTGTCATAAGTCATAAGTAATTTATTCATAAACACAAGTTTACACATCAAAAAAATATTTCTTACAGTCATAGTATAATAAAATAAAATAAAATAAATTTTACAAATTATAAATTAATATACAAGCAGTTTATATTTAATTATAAAAGATCCAAAGATAACACTGGTTATTTAATTAATTTGACAATTAATAAATTCATCAACTGAATAAAAGGTTTGCTCGATAAGCCATCCTTTCAGCTTATTTTTAAAGTTAGCTGTAGTGGTGGTATTCACCACTAACTCGGGTAAGCAATTGTATACCCGCGGGCCCATAATATGAGTCAGCTTGGATGACTTGGCGAGAGAGTGTTTGACAGGAACCATCTTCTCTTGAGTTACGATACATAGTGCACAGTGTAGATTTCTTATTAGTAGGTTTCCTTGGTACCTTAAAAATGCAACGGACAAATGCGGTCATTACGTACTGACCAACAAGCAGAACCTAATTAAAGAGGGATTGAATGTGGGCCCGTACAGATAGTCCGCATTAATTAATTTTGCACCGAGAAATTCCGGTTCAATCCACAGTTAATTGGAAATGCTGTTCAATTATGCATTTTGTTGAATTGTTGTTCTGTCAGGATTGTTCCAGTTGTTCCTGTGTGTTGTTTCAAAATTGAGCTTTTTTACCCTTGATAGGTTTGCGTTTGACTACAGCTTACCTGATGTAAAGCTACGCTGTAGTATGGCACGCTTACCTAGAAGATGCCTATTAACTCCACTTTTGAAGACTCCCGAATGATACCTGTCAGGAAACAGAGACTCAGGTAGAAAGTTCCAAAGCTTCGCTGTCCTCACAATAAAGGTAGACAATTGTTTACCCCTGATGCAAAAATCAAAAATATGTCAGGTACCTACATTTTAGGTCAATATAGTCTCCATATGCAGCGCCTGTGGCTCGGCTAGCTAAGGTGATCTAACACGATCATCGAAGCTAATCAACGGTCGATGCGGACAGTGTTTGGATGGGTATTACTTTATGGTAGAATATTACTTTATTGTACTACCACAAATTTTAAATATTTTTTTAAAATATTATTTTGTAAAGTATTATTCTTAAGATATGTTTAAATTTATTTTAATCATTACTTCCACATAAAAACAGCTTATATTAAGAAAATATTTTTTTCAACATAGAGTACAAAGGCGGTCTTATCAAAAAATTAACTAAAATCTAAACAATGGCCAACTGAAAACTGACTTTTAAAAAGACAAGACTGTCTTTTAAAAAGTGGCATTTTCATCTGACCGCTACCGTGGCTCGGATGACACGTTAAATTGTAGATCCCGGCTGTTAAGCCAAGTCAGAGGCCTTCAAACGGCTTGAAAACTCTCGACACCATAGCTTGGCCCCTTAGCTCATCGTCATCACAAAGAAGAAGACTGTCATAGAACATACTGAAGCGCACCAAATTTCAATTTAATTTGATTCAGCTTTCAAGAACCAGAACACATTGCTAGTTAAATTAACCGAATTTTCTCATTCGTTTAATATAATTTCCTTTTGGTATTAGAACAGAAATAAACTACTA
Organism: Mellilla xanthometata; assembly: GCA_035578125.1. NCBI lineage: Eukaryota > Metazoa > Arthropoda > Insecta > Lepidoptera > Geometridae > Mellilla > Mellilla xanthometata. Next base: position 3,517,879 of record JAPUBQ010000025.1, read on the forward strand.
TCTACCTGTGATAAACCAAGTGAAAGGACCTTTTTGTTTCAATTTAATGTCTAAAGTTTTATTTGTGAAAGTGTTTTCAATTAACTGCTTTTAATATTTTACCGTAGACAGAGAAAGCAATTTTACACTAAAAGACATTTGCTAAATACACAAAACGTGCCAAGCCTGAATAGCTTAAAAAGGTATCTATCTGACATTTTGAAAGTTTGAAATTGGAATTGAGACGTCACTTGGCCTAAGAAAGATAGGACTGTCATTGACATAAAGACTTGCTCTTTAACAAAGGACAATATGTCTGTGAATTCTTACGTCAGAAATCACATTCGAAATATGACAAAGACGAAAATTTGAGAACGAAATAAATCAACACCTACATTCGAAATCCGCTCTTAAAGGGAAGAGGCCCAGAATGCCGTCATTGTTCTATCGTCTTCATTTTTTTTAGAGATAAACCTGGCACATTAGGGCCATACACTCATTTATTGGTTCGACCTCCCGCCGTGTAAACTCCTTTGTATAAAATACCCGTGGTTAGGGAGAATGGAATAACTCAGACACTTCAGAAAAGGAACGGACTTTTGTTTTTTTTTTGGCGAGTTACATCTGTTCTATTTTTGAATTCCATCGAATTCGAAATTTAATTGCCGTTAAGGTTGACAGTTGAGATTAAATTGAAACGTTTTCCAGTTTTATGATGGTTTTTATGGAATTAAATAGTTACAATGGATTTTAATCTGTAAAAAATTTAATTGCCGCTCAAATGTAACATTATTATTTATTCACTCAAAAGGCTACTTTTTATAATATGTGTTAATCCATTAACTTGTAATCTAACTTATATCGGTTTAGCCGTTGGGTCTGGTCGAAGGTAGAGCATACCTAGTCTGGAATTTCTGGCTACCAAGCAGGCTGCATAAAAACATTGCTAGGTGATTGACGACTGATACGAGTATTTCACATTGGACGTGGTTGATAGCCAGATGCTAGAAGAAGGAACATACATTACTTACATACACGCAAAATTTTGCGTTTATAATATTAGTAGGATACTTAAATCTAGTGCCTAAAATGGTGGAATGGTAGTACAACTATAGGAAGGACTGTGTATAAACATATGCGAGGCTTTTCTACAAAGAATACTATTAATAAATTTGTACAAAATAATATGCTACAAATTATTTATTTATGTTTCTCTATTTTGCGACAGTTTTTTCGACTTCAAAGTTGTTGCTAGCCAGGCGAGAACTAGGAAATGCTCTACCACAAACTAAAAAAAAACAAAAAAAAGGAATATATAAAAATACTACATACATTCTTGATTGTACTGTGTGTGTTTGTGTGTGTGTGTGTGTGTGTGTGGTGTGTATGTATTATATATTTTGTATTCATTATTATATATTTATTTTGTTAAAATATATTATTTATGTATTTGAATTCCTATATACACTTTTATTATTACACCTCGTCATTATGTTCCTTCTTTGTGATTTTTCTTGAAATTGGTTGCCTGGAAGAGATCGCTATTAGCGATAAGGTCGTCAATTAAGGCACTAGCTTTTATGTACTTTATGTGTTTTCTATAATTTGTTCTATTTTTTTGTGAGTGTTTTAATAAAGTGTTTATCTATCTATCTATACATATGTATATTATGTAAGATGTTTGCCGTCAGATTTTTCAACTTAAAAGTAGTCGCTAGCCAGGCAAGCACTAGACAATGCTCTACCACAAACTAAAAAAAAGCCACAAAAAAAGAATCAACCAAAGAATTCCCTCATCTCAGTTCGCTGTGAAGTAGAGTAAAGGGCGTGAGCATTAGGATATATGGGGTCCCGTACATTTTTCACAATTTCACTGCTTACAAGGGAAGTCACTTGAGACGGCCCACCCTAAGGGTTTAGGTGTCACTTAAGTACGTTCCCTGTTGTAGGGTTAAAAGAAAAAAACAAAGACTAACAGAGAGGGACGGCGTTCTTTGTTTGTTTGCTTGTGGAAGTGAAATGGAGAATGCTTGTTAGGGTTTTTATGATGGTGCTTTTGGGTTAAAAAATAATTAAATGTTACATTGGGTTACGTTTTAATTAGTAAGTCTTTTTAAACCCTGGCACGAAAAGAATGGGTGTTATAAGTTTGACGGGTCTTTGAAAGAAAGAAAGAAAGAAAGAAAATAACTTATTGACTCAGGCGTTACTTTGCGGAAATCCATTGTAAATAGAGGACAAAATTAAATATTTAGTGTATTTCCGCTGTGATCCAAAATCAAAATTCAGACAAGTAAAGGAAAAATTAACTAAGATTAATTTAAATTAACGTTACCTATCACAATTCGGAAATTCTTAACTCTACACGTGTTTCGCCTTTCCACAAGGCATCATCAGGAGATGCTGACTCTTCGAACGACAAGTCGAGAGTAGAAGAAGTAATAATGTATATGTAAGTAATAATGTATTTGTAAGTAATAATGTATATAATGTAATTGTCTATTTTAAATTCAATGTAAATCAAAATGTAATGAATGACTTGCCAAATGCGACGAGATGTTTTAAGGCCAATAAATTATTTATCTTTATCTTTATTCATCTTTAGAAGAAAAAAAATACATTTATTGTGCACAAAACAAAAAAAACTTACAATAAATGATGCGAGTATATAATTTGTGTGTGTGTGTGTGTGTGTTTGTGTTGTCTGTCCTGTAGCTTCCGAACGTGAACCGATTTTGAATTAGTTCTTCTTCTTCTTGGTGTGAGCTAAGTGGCCAAGCTCTGGTGTCGAGAGTTTTCAAGGCCTCTGTCTTGGCTTAACGACTTGATGTACTAATACTAACAGTCGGGATCACAGCCTCACGTTTCATCTGATGCACGGAAGCGCCCACTTCTTAAAAGACAGTTTTGTGCATGGTCACCCATCCAAAGACTGTCCGTCCGCATCGACCGTTGCTTAACTTCGATGATCGGGTCAGATCATCTTAGTTGGCTGAACTACAGACGCTACTCAGTAGCGTTTTAAAAGTGGTATTTTTACCGTGGGTCGGATGACACGTATATTTGTAGGTCCCGGCCGTCTTACATAAGCAGTCAAAGGTCTTCAAGCGGCTTGAAAAATACTGACACCAGTTTTGCCACAGTTAAGAAGAAGATAATATTAGTTTGAAGTTAAATGAGTCAAGTCAAAGGTTGATTATTTTTCACAAAAGAAATTGTCCTCATTATTTTAAAACGAGAACTGCCTACAAGAAAACTGGGAAAGTAAAAAGTCATAACTCAAACTCATTGCCGAAATAAAGAAACGCGTAACTTAAATAACTGCAAAACTCAACTGAAGAATTGCCATTTCGAGCTGTTATTTTTGTGAACCTTTTTTTACCTTAAAAATATTGTATGGAAAGTAGGAAATCGAATAATTCGTTCGACTTTCGAAGTATTTGTTTCCAATATTCCATTCCAATTGTAATTTATTAACCGACTGATCTTCCGGCCATTCTTTCTTATGGATGAAATGAACCAATTCACCGGAAAACGACATTGTAGTCATGTTTTTTGTTATTTTTCGCAACTCGATTATATTTATTATATCGATGCAATTTTTTTTATCTATATCAAGGTTTAAAGACAATGCTTTATATTGTTTTTTAAGCTAGACATTTGACCAGCAGATCACCTATCACACTCTGGCTTAGCGACGACTCTGGTCTAAGGTAGAGCATGCCTAGTTTGGAATTACTGGCTCTCAAGGAGGCTGCAGGCAAAGAATGCTAGATAATTGGCGACAGATATTTGACGTTAAAGGTGGTTGCTGACTAGTGGTGGCGACTCAGCGGCGCACACGACTAAACTAAATTTAAAGAAGCCCCGTCTCTTTTCATCTTATGTGTTCAGAAAGAGACGGCACGTTCTGAACCACAGACAAAACAACTAAAAGCACGTCAAATATGGAATGTGCGGGCAGTTTTAGAGGTGATACAAGTGGGTGCGTTCTAAAGTCGCCTATATTTTCTACATTTGACGTGATTTTAGTTGTTTTGACTATGCTGCAGAACGTGGCGTCTCTTTCTGGCCACCTAAGATGAAAAGAGACGGGGCTTCTTTAAATTTAGTTTAGTCGTGTGTGACGCTGAATAGCCAACAACATAAAATATTTTATCGCTATGCTATTCTATGGTGTCATGATGTTTTCCTTTTTTAATGTTCACTTGCTTATCTAAAAACCTATATAATGAAAAAAATAAAATTTTAGCCTTATTTTCTATTGAAAAAGCGTTTGTTGCGTTTGTTTGGTATATAGTAAAAACCTTTAGTCAATGAAGAAACACTTTGTATTCAATCTTAGAGTTTGAGAGACGATTCCATGTTATTAATTTCAAATTTCTAAAATTAACTTTATTCTCAGCAAAATATCGTCTTTCATTATTTTCTATCACAATGCCGTAAAACAATATAATCGAATAAAAGCTGAAATAAATCGAATAACTCGACTATTATATCGAATATTTTCTTTGTCGTATCGCCTACACCATCTCGAAATAGAAAGCCAATTTCCTTATTAATTAGTCGCCAACTTCTGATACAATTACTTACGGAAAATTCATTGTGGAATCTAAAACAGTACGGGAACTTTGTTTACAACTTTGGTTGGTAACCCGCAATAATAATATCTTACTTGATAAATAAATAAAAAAAAATAGGACAATAAATCACACACGGCTGATTAGCCCCATGCTTAATCATTTCTAGTTTGTGTTATGGTTGCTAACGCAACTGATATACTACATATACATACATACATATTGTATATAGATACATATTTAACACCCAGACCGACAGCCAACAAATTTAGTTCAGCACAAAGATGTTGGCCGTGCCAGGAATCGAACCTGGAACCGTCTGATTGGCAGGCCGGCATGGTAACCATAACGCCAACGAGGTCGTCCAATGGTCGAAGCAATGTCTCATAATTATTGTAAACCAAAATAATTTGGGTAATATTTGCAGCTTAGATCCAACATTAAACACATCGTTTTTTTTTTATTCCGGCATAACGCGGGTTTTTGCCATATCTATACTATGTATACTAATATTATTAAGCGGAAGAGTTTGTTTGTTTAAACGCGCTAATCTCAGGAACTACTGGTGCGGATAGAAAAAATATTTTTGTGTTGAATATACCATTTATCGAGGAAGGCTTTAGGCTATATAACATCACGCGGCAACTAATAGAAGCAAAGAAATAAAGGAAAATGTAGAAAAAAACGGGGAAAATTATTCATATTTGAGGACTTCCGTTGCGTGCGCTGCGAAAACAGTTCAAGATATCTATACAATATATACGAAAGAATTATTCCTCTTAAAATTATCAACACACGCGGGCGGAGCCGCGGGCAACAGCTAGTTCTTAAATAATTTTACGGAACCAAATGGCAAGAAAGAAAGTAAGAAAAGCGTTTATTGTGTACTACTACTACTACTACGATGGCTCGCTAACCCCAAAATGGATCCTGGCCTGTGCTGTCTCCTGCCAGTCTGTGGCATGAAGTGCGCTCAGGTCTTGCTGCGCTAGGTCTTCCCAGCGATACTTGGGACGACCAACCGGACGTCGGCCAATTGGTCGTCCCAAGTACGCTCGCCTCACAGCCCGATTCTCTCCCATACTTTCCACGTGGCCGAACCAACGGAGCCGATGTGCTTTACTTTCGCCCATGATGTTCGGTTCTGCCACAAAGTCTTGTAATTCTTTGTTTTTTCTTGCTCTGTAACTCCCATCCTCTCTGGCTGGCCCAAATATTATTGTGTACACGTTACATAATTTTAAAAGCAAGCCCGATTCGCACTTGGCCAATTTTGATTAAAACAAGTGAGCTAGTCACTGCTTCCCATAGTACCTGTGGCACAAAGGGTCCGCCGTGGTAATTAATTGTGTGAAATGGATCTCACGCCCCAAACCTGAAGGACAGGCATCCATCTTCAAAGCGACTCTTTCGATTGTACCCCACCCTTGAGAAGTGAGGGGAGCGTGATAATTTGACGCTTTGACGCGAAGATATTTACTTATATAAGTTGGACATTTATAAGCATTTTGAATTCGATCAAAGAAGCGTTCGAAAAAATCCGTACGAAGCGTTTCGCTTCCACATTTATTGTGCGGACCATTAAACTGTAGAACTCATTGCCGGAATCCCTGTTCCCTCTGAACTATAACCTTACTGTCTTCAAGGCGAGAGTGAATCGGTTTCTTCTAGGCAAGCGCGCTCCACCCTAAATCGCAACATCACTTTATACTTATACTTTATACTTATCATCAGGTGAGTTTCGATCAAGCGCTTGCTTATCCATCATAAAAAAAATATATACCAGATTCAGTGTTGCATACAAATACAGCACAAAAAAATGGCACTTGTTTACTATACGAGTACTATTGTATCCATTACAATATACTACGTCACAAAATATTCCAATTGAAGTCAACCTTACCACTGTATCTTAAGGTTGAGTTTCGACTAGTGCCGTAATAAACGTAAGCTATCTTGCTCCGCGATAATAGCTATAAAAATTTTTGACATTAAAAAATACAACTGTATTACTATACTAATAACGCTTAAATTCCTCAAACTCAAATAAGACCACACTCCTACTTGTGATCTTATCTCCCTTGTCGTTATTAGAGACATCATCTTATAGTACATTTTTGATCGAAGGTGCCAGCTGTTCAGTACAGCAATTATTATGTGATGCTTAAGTTTTAGAATCCTCGAATTCTCAATTGGTTCAATCGAAAAGCAATATACGAAATTAATTTTAGTTTTCCAATTTTCAAAAAGGATTCGCAAAAATATCGCAACTAACTTAAAAGTTTTATAATATTTTTCGTAACTTTGAAATCAATTTAAGTAATTGATAAAAACTACGCTTGAATTACAAATGTTATTTCAAAGTTTTAGAAAACTTCATTGGTTCTGAGTAAGATTTGATGTAAGTAATAAAAAACTTCACATTTATTATTTAAATTTTATTGATGTCTTTTCGAATCCACGACCTACAAGACGTATGGCAACCACAATCTCGATTGAGCTGGCTTAGCTTCAAATCTATCCAGACTTTACGTTGCCGATACAATGTTAAAAAAAACTCATCATAATCGGTCCAGTCGTTAGAGCATGTGGGAATGACACTCAAAAATACGCCTTTATAAAAATTGTTAGATTAAATAAAATTAGGCGCGTCGCTTACTTTCCTGTTTCTTTAATAGTGCCTTAACATTTTTAAAGCTCGATTAATCTCTATAAAACATTAACACTCCTTTTTGTAATCCGAAACCACGTCAATTACCCACTTAGGTACTTGTAGTTTTTTCACAGACAACAAATCAGTCAGTCTTTACAAGCCGTGTTGGTCCCGGTCTTGTTTTTGGTCCTTTTTAGGTCACGTGAGTCCATTAAAAGGCATTGAGGCTGTGTAAAAGTCTTGTAAATAAAAATGAACGTCGTAATTTAAGTTAGTTGTGGTACTTTTTAAAGGTCATTTAAACTGTTTTTTAAATGCTATGAAGGTGAATTTTAAGCAAATTGTTACGAAAACTGTTGTTTTTTTTTATTCACATTTGGTTTCCTTATTTATACAGGTTTTTTTAAAACCAGAAATTGTCTTTCACATTGAAAATAAAATAATTTTAGTTATGCAAGTTCCAAGTTATCAAGTGTGAAAGTAGCCCTAGAGAGTGAGAAACTATAGAGTGGAAGGTTGGCGTGGTATGGACATGTGATGCGTAGAGAGGAGATGCATGGTACTAGGAGATGTATGGAAATGGTAGTGCATGGAAGAAAGGCAAGAAGCCGACCAAAGAAGACATAGATGGAGTGTGTGAATGAGGACATGAGAAAGAAAGGAGTGAGTGTAGATAGACAGCTGATAGAGGAGAGTGGAAGAGGAATATTTGCTATGCCGACCCCTCCTAGTGGGATAAGGCAAGGAAGAAGTCATCCAAGTTCCATGTTTTATTTCTAGATATTAATAAACTTGTGTGTTTGTATGGTTAACTTTTTATTCATACAACGATCACATAAAGAATCGTACATTTTTTTTTGACTATATCAATATAATTTAAATGAATTAAAACGCTTAAATCAATTAAGGAAACTTGCGAATGTCGAATTCCTCAAACAATTGTCCATAGTTTGATTACACTCTTCCCAAAAACATTGTTTTTTTTTTCAAAGTTGTGTAAACATTTACAAAAGTACGTACGCCAATAAAGTTTTACCGATTAAGAAATGTGCCTTTATAAAGTAAAAAAGACATAAAATAATTATAACAAGCAACTGGCCGTTAAATTTATATTAATGTTCCTGGAAAAGTTATTTACAAGTTGATATTACTTCTATGGCGAATATTAATTATTGCTATAAAATAGTGATGGGGTGTTTCCGGTGTATAGTGGTCTTGATTGAAGTTTTATTACGGGGTTTAAAATGTTAATTATACGTTTACTTTTACAATATGCCAATAAAACCATATTCTTTGTTCTTTTCTATACTTCGAATGTTAAAACAATTACATATGTAGATTGTGTTTTATTGAATTATATTTTTATTATTACATAGATTAAACGTGTCACATACAAAATTGTATACTCATTTATTTCAATACATAGGTTTTGATTATATTTTGAACATATATATTACGAGTATGTATATCAAACATGTGAAAAATGGGCCTTTTTTATGAAATTGTCGTTATGAATAGAATAATTGTATTTTTACCTACTTTTTTTGTAGAATTAATACATTGAATTGTAGCACTGTATGTTTCTTGAAAATGTTTTAAATTAAATTAATTTTATTTAGCTCAGAAAAAATAAATCTAGGTCACACTCATACAGTTAAAGAAAAACTATGCATAGTATAAAAAAAAACAGTTTATGAAAAGCAGTCAGTGGCAAGCAAGCCAAGTCAGATGCCTTGGGGTGATTTGAAAACTCCCGACACCAGAGCTTGGCCACTTAACTCATACGAAGAAGTTCCATATTAACTTTTCACATTTTACTTAATCCTAACTTATACGTTACAGTATCAACCCTGTGTTTGCCACCAAATAAACAAAACAAGACATTCAATACTCGTAAACAAGACTCACACTGTCCCATCCCTATTAGGGTCCGCCGAATAAGGTAAAAGGTTGAATAATGGACCCGAGTGGTCTCAGAGACTACCGCTGGTACCGTATAAGTGCTAAATAAATCGTACAGACTCATTCTCTGTCACATTACTGCTGTATATAGCTACTGGTTTGCTTCTAAGAGATTACGGAATTTTAGATGTCTTTTTTTGTACAGTCAAAATCAAAGTAATGTATTAATAACAATGAAGTTACAGGTTCCACAATGAATTAATTGTAATTTTAATTTCAATATATGTAACTAATAGAAGTTTTTTTTCGGAAAAACACATTTAAATATATTTTTTTTCCAGTATGTTTCACTAGAAACGCGGGTACATGGTCCGTTACCTACGTTTAGAATAACGGACCATGTTAACTACAAACCAAGTTTTGGATTGAATTTTGTTTTAAATTGAATTCTTTAAAGTCGTTAAAGAAATACAATGTTGTTTCATAAGCCAATTCTTTAATTTTCGTTTAAACGCAGATTTCTTAATATCAATTGAATTTTGTATAAAATTGAATTCCTTAAAGTCGTTAAAGAAATACAACGTTGTTTCATAAGCCAATTCTTTAATTTTCGTTAAAATACAGATTACCTTAGCTTCCTCCTAAGCCTGCTAGACATTCATGAAAATAAAATGTATCAGAATAAAAAAGAGTACTATTCCATATTGTTTACGTAGAAAGATAGGTAAAGTTCTACCAGCATATAGAATAGCTAAAGTACAGAAACAGGGATGTTATACAAAAATATTAATGTACTACAAGTTGCCAGAGAAAATAACGAATCTTAATAGTAGTATGTTTAAACAGTAAATAAAGAGTTTTTGTGAAAGTAATTCCTTTTATAATTTAAGCGAATTTATGAATATGGAGCTTGCAGAATCGTTATTCATGTGTAAACAGTAGTATTTTAAATTTAATAGACATTATAAGCAAGTGCTAATATGTGTATTATTTAATGGGGTAGAATATTTATTTAATGAAATTTGTAAGTTTATTTAATTTAATCTAACTAATGTTTTAGTATTAAGTAATTATTGTAGTATGACTTGCCTTTAACGTATGTTATTTAGGGCTAATAAAGTTCTGTATTTCTGTATTTCATTTATGACCTTATTTATAAGCATTTGACCAACAGGGCGACTAAGGTAGCATGCCTAGTCTGGAAATAACCAGCTCTTTAAGGAGGCTGTCAGAACATCGTTAGATGCTTTGCGATAGATTTTTCAACAAAAGGGTAGTTGCTAGCCAAGCGAGCATAAGAAAATCCTACCATGAAAACTAAAATAAGTTTCTACTCTTTTGGTTGTAGGATGTCTCGTAGGAATTAGGATATTAATAGAATTTCATGTAACATTTACTTAACAACATCTTTTTTTTTTGTTTCAGGTAAGTGCACAAATACTTACGGAAAGAGAAACCAGATGAATAAGTTACCGAGTTAATATTTATCAACGAATGGTAAATATATGTATGTATACAAACAAATCAATACAACATCGGTACACCGCCACTCAATAGAAGCAAATGACTAACAAACTGACAAATTAGATTAATATGCTACGCTATGCTCGCAGTACAGATATGTTGCAGTATGGCAACTACATATTGTAACGGGAAGCGAGTACGGGGATAGAAAAGAAAGACTGTTCTAGGTTGGTACCTTTATTGACAGCCGGGTACTGTCACTATCATTTTGCTTTACTCTCTTTTCTTCTTCTTCTTCTTCATCTTCTTGTATTCCCTTCCAAGCTAATACTGACTTCCAAACTAAAACTGTCTACCGCGCGCTGGCCCGCTTATAAACCGCCTGGGCTCGACAAAATCGCATCTAAAATTTGGATTCAAAATAATGATTCCAATTTCAAATTCTATCTACCTCTCGCTCTCTCATCTTCCGTCCCGTACTTTTCTTTTTTTTTCTAAGTCCAAACACGGCGAAGACATCATTACGACGCGCAAAGGTTGTTTACGTCACAATATGTATGTTATATTATGAGCCTGTTTTGTCATTGAAGAGCAAAATCTTCTCACCAAGAGGGTACTCTTAGAGGCTCAGTATAGGCTTATACAATTAACCCACCACGCTTGTCTAATGCGGGATGGCGGGTGTGAGGAATAGGAAAAGGAAGAACTGGGGACTTTTGTTGAATGTTTAATATTTATTAAAATTAGATACATCAATTTATTGTTATAGCAACAACATAAAAATACAACTAAGTTAGTTTAATTTCTTCTTCTTTTTCTACTTCACCTTATCCCATTTAGGTGGGGTCGGCACAGCAAATCTTCTTCTTCCACTCTCCTCTATCCGACGTCATCTCCACACTCAATCCTTTCTCTCTCATGTCTTCATTCACACACTCCATCCATGTCTCTTTCGGGCGGCCTTTTGCTCTTCTTCCTTGCACTACCATTTCCATACATCTTCTAGTGACATGCTTCTCCTCTCTACGCATCACATGTCCATACCACGCTAACCTTCTATTCCTTATTTTCTCCCTCACTGGGGCTACTTTCACACCTCCTCTGATGTACTCATTCCTTATTTTGTCCATTCTTGTCACTCCACACATCCATCTCAACATTCGCATCTCTGCCGCATGCACTCCTCTTTCATATCCTACCTTGGTTGCCCAACACTCTGATCCATACAGTACGGCAGGTCTAATTTATTACAAAGAAAACCAGGAATATTGTGTCCAGTCACAAAAAATCCTAATACCAAAAATCCAAACATGATCTACTGCAATTTATATTTTACTGTTGCCATTGAAACTGGCATAAATTGTAACCACGGCTTTATGTATAGTCGGGACTTACTTTAAAGGTCTATAGATAGTAGCGGAATTCGAAGAGGATACTGAGTAGAATATGGCAACAGAGATACAGCTACTATGTTTTTGCTTTCGAAATGTATAATATTGTTTATGAGGTGTTTATTGTCTATATTGTTTTAACTGTCTGGATTATTTTTAGGCAGCAAAGTTAAAATTAGGTCTAATATTTTTATTATACTATATTTATAACAAATAGACGGCGTCCCGGCCGACCCAAGATGAGATGGCGGTACGACCTCGACACACACAACCCACACTGGAAGACCGTTGCCCAGGACAGACAAAAGTGGGGGGATGGTAGGGAGGCCTTTGCCCTGCAGTGGGCTGATTTATAGGCTTAGATAGATAGATAGATAGATAATTATAACAAAAACTAGCTATGTTAAATACTAAAAGTTATTATTTATACGGGTTATTACGGGTACTTTTTCATAATAAATCAAAGAACCAATCTGAGATGTGACACATGTCTTAATCACATCTTTATCGCAATATTTTCATTAAAATTCAATTTAGAAATATAGTCTATTTTTTATTTATTTATTTATAAATTATAGGTTTGCGTTTGACCACAGCTTGCCTGGTGTTAAACAATACTATGATCTACGATGTTACACGCTTACCTAGAAAATACCTATTAGTCTATCTCATCATAATAATTATACACTACAAATTAACAACAAATAAGGGCTACTATTCGCATCGTTAGTCAATCTAATTTTGACCACATGTTAGCGTTATGTCGTGGCGCCTGTAGCTCTGCTAATTATTAAAAAAAAATGAAGTTTTATAATATAAATTATTATTTAGAGTTGACATTTGATTCGTATCATATACCTACTATTGAAATGATACTATATAACTAGAATTAGAATTTAAAATTGATATTGAATCTTATAATTTACTTTTGTAATGATATAATATTATTTGACTTAAAACTTTGGTGATATCAATATTTGACGACCTCGTTGGCGTAAAGGTTACCATGCCGGTCTGCTAATCAGAAGGTTCCGGGTTCGATTCCCGGCCCGGTCAACATCTTTGTGCTAAACTAAATTTGTTGGCTATGGGTCTGGGTGTTAAATATGTATTTATATATAATATGTATGTATGTATGTATATGTATAATATGTAGTATATCAGTTGTGTTAGCAACCATAATACGAGCTAGAAATGGTTCAGTATGGGGCTAACCAGCCGTGTGTGAAAGTGTCCTATAAAAAAAAAAAAAAAAGATCTGTATTTGATTTGACGCGATCGGTCGATGCGAGTGGTCTTGAGATGGGTGACCATGCAAAACTGTCTTTAAAAAAGTGGCATGTTTATTTTAGCGCTACCCTTAGACGTTAAATTGTAGGTTCCAGCTGTTACTCTTAGTACAAGCAATCTTTTGCTCAAGTCAGAAACCAACGAGCGGCTTGAAAACTCTTAACACCAGAACTCGTCCACTTAGCTCATACGACGAAGAAGAAGCATTACGTCAATACGAGACAAATCTAACTTCGACCGCAATACTAAGCTGAACCGTATCTCTGTTTGTATTTCTACTCACCATCAAGACACAAGTTTCAATGACGCAAGTTCAATTGAATTGGAAACTTGGATTTACACCCCCTTTCAGATTTCTAACACAAGGTGTGCCTTGATAAGATGGTGATTGAGATATTCTCGCTGATTTACTTTACTGCTAAAGTTTGGCTGTAGATGAGATTAATGTTTGTATAAACGGCTAGACATGTTTCAGCACAATCAGTGTGCCATACTCAAAGGCAGGAACACAGTCAACGTACGCTCGCGATGGCAGTGCAGGCGCAGCCGTCATCGCGAGCATACGTTGGCTGTGTTCCTGCCTTTGAGAATGGCACACTGATTGTGCTGAAACATATCGGGGTAATACCGACAAAATAAACGTAAGTGATAGTCGGTTATACAAACTTAATCCAAATATGCCTTACGAAAGTTTTAATACAGTGGTAGAAGAGATTTATAAGCACTTCTGTACACCAGGACTCAAGGATTTTCCGGTTTTTGCTACATTATGTAAATACATTTTATATTTATTTATGTATGTCCGTTGCTTAGCTTCGATGATCGCGTCAGAACCTTAGCTAGTCGAGCTACAGGCGCTACATATAATAGAATATGAAGGTTGGTCGCCATACAATAAATGTGTTTTTTTTTACGTATTTTGAATAACATAACATACTTAGCAGTGAGAATAATTGGTGGGCTGTTTTATTTTTTTATAATGTAAAACGCCTTAAGTACACCAACGCATTCGCATGAGGCAGCGAAACGACGAAAAAACTGTAAGTTGTATGGCAACGTTTCGCATGTGTAATGTCTCGCTCTATTATATAACTAGATTAAATAGTTGCGTCCTTGTCGGTATTGTTTCGCAAGTAACTGCGAAATGCCGTTACACAGGCGCAGCTGTTTCGCTAGTGAAGTTTCGCATCGCATAGCGTCACCACGCGTTCTGTCAGAGAGGACAGAATTTCGCAAAATGGAAACCGAAAATATGAAATGACAATGGCATTTCCTTGCGAAAAAACTGCAGTGTACTAACGTTTCGCAGATGTTTCGTTACCGCAATTTTATCGCAGACTCGCTGCCGCATTCGAATGTGTACTAAAGGCGAAAATTCCTTTAGTTTACATGTTTCTATTTTACTGTATTCCAATATGTATCTAATCCTACATGTGTTTGTTCAATGCTTCCGATCATTCTGCCCCTGACACTTTGTAAATGGAAATCGCGTAAGCTTGGTACTACAGTTTAGGACCATACTGCATCAGAACTTCTTTATAATAGTCGATTTTAAATACCTCGATTTTTTATTTTTTTTAACATTGAATGGGCTTGCGCTTGGTCGCAATTCACCTGATGGTAAGCAATATTGTGATCTAAGGTGGAGCGCGCTTACCCAGAAGAAACCGGTTCACGTTTGTCTTGGAAACCGCCAGCAGGCTGGTTAACTCCATATTGAACCATTTCTAGTTTTGTGTTAAGATAGCTAACAAAACTGATATACTACATATATTTACATACATATTATTTTATATGGATACATATTTAACATCCAGACCCCACAGACAACAAATTTAGCTAAGCACAAAAATGTTGGCCATGCCGGTAATTGAACCCAAAACCTTCAGATTGCAGTCCAGCATGGTAACTTTTACGCCATCGAGGTCGTCATGTTTAGGTTAGATTTTGTTCAAAGTGAAGGCAGTAAAGAAAGTGCAGTTTGAGTCTAAACGTGAAAACATTTTCAATTTTGCTGCAACTGTTTTGCAAATCAACTCAGTGCAAATATGGCATTCTATTTGCAGTTTCACACTTTACTGCTTTTTTGTTTCGGCTAAAAATAATTTGCAATCAACGCAACGTCCATGTATCTAAAAAAATTGGTTTAAAACGTTTGTTTGTGGAGAAATTTTCGAAGTGATGAAAGCACCTAGCATAAGCATAAGCAGTCCACTATAGTTACCCACTGCTGGGACTCGGGGCCTTCTCTCACGAGGAGAGAGATTAGATGACAAAATTAAATATTTAGTGTACTTCCGCTGTGATCCGAAATCCAAATTAAGACAAGTAAAGGAAAAATCAAGTCGAGAGAGAGTAAACGACGAGACTCTCTCTCGACTTGTCGTTCGAAGAGTCAGCGTCTCCTGATGATGCCTTGTGATTAGGCGAAACACGTGTAGAGTTAAGAACTTCCTAATTGTGATAGGTAACGTTAATCTTAATTAATCTTAGTTAATTGATCTTAGTTAATTAAGATTAGTTAATTGATCTTAGTTGATTTTTCCTTTACTTGTCTTAATTTGGATTTCGGATCACAGCGGAAGTACACTAAATATTTAATTTTGTCATCTATTTACAATGGATTTCCGCAAAGTAACGCCTGAGTCAATAAGTTAGGAGAGAGATTCATAATTTATTTGTTCCAGAAAATAGAACAGTTATTACACCAAAGTGCTAACTATTTTAGTTCTAAAGGCTAAAAGCGTTAATGCGCACAAAAAGCTAGTTATGACACTACAGATTGAAGACATCAATATTTTGGACGGTGAAGGAAAACATCGTGAGGAAACCGAAACGTTTGAGGACCACAATATCTGAAAATATGTGTCATCCACCAACTCGCATTTGGTCAGCGTGTAAGATGGCCTATATCTCTTTTCTAGTGAGAAAAGGCACTATGTCCCAGCAGTGGGAATGCTATGCAATGCACAACTACAGACATTCTATATCTAAAACCCAACTTAACTTCATCTCGTGAATAGGCTAAGTATTCGCTTCGAAAATTTCTCAAACCCACTATTAAACTTATCCAAGTTATATATTCAAGTTGAAATTCAGGCGACTATTAACACATCAAAGTTTAGAACACATAGCTTAAGTCATAGTAGGTTTAAGATAAAAGGGAAACTCCGGGAAAGTCCGTCTTTGGGGATATAGAAACGATATCGGTATACACTATCCTATAGGTTTTGTGACATGTGAATGTTTTTTTTTACTGTTTATTATGTTTTTTTTTGTTGTCTTTGTGTCACAAAATAAATGTTTCTTTCTTTCTTTATTTATTTATTCATATAGCATTACAGATCATTATATTAACTTATTAGCTAATTAATTACTGTACCCTGTACATAGGGTGTAGCTACATCTAACTTAATCTATGTCTACTTATAGTTAAAAAAAAAAATTAAAATTAAAATTATATCTAGATGAAAAATCAAAAATCTTAAAATACTGGATGATAAAATAAATGTAAATCAGTAAATATATAGCCTATTTTATGTCATCTTCAAAAAAATCTGATATATTATAATAGCATTTGGCATTGACTTTCTTTCTATAGCGCCTTGAATAGCAAAATAGAATATTTTGAAAAAATCTAACTAAATGGTTATGATAATCTATGCCTTTTTGAGTTTTATTACGATTATCTTTAACTCAGTGTTCAGAATTCTTGATTTCCAAAACACGATTACGTGAAAGTCGCTCGTAAGTTTTAATTTTTCACAAATAGTCGTTTTAGTATTTAAAGTGTTGTGTATATAAGCAGCCCACTATACGTTCCCACTGCTGGGACTTGGGACTTTCTCTCACGAGAGATATAGGCCATATACACCACGCTGTCCAAGTGCGGGTTGGCGGATGACACACGTCTTCGAATATTGTGGTCCTAACATAACAGTGAGGAAACCGACATAAACATGTCGGTTTCCTCACTGTTATGTTTTTCTTCACCGTAAAGCGAGTGCAAATCCACACATAACTTGAAAAATAAGTCATTGGTGTAGGGCCGGGATCAAACCAGGGGCCGTCTGATTGAAAAGCAGACGTTATTACCACCGAGCCACACTTGATTTTTAATTGAAAATAATGTGCATGTTATAACTAAATTAATACTTTTATTTTTGTAGATAAAAAAATATATATTTAACCTGTTTGATAGTCATGACAGGATTCCTCATTGACTTACCTCCCACGATTTTTATCAACAGCCCTATTTTTCTGGAAAAGAAAGATGTTTTCCAATATTTTTATTAAAATCACCTTAAACATCATAGTTCCGCGAAGTTTGTCCATAAATTGTAATAAATTGATTATTGATAGCTTTATCAGGCCCGTAGTTCGCTTAATCTATCGATGCCGGAAGAACCCTAATTTTATGCTTAACGGGAACCCTCTAATCTGTTTTAGTTTGATGTAGGATAGGGGTCACTATACATAAAACAAACAGTATGAGACTTCGATTCACTGTCGAAGTTCTGAGGATTCGCACAAAGCGTTTTGCTTCGACCTTCATTGTGAGAACTGCGAATCTTTGGAACTCTCTTCCTGAGTCTCTTTTCCTGAGAAGTACAATTTGGGGGTCTTCAAATCTAGGGTAAATAGGTTCCTTCTAGGCAAGCGTGTTACATCTTAGATCAGAGTCAAGCTTAACATCAGGCGAGCAGCGGTCAAACGTAAGCCTAAAAAAAATACAAAAATGGTAATCAATGACTTCGTTAGCGCCTGTAGTTTGGCTCATCAAGGTGATCTGATGTGATCATCGAGGTTAAGCTACGGTCGGATGCGGACAGTCTTTGGATGTGATCGTGCACAAGACTGTAATTTATAAAAAAAGGTATTTTTATCTGGGCGCTACCGTGGGTGGGATGCCACGGTAAATTGTAGTCCCCGCTGTTAATCTTAGTCCTAGGAGTCTTTTGGCAAAGTCAGAGGCCTTCTTAAATCATGTGCATAATTAATTTTATCATTTTTTTTGAGGAATTTATATTTGGCTACAAGACTACTTGACTTAATGGCTGTTCATATGATAACATGCAAAATATTTTAGTAAGTTTTTTGCAAAATTTGCTTATGTGAAGTTGAGTTACTGTCATATTTTGTACTGCGTCTTGAACTCCTAAACTATATTGATAACCAATATTCCATATCAAACTTTATATTTAGGTTGGATATTGTTTTAACCAAGTTTTGTTACTTGGGAATGTTGCCTTTGAAAACAAATTTAAGCTTAATGTAGGTGGGATAGTTTAATAACAAGGCCCTTACTGTTGTGTTTGTATGTACATATACGAGTATACATTACTAGCTGACCCGGCAAACGTGGTTTTGCCTCACTTAGGGGTATGAAAAATAGATAGTGTAGCTTATATGACACGTTCGTAGATTTACCATAGCAGCGCCATCTATTGATTACTTACTCAACCCAGTCGAAAGGTATCGACATCTGTTAGAATCATTTGGAGTTAACAGATAATTGTGAATGTCAAATAATAACAGACAATAATTAGCAATAAATTAAAATTGCGACTATAATTTCAGATTTAAACTATCCTATTTCTCAAGTTTGATCGAACTGCACATGGTGTGCGAATTTTATTATAATTGGTTTAGGAGTCCATTGAGGACAAACATTGTGACACGAGATTTATATACATTAAGATAAGATATCAAAGACTGTCCGCATCCATCCCTGAACGTTGCTTAACCTCGATGATCGCGTCAGATCATCATAGCCGAGCTACAGAAAAAACTTAGTATAAAAGTTTTATTATTCTTCTTTTTATATTTTACTATATTTTATTTCACGTTCTTATAATGTCCAGTTTTTCTTTGCCCGCAACTTGCCAGATGTTAAGCTTTACTGTGGTCTAAGATATAACACGCTTACCTGGAGGAAGATTCCACCTGCGACTGATGCAATGCCGTCGATGAATCCTACTAAGAAATCCTGTATAAGAAATGCGAAAGTTTGTGTGTGTGTGTGTGTGTGTGTTTGTTAATTCTTCCCGCTAAAACGGCTGAACCGATTTTGATGAAATTTTGTTCGACAATGGGTTAGACTTTGGATTAACACATAGGCTACTTTTTATCCCGAAAACAATTGTGGTACCCGTAGGATACACAAATAACTTCAAAATCTATGTTACTCCTTCACGCTTCAACGAATGGACCGATTTTGATTAGATATACTTTGAAGACAGGTTAGACCTTGGATCAACACATAAGCTACTTTTTATCCCGGACTAACTTCTTTTTTGTCCCGGATTAACGCGGTTAACTGCATGGCGCACCTAGTTGCTTATAATTGCTTTAGTGAAACTCCAATTTGGTCACCCATCCAATTACAGACTAGACCAAACTTTGCTTAACCCCGATCGGTTAGTTAGCTCTGACCTTATAACCTAGACTGACCTTCAGTTGAAGCACTAGTTATCGAGTTAGTAGGTTTCAAGCACTAGCTATCGATTTTGGTGATTTGCCAAGAGCCGTTGCTTACCTACTAATGTTAGGCCTTATAAGGCACCCATACACAACAGAAAGAGTATCGCAGTTACTATTAACCTCTGACGTAAAAACTGCGGGGGTGGGGGGGTTAAAAACTTTTTTATGTTTTACGTGTGTGTGTGTGTGTGTATGTGTTTGTGTCTGCTTTCTACAGCTTCGACGATTTTCTAAAGATCAATGTCGACGGCTGTACGAAACGTACAGAACTATAAGTTTTATTGCATTTATAATGAATAGAAAAAAAAAGAAAATTAACTTTTAAGTATACTAATTTTAATGATATCTTATATATAAAATTTCCGTGTCACAGTGTTTGTTACCGTACTCCTCCGAAACGGCTTGACCGATTTTTTCTAAATTTTATATGCGTATTCAGTAGGTCTGAGAATCGGCTACTGTATATTTAGAAATAATTATTAAGGCAAGACAACGTTTGCCGGGTCAGCTAGTATAATTATAATATTTATATAAGGTTGACATGTGAATTTACATTTTATAAATAAAAAACTTTGACTTTGACTTTCTGTGGCATCGTAGTTTTTGAACGGGTAACCGATTTGATTATGTACTCGTATACAAAATACAGACTACAACATACTCGTTACTACATATTCGTTAAATTCTTTGATACATTCGTAAATATTTTTGGTATATTCCTAATGGAATAATATGCTGTACATACCTATATATCTTTTATTTGTTTCGCTTTTCATAAAATGTCTAGCTAGTCAGGCTAGTTTTATAAACTAAATTGAGAGCATTTGGATTCTGAGTTGTTTTATCCTATGTCTTATAAATGTATTTTGATTTGATTTGATAACGGACGCTTAAGTCCGTTAGTGTGCTGGGGCTTTTATTATTAGTTCGCTTGGCATTTAGGTTATTACGTTTGTAAATCGCAGGCGGTATTTCATCTTGATAATCCGCCTGGAATTGGCACAAAGCTAATTTTTATTTCTTTATTACGAAAGTGACCGCTTTACTTCTTTACTCGTAAAAGTTGTGGCTTAGTTATGGAATTGATGGTCTTGTAGATTGTCTCGATTCAATATTGCAGTGTAAAATTTTATATGCACTGCTACCGATGATAGCAACTTCGAGCCATTTTTACCTTTATGCTTAATATTCTAGTGTCTATTTTTGCGTGAAGATTACTAGAAATTGTCCGGTCAAAATGTTTAGGAATTGAATTTGCGCTACATTTTGTAGGTGCAATGGGGCAAAGGCGACCATAGCCTAATGGGGTACCTTTGAATATACGTGCTTGGTGGGAACTGGAATATGAGTGGGTTTTAGTATGACACTAACCAATACAAGCGGGTTTTCAATATGAGACCTTTGACGACCTCATTGGCGTAATGTTTACCATGCCGGACTGCCAATTAAAAGTTTCCGGGTTCGATTCCCGGCACGGCAAACATCTTTGTGCTGAATTAAATTTGTGGCTATCGGTCTGTGTGATAATTATGTATGTATATAAAATAAGTATGTATGTATATGTAGGACATCAGCTGTGTTAGCAACCATAATACGAACTAGAAATGGTTCAGTATGGGGTTAACCAGCCGTGTGTGAAATGTGTCCTTATTTATTTTATCTTATAATATCGCTTGTTGTAACGTCTACAGCTCAGTTAACTAAGGTGCTCTGATGCGATTATCGCGGTTAAGCTAAGGTCCAAGCAAACGTGACAAAGGATATATTTTATCTTTGGCCCCCTAACGGCTGCTTATACTAAACTTACAGCCAGGACCTACAATTTAAAGTTTCATCTTCAACCCACGGAAGCACCTATTTTATTATGTTGTCTATTTTAAATATTATATCTTGTCTTGTGTTGTCATATCGTCATATCGTATTAATTTGTCACAAAAAATAGTTTTCTTTCTTTCTTTCTTTCACATAACTTGGAAATCATTTGTGTTTAGGGCTGGGATCAAACCGAGGCCGTAACATTGAAGGGCAGCCGTATTCCTCCCAAGCCACACTCATTTTAAAATGATTAATTACTTGTATTGGTTAAGTTCGTTCCCATGTCGACTATCTAACCCAGTGGGTAATAAATGATTGTAATCAGACCAACAAGATCCTTGCTTATTAGCATAACAAAGAACATCATACGAGATATTAAGATATACAGGACTATTTTATTTGTTAACCCTTGAATAGACGATTTTTGTTTCACGTTTTATAAAAATATGTATAAAAATATATTTGTGTAATAGTACGAAGTACAAGTTAATATTCTGTGGTAATAGACATGTATTGCTGTCTAGGAAAAATGAGTAAAAAAATCTAGACATTAATTTACTATACTTTTTTGCAATAATGTGAGTGTTGTTTATAAACCACATTGCGCAAAATTAAAAAATAATTAATTGAAGGTTAATTTTATCTGTGATTTTTAGTATGTTGTTTAAAAATAACATTGTTCATTTAAGGGTTAAGGCAAAACATTGAGTACGATTTACAGCGAAAAAAAAACTGTAAAATCAATCTTAGTTCTTATACAAAAAATATAAATAAAGTTTTGTTTCGTTGTAGTATAAAAATATTTATAAATACCTTACTTATTCTATCTTAATCTCAGTTATTCCAGCCTAGGTAGTTTTTTTCATCAACTCCCGCTTTTGTAGGTTTTAAGCTTAATAATATCATATCAAGCCTGAAATAGGTTTCTAAGGGCCGAAGAAGACGCAACTTAATTTCACCCAAAAAACCGAAAGATAAGCAATCCTCTTTAGACGCTTTTATAAGGGCGCAATCATACCGATGTACTACTTAGTTGCGACAGTTATAAATTTTACTTCAAATTTGTGTTGTAGTTCGGCTAACTTAGGTGATCGGAAGTGATCATTGAGGTTAAGCAATTACAATCTTAACATCAAGCAAACTGTGGTCAAGCGTAATCCTATTAATCAGTAAAAAAGGCAATGGTCAATGCTGACCTTGTTTTTCAAGTTATGTGTGGATCAAAGTGTGTGTGTTATTGTTTAAACTAAGAGCATTCATTCATTCATTCATTCGATATTTAAGAGCTAGGCTCTTGTCTGTGTAGTTTTTTCCAGTGGTTCTTTGTTCTTATACTAGGCATAGTACCTCTTCATTCGTGTTCTTTTCTGTCCGACGAATCCTTTCCATTCTTATCCAACACCACTTAATTTTAGAAAAAAAAATATTTAATATATTTTTTTCTGTCCATGAATGCCACATCTTGGATTAGACTAGCTCAAGATCGGATGTCCTGGCAACGCATGGAGGAGGCCTACACCCATACTTGGGTGCCACAAGTAGTTTTATAATTATTATTAAACAGCAGAAAAAAAGAAAATTATATATAGATAAAACTAATATACTAGATTTAATTAACCCATGATATGTTATTTAGGGAATACATGGCTTTATTTATTTATTTATTTTATTCATATAAGCAGCCCACTATACGTTCCCACTGCTGGGACTCGGGACCTTCTCTCACTAGAAGAGAGATACAGGCCATAATCCACTACGCTGGCCAAGTGCGGGTTGGCGGATGACACACGTCTTCGGGTATTGCGGTCCTCAAACGTGTCGGTTTCCTCACGATGTTTTCCTTCACCGTAAAGCGAGTGCAAATCCACACATAACTTGAATAACAAGTCATTGGTGTAGGGCTGGGATCGAACCAGGGGCCGTCTGTTTGAAAAGCAGACGTTTGTACTACTGCGCCAAACTTGCTTATTCATAAATACCAAATATCTAAAAGACTCGAGTACACCAATCTGAATACGCCTTTACACTTTTACCGAAATAAAAACAACGATCTAAAACAGCCCAAAATTAATACTTATTTCGAGCCACGTATAAAATTAAAAAGAAATTAAAAGCGCCCTTTTTGTCGACGACTGTAATTAAGAAAGTACTTCTTTTAAAAACAAAAGCTGTATAATTACACCAAAGTTTCTCGGAAAAGGTGATTCAATTGATATTATTATGAAAATCGTAGTTTAATTGCTTTTAAATCCTTTTTCGTCTATGCATAATTAACTAAAATGGTGCCTACATCGACTGTCTATTATTTTTTCGTCTATCTGTATAATTAGGTATTTTTACTCGCTGAGATATTATTTATTTACTAAATTAAATAATAGTAGTTTAAAAAAACTAAAAAACACGCTTATCTGGCCGTTTTAAGTGGGTCAAAATCGCGCCCAAAGAAGTCGGTTACAAACAAATATACAAATAAAAATATAAAAAAATTAAATAATTTTATCAAATTAGTGTATTGTCATCGGTCCTCAATAAATCTACAAAGTTTCAACGAAATCTGGCCGTTTAAAGTGGGTCAAAATCGCGCCTAAAGAAGTCGGTTACAAACAAACATAGATTCATACAGGTGAAGCTAATATAAAGCGTGTAAAAATTAGGGGGGGCTCCCATAGAACAATGATACGGAACCCTTCAAGCGCGAGCCTAACTCGCAATTGGCCAATTTTTTCTTTTACCTATTATTACTATGAAGATTAGTATAAAGTTCTACTAGAGACGGAATGTGACTAGTGTTTCCATTTAGCTCGTAATTATTTTCCGTAATAGCTCCACACCTACGCTTTATTCAATTCACGTATGTCAAAGCCTCTTACTGCCAAGCGGAATTACTCAAAGTGATAGTGCAGGAGCTCGCTACAATTTTAATTATGACTATAAAGAAAATTGGAATTCAAATTAGTTACAAATAAAGCTAAAACAATTTACGAGTTTGGCGTTTCCGTAGTCCAAAAAATATTTACTTAGTGACCTAGGATAAGTACATACAACGCTGTTCAAATGCTATGCGACATTGGTTGTGACGTCTCTGCTAACGTGTGGTATAATTTGCAAAAATCACATCACTCAAATATAACATGCTTCGTACAAATTGTAATGTCTATAATATATTGAATAATTTATGATAAAAAAGTGTATTTTATTTTAGCAATTATTATATTTGCAAATTTATTACCAAATGTCACTAGTGAGATCAAGTACCAAGTGGCATAACATTTGAAACAGTTTGCATAAGACCTGCATGACGGCACGAAAAAAATAAATAAAAAACACGCTTTATAATGCATGCCGAAAGGCTAAGAGTGTTAGGGCCTTGAAAATATTCAATATTTCAATTTGAACATTACTCTTCCCACTGCATGTTATAAAATATTCAAGCTTAATTTTTCTTATTCTTCGTCTGAGCTAAGTGGCGAAGCTCTGGTGTCGAATGTTTTCGAGCCACCCGAAGGCGTCTGACTTGGCTTAACGACTGCTTGTACCAAGACTAACAGCCGGGATCAACAATTTAACGTGCCATCCGACCCACGGTAAAGTCTAGTTGAAATTTACACCTTTTAAAAGAGTCTTGTGCATGATCAACCATGCAACACTGTCCGCATCGACCGTTACTTAACCTTGCTGATCGTGACAGATCACCTTAGTTAGCCGAGCTACAGTTGCTACCTAGCTTCATTAAATTAAGCTTGACTATTATTTAGTTATTTTTTTTTCTCTTTATGTTACAAACCTGCGAGAATCATTCGCCTTATTTAAATTTATTTAAATTTCTAAGGTGAATTTTTATGTTATATATTATTTTTCTTGTAACCAATGTAATAAATAATAATAATAATAAATAATTAACCTAATAGAAGACAAAATTAAAATATTTAGTGTACTTCCGCTGTGATCCGAAATCCAAATTAAGACAAGTAAAGGAAAAATTAACTAAGATTCATTAATTAAGATTAACGTTACCTATCACAATTCGGAAATTCTTAACTCTACATGTGTTTCGCCTAACCAAAAGGCATCATCAGGAGATGCTGACTCCTCGAACGACAAGCTCGGCTTGTCGTTTAACCTAATATCTTCACATCGTCACCTGACCTATATTCTGGAGAACCTTAACTCCATCAGCCGTCAGGCTCTTAGCCTATAATTCGGTTGTACCAATTACTTGGTTAATTTCAGAAAATGCCCGGAGCTTTTAAAGGGTGGCGACGGGCAAAGGGCGCAAAGTAATTGCTAATGTACTGAGTTCCGAGCCATTCTACCCCGGTCTACTCTATCCGATTTAAATGTTTATGTATAAACAAGGAACTAACGTAGAAATCTTATTCCGTAAATACTGCCTCGTTGGCGTAATACCGAAGTGCCAACCAAAGGGTCCGATTCCCGGCACGGCCAACATATTTGTGATGAACTAATCGGCCGGGCTGGGTGTTCAATATGTAACGATATAAATTATGTATGTATATATTTTGACGACCTCGTTGTCGTAAAGGTTACCATGCCGGCCTGTCAATCAGAAGGTTCCGGGTTCGATTCCCGGCCCGGCCAACATCTTTGTGCTTAACTAAAATTGGTGGCTGTGGGTCTGGGTGTTAAATATGTATGTATGTATATGTAGTATATCAGCTGTGTTAGCAACCATAACACGAACTAGAAACGGTTCAGTATGGGGTTAACCATCCGTGTGTGGAATGTGTCCTAAAACAAATATATATATGTAGTATTTTAGAATAAATACTTACCATACTACAAACTGTGAACGGTTTAGTATGAGGCTAACCAGCCGTGTGTGAAATGTATCTTAATATTGAATTATTTGTTTCCTCACGATGTTTTCCTTGCGAATGCAAATCCACACGTGTATTGAAAAAACTAGTCATTGCATACAATTGTAAGGTCGGTATTGAACCCGAGGCCGTGAGATTGTAAACAGATGTTTTCATACCGAGCCACACTCGCCTCTTTAAATTTCTCGTTTAAATTGATTTTATCAAAAGCAGGTAAAGTAAAGCAGAATGTGAATATATTAACGATCTGTTAAAACCCGGTACCTTTGGGTATGCAGATGACAGCACTGTTGTAGAGAGCTACATGTCTACTGCACGAGCTAGTGCGGCCGAAATCCAGTGTCATAGGGAAGCCATGGTTGGGCGCTTGAACTTGGCTCTTCAGGCAGTCTCTGAATGGGGCGATGCCAATTTAGTCAAGTTCAATGCAGCCAAAACCCAAGCGTGTCTTTTCACCGCTAAGAAGAGGCCTTTCGACCTGGCCCCTTCTTTCCGAGGTGCAACCGTGCCGATTACCGACCGCCTAGAGCTTCTTGGCATAACTTTGTCGTCGACCCTGAATTTTGGTTCCTACATTGAGAATATGGCTCAAGTAGCAGCCAAAAAGCTGGGTATCCTCTCGAAGGTGCGAAAGTACTTCACGCCGGAACAGCTGCTTATATTATATCAGGCACAAGTTCGTTCGTGCATGGAGTACTGTTCGCACCTTTGGGACGGATCGGCAAAGTACCAGCTTCAGGCGTTAGAGACAATTGAACGGCGTGCTAAGAGGCTTATAGGCAACGAAAATCTTTGCAAGGCAAAGTTGCAGAGCCTGGAGCACCGCCGTATTGTTGCCAGTTTGTCGGTATTCTATCGGTTGCATTTCGGCGAGTGTGCGAATGAATTACATGAAGTAATTCCCCCCGCCCCCTTTCACTATCGGACGAGCAGGGAAACGCCAAGGCGGCATCGGTTTACAGTTGAGGTGCCTAAGGCACGCACTAAGCGTTATGCCTCCACCTTTGTTGTCCGAACCGCCAAACTTTGGAACTCCTTGCCGAATTCCCTGTTCCCCAATGACTATAATCTAGCGATTTTCAAGGCGAGAGTGAACCGGTTCCTTCTAGGTAAGCGCGTTTCACCGTAGACCTCAATGTCACTTACCATCAGGTGAATTGTGGTCAAGCGCTGACCTATTTAGTGTAAAAAAAAAAAAAAAAAAAAAAAAAAAAAAAAAAAAAAAAAAAAAAAAAATGACTTTCTACATTTTTTTTCCTTCTGTTTTGCTTCCTCTCCTGGCTTTTATCTTTCCTTCTATGATATTTTTACTGAAATCGTCATGTCGTATAAGGTGACCTATCATCTTTCCTTTTCTATTTTCTATCGTAGTTAATCTTCTAATATATAAAATTTCCATGTCACAATGTTAGTTACCGTACTCCTCCGATCCGACTTGACCGATTTTTACCAAATTTTATATGCGTATTCAATAGGTCTGAGAATCGGCTACTATCTATTTTTTAAGGCAAAACAATGTTTGCTGGGTCAGCTAGTATTATATGTATATATAACATGCTATGTCTATTTTATTATCGTCTATAAAACTACGAGTTACTTTAGTTGTACACTGTTACGGCAATTATTTAGATCACATCTTATTCTTGCGTTTTATTAGCAAAACAAAGTGAAATAGCTGTTTGTGTTTGAACGAAAGTACTCGTACAAACAGTATGGGATCTTCTTCTTCGTATGAGTTAAGTGGCCAAGCTCTGGTGTCGAGGGTTTTCAAGCCGCCCGAAGGCTCTGACTTGGCTTATTATAAATTGTTGACAATGCGTAAAAAAATGCTAGGACATATTTCACACATGGCTGGTTAGCCCCATACTTAAATCTTTCTAGTTTGCGTTATGCTTGTTAACACAACTAATATACTACATATACATACATAAACACTTAATAACGATACATACAGTGTAAACTCTATGTAAGGACACTGAAGGGACTGAGCATTTTATGGCGTTATAAAGAGTGGTCGTTAAATGGAGAGAAAGTATCATTGTATGAAATACAAGCTAAACCAACTAAAGCCAATTGATTTCGACGCTTTAGAAAGTTTGTCATTAAATCGAGTGACGATACATGGAGTTTACACTCTATTTAACACCCAGACCGAATGTTAATTAATTTAGTTCATGAGGTTGGCCGTGCTGGGGATCGAAACCGGGTCCGTCTGGTTGGCAGTCCAGCATGGTGACTATAACGCCAACGAGATAGTACGGTCTACACTGGAGAAGATCAAATTTTCTCTCAAGATTGCGCTTCTGTGTATAGTATGCTTTCCAACTAATGAATTCAGTCCTGTTCAAGTTTGAATTGCTATAAAACGCAACAAAAGTCAAACTCTACGATATTGCCGTAGACTAAATAAGTGAGAGGAGAGCGCATGATTGTATTAAACTGAAGCCTCGTTCATAATATGAAAAAAAATGCTCCTGTTAAAACAGTAATTTTCTCGGGCAATGAAATTTTAATACAATTAACATGACAACATTACATAGAAATAAAATTATGTTGTATTACCTATATACTCAGTAATTTCAATATATAATTTGAATATTATCATTCGATACACGTAGCGCCATTAATTCGTATTTTCTTGAAACGACTTCACTCGGGTCATATACTATCGTTATATCACAATGCGACTGCAGCGCCTTGCGGAATTCGGCGACGAGCTAGGCGCTTGATTTGCAGCGCCATCTAGGTTTCATCGGTTATTATGGCAAATTGCCGCGTCACGCTTTATTGTATGAAATTCAGGCGATTTTTTTTAACAAAACGATTTTTAACCAAACGTTGAGCGTCTTTAATATTTAATAGTCTATGATAATACTAAAGCACACTATCTGTTACTTATTAAGTCCAAGAGGTTTTCTAGTACAAAATTGTAATGCAAGTTAAAAGCGTGGGAATAGTGATGTGAAATCTAAGTTACCAATTTTATGTTCGAATATTAATCGAATCGATTCTGTAGATTGAATCGAATCGAAGTAATTGCGACCACCCACATTGTTGCTTCTAACGCTTAGTTAAGATATATCATCAATTTAATATTAAGGTACCTACGTTTAAGTTTGTCTTGTAATCTTTTAGTGAGAACTTTGCAAGGGAGGATTTTCATTTGTAAATAGGAGTATGAGTCTATTTATAATTATAATTTACTAAAAGTATTTATCTGATTTATCTTTAGAATCAAATTTAACATATACTCGTTCTTTGATTATCATTAACTTATGATGAAACATAAATATATGTATGTATGTATAATAGTAAATATGCTATTAACTATTTTTAAGCCAAATGAGAGGCCTTCTAGCGGCTTACAAACTTCGAGACCAAAGTTTTAGAGAGTGGGTGAGTGAGCTGAGCCTTCAATAATTAGAATGAAGATCAAGATGCTAAATTTATTGAAATACAAATAAATAATAATTAAAATAATCTAATAAAAAAAACAATTTTGTTCCTCTTTGTATGAGCTAAGATGCCAAGATTTGTTGTCAAAAGTTTTCAAGCCGCTTGAAGGCTTATCGTTTGCTTGTACTAAGACTAACAGGCGTGACCTACAATTTAACATGTCATCTGACCCTCATTTTTAAAAGACAGAGACAGTCTTGTGCATGGTCACCCAAGACTGTCCGCATCGACCGGTGCTTAACCTCAATGATTGCGTCAAATCGCGTCAAATCAATTTGAATCTGGCTAAATCAATCCTTTATTGGGTTTCTCAGTTTTATGTCCATTGATTCTAATATCAGTCTTTATTTTTTATTTTATTTTATTTCCAATATTAATATTTAGCCAATTTACATTCAGCGAATGGCATAGACATAAGATTTTATTATAGTTTTATCGGGCCATCTTCGACGTGATACGATTACGATTAAAATATCGAGTGAAATACATTGTGAAGCGATGGCAGCTCAGTCGGGCTGCTGTCGCCTCACGTCCTGGGGGTCATGGGTCCGATCTCCGGTGAAGGAAACCATAGCAATTATCAAACCATAGCAATACCATACCATACCAAATACCATAGCAATAATAAGGCCAATTTCTTAAGCTCGCCAGGCTAGCAACCATTAATAAAAACCTTTGTGTTTGAAGTATCTTTTTTTTTGTTAAGCTACCGACACGTTTGATAACTGCAATATACGAAGACGTGTGTCATCCGCAAACCCGCATTTGTAGCGTGGTAGATTATGACCTATTTATCTCTCCTAGCGAGAGAAGGCCTTGAATCCCAGCAGTGGGAACGTATAGTGGGCTGCTTATGCTAGGGTTTAAATTCATATGTATAGTTGCCTTAATAAAAGCCCCCGATATCACAAATCCCCAATGACATGAACAATATCTTGTTTAATTTAAAAAACTGACAATGGCATTTATATCTACAAAATTTGCTATTTTGTAAAAAAAAATCCATATCAGTTCCAAAAACTAGCAGATATACCGCGCAAACACGTACTAAGACATAAATACAATTTGCAAGTACCAAGGTGTAGATTGGAAATGCAGAGCTCGGGCCCACATTCTATGGCTATTAAAATATTTAACAAGTTACCAGACGACCTAAAGCGTATCAATAATATTATAAATTTCCTGAAAAACTAAAAAAACACAATTGAAAAAAAAGCTACTATCTGGTTGCCTGGAAGAGATCGATTTAGCGATAAGGCCGTCAGTTTCGGCACTATGTTTAAGTTACTTTTGTTAATAATTTATGTAATAATAAGTGTGTGAAATAAAGGATTTATCTATCTTATATATAAAATTTCCGTGTCACAGTGTTTGTTACCGAACTCCTCCGAAACGGCTTGACCGATTTTTTCCAAATTTTATATGCGTATTCAGTAGGTCTGAGAATCGGCTACTGCATATTTAGTTTTTTTTTTTATTAAGGCAAAACTGCGTTTGCCCGGTCAGCTAGTCTATCTATAAAATAGAAGACTTCTTAAATGGCAGAACACAAAAAAAAAACAAATCGATTAACAGGGTTGCTCATCTCCAGTAAATAATGCAATGCCTTATGGGTAATTATGTGACTGTAAAGTGACATAATATTGCAATAAATTCTTTGACTTTGACTTTGACATTATAAATTAGAATTGCCAGACGAAATATTTCTTTCCAAACAGTAAATAGATTTAACAACATGGATCACGAGTATCTTAGCATTGAAAGCCAATAAATACTTTGTAAGTATCATTTCGTGATGGGAATTCGAATAAGCTACATTGTAATTTTACGATATTTTTATACTTTATACAGCTATTTTGCTAAAGGGTGCCATTAAAATAAATAACGTTTTATGGGTATTAGTCACTTTAGTCTTCTAGCGCTAAAAGGCAGTCTGACAGATAATAAATTGATAAAAAGAATGTCAAACAACTGAAAAAGGAAAGAAACAACATCCTGTATTAGGTTTTTGCTCAAATTACTTGAAAATTGAATCGTGCTTTCTTGGAATTTTAACATTTTGAGACATAAAATGATTTTTTAACACCCTTGCTCGTAAAGCTGATGTACATAATCCATGGGTTTTAAATATGTAAAGCGGGTCACAACAAACGCGTGCGTTATCAAAGCTAACAGTTAAGTTATAGTCCATACAAATTCCATAACAGCATTATTTGCAATTTCAAATATGGAACGACTCCAGCTAGTGAGAAATTTAATTAAAATTATTTTTTTCTAAATTTCGAACTAAACTAATTGGCGTAGGTCTGGGATCGAACCAGGGGCCGTGTGATGGAAAAGCAGACTTTTTACCACCGAGCTACACTCGTATACCAAGAATTACAACCGGGACCTACAATAAACGTGTCACATGACCTAGGGTAGCGTCCAGATTATAATACCCCTTTTTAAAAGTCAGTCTTGTTCATGGTCACTTGAGAAACTAAACTCATTAGTTTAGCCCTTAGAGTATTTGAACTAGCGAGTTTTTCAAACCTATAAATCTATATCTAATTTAATGCTCACTGGTACATGGTTTGTTGGATTGATATTGAACCTTCACAGAATTAACAAAAAGACGTACTAACTACGTACTTCGATTTTTTTAATGATGAATTGGCTTACGTTAGACCGCAGCTTGCCTGATGTTAAGCTTTACTGTGGTCTAAGATGTAACACGCTTGCCTAGAATGAACCTATTTACTCTAGATTTGAAGACCCTCAAAGTGTACTTCTAACAATTAAATAAATAATAATAAATAATAAATATTAGGACACTTTCACACACGGCTGGTTAACCCCATACTGAACCATTTCTAGCTCGTATTATGGTTGCTAACACAACTGATATACTACATATACATACATACATATTATATATAAATACATATTTAACACCCAGACCCACAGCCAACAAATTTAGTTAAGCACAAAGATGTTGACCGGGCCGTGAATCGAACCCGGAACCTTCTGATTAGCAGACCGGCATGGTAACCTTTACGCCAACGAGGTCGTCAATTAAAAGCGGTTACACAAGCCCAGCTTTAAACAGTAACGACTCCCATATTTTAGGTTAAAATAGAGTCATTTTTGAAAACAAAACAATTGAATCTTTATCTCTCCCATCACTACTAAAAGATAAAACTAATTTAATGGTTTTCTCTCTGTAGGCAGTCTGTGGATGAGCGACTTTGTCGGGCGTACTGTATCGCTTTTTAAATAATGATTTTATTCACAAAGGCTGCGTTTTACTCTTATTTTATAGAGACAACAGATCGTAAAGTTGGGTTAGGGCCTCCTACGGGATTAGGCCCGGTATAGACGCGCGACGTTTTCTTTTTTTGGTGTTTTTTTTTTTTTTACTCTGTATAATATCTGTAAGTGATATTGAGGTTTACGGTGGATCGCGCTTACCTAGAAGGAACCGGTTCACTATCGCCTTGAAAATCGCTATATTGTAGTCATTGTCGAATATTGCAGTGGTTTTTTTGTCCTATAATAAATTAATAATTGAATTTTTAATATATCTGATGATGTAACTTAATAATGAATATGAATTAAACCAATTACGTTAATAGACCTAATTAAAAATACTTTTCCTTATTTTGTTACCAATCAGACATATGAATTAGAAAGACTTTAGCCGGTCTTTAAGCTATTTTTCCGATATTTTTACCATCATATGTTTAAAAAATTTTTAAAGGCTCTTTAAACGGTCTATAAGCAAATTTTAGAGTTCCGTACCTAAAAGGTAAAAACGGGACCCTATTACTAAGCCTCCGCTGTCTCTCTGTCTGTCTCCAGGCTGTATCTCAGAAACCGTGATAGTTAGAAAGCTGAAACTTTCACAAAATATGTATTTCTCATGCCGCTATAACAACAAATACTAAATATTTATAAATGGCAATTTCGAGCGGGGTCCCCATACAGTAAACGTGTTTATTTCGTATTTTTTTTGCTACAGGTATATCAATAAGTATGACTCACGGAAAGTTTAAATGTAGATACATGACCTTTCAAATTAAATTATAAAATTTAAATAAAATACATATTTGAGGGGGGCTCCCATACAACAATACGCAATACGCAACCCTATATGCGCGAGCCCAGTTGGCCATTTTTTTCGATAGTTTTTACCGTTTACTATTCATAGCAAAAAAAACTGTAAAATCAGACCTATCTTTGCCTTAATACATTTTCTAAAACGATTTCTAATAAGCCACAAATCTATTAACACGCATTCAATAAACATTATAAAGCACCTCTTTAAGGTAAATAAATCAGACCATTTACGTGGCAATTTAAATTAAAATATTCATTCTCACATAATCTTTATTTTAATGGTCTTTTAATTTTATTGCTCCATCAAACACGCACCTTTAAGATCACGCATTGATACATTAATATTCTATTAATCTATTAAGTACAGTCAGTGACATAATGGACTTTAAACATTGTAAACTGTTCACTTATGGCATCTTAATATTTTCGCGTAGAAAACGGTCACACTTACTTATTATTAAAAGTGTGAATGAGTCCAACAGTTTCGGTGCTTTCCGAGCACCATCTTCAGGGGCGAGTGTTACACGGACCGCCGCCGAAGAGATCCGCGCGTGCACTCAACACTGAAGATAAATAAAGATACGAGTGAAGATAGTGCTCGGAAAGCACCGAAACTGTTGGACTCATTCCAACTTTTAATAATAAGTAAGTGTGACCGTTTTCTACGCGAAAATAATGGACTTTGTTAAGTTTTAACACCTAACACAGCCTAAAGCCTACCAAGTTTGGTTGGCTTGGTTAGATATCTTCTTTTTCCTCGTATGAGCTTAGTGGCCAAGCTCTGGTGACGAGGGTTTTCAAGCCGCCTGAAGGCCTCTGACTTGGCTTAACGACTGCTTGTACTAAGACTAACAGTCGTAACAGGGAAGGCTGGTAAGAGGGGAATGCACAATGCGCGAGAAGTGCAGGTGTTATAACCCTCTCTCAAATTAGAATTAAAATTAGTCCAGTCTCACTGACTCGATCATAAATGAATAATAAAATAAATAAATATTAGGATACATTTCACACACGGCTGGCTAACCCCATACTGAACCATTTCTAGTTCGTATTATGGTTGCACACACAACTGATAAAAAAATCTCTGGTCAAATAACCAGCTAGTTTGTAATAATAAAAAACACATTTGTTTTATTGATTGTACTTAAGATTATCGAAATGCATGCGAGATAACTTAATTGAATTCTGATTTAAAATCGTAACAGAATCGATTGCTTAATGAATTGATAAACGGTAGTTTTGAGAACTAGAGGTTTGACTTGGATATTCCTGACGGGAATTTAATATTAATGTTGTTTATATATAGCATTAGCTGACCCGGCAAACGTTGTTTTGCCTCACTTAGGGGTATGAAAAATAGATAGTATAGCTTATATGACACGTTCGTAGATTTACCAAAGCAGCGCCATCTATTGATTACTTACTCAACCCAGTCGAAAGGTATCGGCATCTGTTAGAATCATTTGGAGTTAACAAATAATTGTGACTGCCAAATAATAACAGACAATAATTAGCAATAAATTAAAATTGCGACTATAATTTGAGATTTAAACTATCCTATCTCTCAAGTTGGATCGAACTGCACATGGTGTGCGAATTTTATTATAATCGGTTAAGTGGTTTAGGAGTCCATTGAGGACAAACATTGTGACACGAGATTTATATATATTAAGATAAGATAAGCAGCCCACTATATGTTCCCACTGCTGGGACACAGGGCTTTCTCTCACTAGGACAGAGATAGGCCATAATCAACCACCCTGACCAAGTGCGGGTTGGCTGATGACACAAGTCTTCGGATAATGTGGTACAAAAACATTGCCTTAACGTATGTTAAAGCATGTTATTTATGGCTTATAAAGTTCTGTATTTATGTCGGTTACCTTCACAATAATGCGAGTGCAGATCCACACATAACTAGAAAAACATGTCATTTGTGTAGAGGGATCGAACCCGAGGCCGTCTGATTGAAAAGCAGTCGTTCTACCACCAAACTGTACTCGATTTTACAAAGATAAATAAAGATACGAGTAGATATAATTATGTATTTAGAATATAATAGAATAGAATATTACTTTATTTTACAACCACATAAGAAAACAGCTTAAATTAAAGAAATAAATATTTACATATAGAGTACAAAGGCGGCCTTATCACCTATGGTGATCTCTACCAGGCAACCAGGAATGGAGAGGGACAGTACAGAAAAAAAGCGGTGGTACAAAAAAAAACTTTACTGTGGTCTAAAAATGACTTTCGTGGCATTAAAACATTTTGACCCTTTTACTAAAAAATTTATCATTGTAAGTAGCAATACGCGACTGTGAATGATTCCAGTCGAATTATTCGACTTTATAAATCATTCGACTCATTCGAATGATCTCCGAAAATTAGTAACTTACAACTTTGAATGACGTAATTCGACTGGCGGTGGCGCTAGGGAGCGGCGCGGGAGTCCGGCGAACGATTCATTCATATTTCATTCTATGAAACTAACTAGTGACATTGACAAGATTCGCTAATAAATCGAGTCAAAACGCCATTAGTAACAAATTAGTAGTCATCATTCGATTATTAACATTAGTATATTACTAATATTCAAGTCGAACGTGTATATTAGTAGTTGAAGATAATTCGACTGGTCAGATTATTCGCAGTCGCGCATCTCTAAAGTAACGTGTCTATTCTTTGTTCTGTAACCAGCCTTAAGAGAAGTTTAACTTTATGCAAATTCGACAGTTTTATTTAAAGTTAAGGAGACAGTAAGCGGCTTTATTGAATCATTAGCTAGAATTGAAATTTTACGACCTCTGGGTGCGGAAGAGCGGGCAATGAAACAGGAGAGAGCGGTAAAATACCGGTTAACGAAACTTAACAAAAATAACCGGTATTAGAAGCGCCTGTAGCTTGGCTAGCTAAGGTGATCTGACGCGATCATCGAAGCTAAGCAACGCTCGATACGGACGGTGTTTGAATGGGTTGGCACAAGACTGTCGTTTTTCAAGTGACATTTCCATCTGGGCGCTATTGTGGGTCGGATGACACGTTCAATTCTAGCTAACCATTTCTATTCGGTACGAGTATTATGGTTGCTAACACAATTTATATACTTCATATACATAAATACTTTATATATTGGTATATACTGAACACTCAGACCGACAGCCAACTAATTTAGTTCATCATGAAGATATTGGACGTGCCGGGAATCGAACCCTGGACCCTCTGGTTGGCGATCCGGCATGGTAAGCATTACGGCAACGAGGTCGTCATTTATGTAATATCTGAAGTTTCATATTAAAAAGAAGACAACATCAGAGTTACGTTAGAATAATAAATAATATTACTTTATCTATGAAGTTAAGTGACTTTTGATAAGGAAAAGTCATCTAAATATGAATGTAAAAATACAGATTAAACGAAACATAAAACGGATTGCCGACTTGGCCTTCCAACGCGGTTCCTACAATCACAAAACACGTCCTAAAGAAATTTCCTCCCTGTAATTTTGAATGTTCGCTTATTTTCCGGTTATTCGCTCCCTGGTTTTTGGTAAAAAGAGGAAATGAGACGTCCAGTATTTCGTTTTACTTATTCTTCAATATTATAGGTTAAAGCTCTGAATAAAACATTAAAGTTAAAAGCCTTGGATCGGACAACTGTTTGAATGCGTATTGATCACAAGCTTTGGTAATAAAAGTGGTCTAAAATATTGGAGTTACCTTAGCTTATGTTTTTAATTGTATTTGAGGTTTTTTCTATAAAAGTGAGTGTGGCACGGTACAAACGTTTGCTTTTCAATCAGACGGTGCCTGGTTCGATCCCAGCCTTACACCAATGACTTGTTTTTCAAGTTATGTGTGGATTTGCACTCGCTTTACGGTGAAGGAAAACATCGTGAGGAAATCGACATGTTTGAGGACCACAATATCCGAAAACGTGTGTCATCCGCCAACCCGCACTTGGCCAGCGTGGTGGCCTGTCTCTCTCTCTCATCGTGAGACACACACACACACACACCCGGACAAATTTAACTTCATGCGGGCTTAAGTCAAGAATTGCAGAACATAACTTTTTTTTTTAGTACTACGAAGACCAATACACCATTTCTTATTTTAATATCGACACACCTGTTTCTTTTTTTAACAAGACAGGTTTATTAAATCTTCGTAATTCCATAATACAGCCTTCAGTTATATCTTTTTTTATGAAACATCTCGTTAATTTTAACTTTAATACAAGTTCTTGTGACATTAACCAATAAGAATCGATTTTCTGTGACATTAACCAATGAGAATCGATTTCTTAATATGGAAACTCGGTTTCGGCCATTCACAAGTAAACTAATGAAGTATTTATAACCATGCAAAATCAGTTTCATGTATGCGCCAGGTTTTTTTTCGCCAATCAAAAGTAAGCGTTAATGATTGACTACTTTTAAGTTCTCTGATTGGTTTAGTTAAAAATGGCCGCTTAAATGTAATTAAAAGGATTTTATTTTATAGAATCTTTGGCAGTTTTATTTAATATCAGTTACATATTACTTATGTTATGTGTCATTGACATTATTTGTCGAGTCATTATTGTTTTGATTTTATTTGCGGGTTGTTTAATAGTAATGTTATAATTGATATTTAAATTTATGCTTTGACTAGCTGACCCGGCAAACGTTGTTTTGCCTTAAGCACTGTTAATAACACTATGTATAATATTTATTCATTTATTAATTGATCAGTTATCGAGCGGTATGAAAAATTATCAATTTACTAAAATGGCCATGAAAAAATAGGGGTTAGTGATAAAAAAGTGGAAATTCGAGGTTGTTTATATTTTTAATGCCACATTTTAAAAAGCAAAAACAAAAACTATCGTCAAAAAATTAAGGTTGAACAACCCTTAGCACTTAAGAGCATAAAAAATATATAGTAGCCGTTTCTCAGATTTGGTAAAAAATGGTCTAGCCATTTCGGAGGAGTACGATAACTAACATTGTGTCATGGAAATTAAATATATTAGAAAAAGAAGAAGAAGATAG
Organism: Mellilla xanthometata; assembly: GCA_035578125.1. Classification (NCBI taxonomy): domain Eukaryota; kingdom Metazoa; phylum Arthropoda; class Insecta; order Lepidoptera; family Geometridae; genus Mellilla; species Mellilla xanthometata. The sequence goes on from JAPUBQ010000025.1 coordinate 3,556,866, forward strand.
AAGATTAGATTGAATAAATATATAGGCTTTTTAACTTTTTACTTTATCTCAGATCGACGTGAGTAACTGTGGGGCGTGGTTAGTCTCAATTAAATTAAAACTTTAGTATAAAGTATCGTTTTCGTAAATCAAACAGCCGAAGAGTTTGTTTAACTTTGAAAACTTTTCTCTCAGATTTTAACCCTTAAAATGAGTCTAGTTTTCTAATTAACTTATCTTGTCTTGGTTAAGGCTACTAAAGTTAAGTCTAGTAAACTTATACTTAGTTTAATATACCTTAGGTAGGAACAAAATATAATAGACATAAAAATAAAAGTAGATAATTTGTTTTAAATAATAGGAAATAATTATATTAGTGATAAGTTTTTAGATAAAATTGGGCAAGTGCGAGTTGGACTCGCGCATGAAGGGTTCCGTACCATTGTTGTTTGAGAGCCCCCTTAAATTTAAATTTTATTATTTTATCTGAAAGCTAATATACATTTTTGGAAAATTTTAAGTACCTAGCAGCTACTGTTATTGCAATATAGCAAAAAAACGAAAAAATACGTTTATTTTATGGGGTACCCTCTTAATATTTTTTATTTTTAGTATTTTTTGTTATAGCAGCACGGGAAATACATATCTTGTGAAAGTTTCAGCTTTCTAGCTATAACGGTTTCTGAGATATAGCCTGGAGACAAACAGACAGACAGCGGAGGCTTAGTAATAGGGTCCCGTTTTTACCTTTTAGGTACGGAACCCTCAAAAGCAAAAAATAAAGGGAGAATAACAAAATTGGTTTAGCCGTGTGAGCGTAAAGAAGTTACAGACACACAATCTTTCGTATTAATTATATTAGTAGGATAGTATTATAAGATTTTGTATTATGTATATTCACAGTCCAAAACTTCATTTAGCTTTGACCTAGGTATAATCCCTTACCCTGAGTTAAGCTAAAACTTAGTTGAAACTCCAAACATTGCAGCGCTGCTAGAACAGAGTTATGTCTTGTTAAATTTATGCTATAGGTATTTAATATTCGAGACTATACCCGGTGTTGAAATTTACAGTAACAAAAGTAAATATTAATAATAATTAAATGACATAATGAGAATGTAATTTTGACATAGTAATTTATTGACATTTAAAATATTAATTCACTTTATTGTCTTGACATGTAACTATGTCAAGACAATAAAGTACACATAAAAAATAAATAAAGAAATATTAGGACACATTCACACACGGCTGGTTATCCCCATACTGAACCATTTCTAGCTCGTATTATGGTTGCTAACAACACAACTGATATACTACATATACATATATACATATTAAATATAAATACATATTTAATACCAGACCCACAGCCAACAAATTTAGTAAAGCACAAAGATGTTGACCGGACCGGGAATCGAACCCGCAACCTTCTGATTAGCAGTCCGGCATGGTAACCTTTACGCTAGCGAAGTCGTCAAAAACACAATGGTGTTATTAATAGATACAATTTTGTATTTATATAAATAAAACCTTGTTGTTTCATCTATTTCAGTTTTTAGTTAATATTTTATGACTCTCTTTTTATTCATATACATATTATGTTCAAATTATTAATCTAATATATACAATTTCCATGTCACAATGTTAGTTACCGTATTCCTCCGAAACGGCTTGACCGATTTTTACCAATTTTTTTATGCGTATGCAATAGTTATGAGAATCGGCTACTATTTATTTTCCATAACCCTAAGTGATAAGGCAAAACAATGTTTGCCGGGTCAGCTAGTATTCATATAAAATTGACACAAAAATTTGCTTGACATATTATATCAGACTTACAAAACCCGCCCTTATTACCCGTACCTAGTGCAAAGGTGCCAATAATGTTGGCCGCATTACCGCGCTGGATAGCTATGGCTATTATTTCATCAGAGCGGGTACAGAGAGTATATAAAGTTGATTATTTGATCTTTTGATATTATTTTTCAATCGAAACATTAATGACCTCGTTGGCGTAATGGTTACTATACCGGACTGCCAACCAGAGGGTACTGGGTTCGATTCCCGGCACTGCCAACATCTTTGTGACAAATCACATTTGTTGGCTGTCGATCTGGTGTTAAATATGTATCGATATAAAGTATATATGTATGTGTATGTAGTATATCAGTTGTGTTAGCAACCATAATAAATAACCACAAACTAGAAACAAAATGGTACTCAAATGTTGTGACGCCTCAGATAACAACCAATGTAAGACTCACATTACTGAACTGGATGTATTTAGTAACAGCCTCAGTCAATTCAGAAATAATATAAGTTATAGGTTAAATTGTTAAAATTACTTAGTACTTAAGATTACCCCTTTTTTATATATATATCTGAACCTTCCTTCTTATTAAGGTTACACTAACATGCTGTGTACTCTATTTTGAATTGCAGACTTTTCCTTTTTTTTTTCTTTGTAGTTTAGTAATGTTAAAATGAATGTTTGTAATCTGTCTGAGTGCCTAATAAATAAATAAATAAATAAAAATACGTCAACTTACCTAACGTCATCTTATAGCATGAAAGTTTAACTACTGCAAGTTTACTCCTACGATATTGCGTTTAATTTCGAACTGTAAGCAAGTCTGTATGAATTTCAAGCGCTGCTGTATTTCAATTTGAAACGTCTGCGGTATGAATTAAGATGAAACTAAACCCCTCTAGCGGTTGCATTTTGAACTAAATAACCAGTTGAAGTAAACTGTACTAAGGTTTAGCATGTATAGTCTGGAAATACTGGCTCTCAAGGAGGCTGCCGGAACACTTCCTTAGGTGCTTGGCGACAGTTTTTGTATTTAATGGAACTCGTTTTTTCTCGAAAATGGCGTACACACTACTTAAGTTATCTAATTAGTCCTTTCTCTTTCGATTATTAGTGGTTAACAAGAGACGACACTATCTGAACCAAAGACAAAAAAAGTTAAATCTTGTAAAATTTCTAAAATATACATATTTTTATGCGCGACATTTAATGTGACATGCGTTACATTTAATGTGACTTGCCGGGAATCAAACCCGGAACTTTCTGATTGGCAGTCCGGCATGGTAACCATTACACAACAAGCCCGTCGGACTGCCAATCACATGTTCGATTCTCGGTAACATCTTTGTGATGAACTAAATTTGTTAGTGTTATATGTATCGATCTAAAGTGTTTATGTATGTATATGTAGTATATCAGTTGTGCTAGCTACCATAATACAGAGTAGAGAGATACTAGAAATGGTTTAGTAAGAGGCTAACCAGCCGTGTGTGAAATGTGTCCTAATATCTATTTATTTATTTTCATATTATGTGTACAATTTATAAATGATTGAAATATATAGTAATGTATTGAAAACCTGCTTGTATTGTTTAGTATCATACTAAAAACCCAGTCATATTCCAGTTCCCACCAAGCACGTATATTCAAAGACTCCCCATTAGGCTATGGTCGCCTTTGCCCCATTGCACCTACAAAATGAAGCGCAAATTCAATTCCTAAACATTTTGACCGGACAATTCCTAGTAATCTTCACGCAAAAATAGACACTAAAATATTATGCATAAAGGTAAAAATGGCTTGAAGTTGCTATCATCGGTAGCAGTGCATATAAAATTTTACACTGCAATATTGAATCGAGAGATGCGGTGGTATCCAAGGTACTAAAAGACTAATATTAGAGACAAAAATGTATTTTTCGTTTTGCGTAGGAAGACAGAAAGCTGGATGTTTTCTAGTAGATATTTTTTATACATATTTACTTACTAGCTGATCCGGTAAACGTTGTTTTGTCTTATAAATTATTTCTCATATATAACATTGCCATGTCATGTCATGTTAGTTGCCGTACTCCTCCGAAACGGCTTGACCGATTTTGAAGCGGGATGAAAAATGGTTTAATTACTAAAATTGCCATAAAAAATAGGGGTTGGCGATAAAGAAGTAAAATTTTGGGGTTGTATGTATTTTTAATGCCACATTATAAAAACATTAATAAGGTTAAACAACCCTTTTCACTTAGGGGTAGGTATGAAAAATAGATGGAAGCCGTACTCCTCCGAAACGGCTTGATCGATTTTTACCAAATTTTATAGTCGTATTCAGTAGGTCTCAGAATCGGCTACTATCTATTTTTCATACCCGTAAGTGAAAAGGGTTATTCACCCTTAAATTTTAAAGTCAAAACTACGTTTGCTGGTCAGCTAGTCTATACATTAACATATGTACATACACACACACAATCAAGTGTAAGTTTGTTACTTATTCACGTCAAAACGGCTGAATCTATTTCGATAAAATTTGGTCAAGAAGACATAAACTACTGTTCATCACGGATTAAGGCGGAAAAACTACGGACAAAGGGAGTAATTCTTCATCTTCTTTACCATTTCCCACTAGGTAGGGTCGGCACAGCCGGTTTTACGCTTTCACGCCACTCTATCAGCCGTCATCTCCACATTCACTCCCTTCTCATTCATATCCTCCTTCACACAATTCATCCACGTCTTCTTTGGTCGACCTCTACTTCCGCTACTTCTTACAATCATATCTATACTTCTCCTAGTCACATGCATCATGCAGACGCGATTAATTCATATTCCAAAATACTTCCACCACAGTAAATATCGAGTACACAACTCAACTGGATTTCCCATCGGATCCCAGGATGTTACTTGCAATATGTAGATGATATTCGGTCCAAGGTATTTTAGTGCATTTTGTATACAGCAAACATTTCGCTGCAAACAAAAATGGTAAATGCAAAATTGCGAGTTTTCTTTTTTACATTAAATGGACTTGCGCTATCACAATTCGCCTGATGGCAAGCGACATGATCTAAGGTAGAGCGCACTTACCCAGAAAAAACCGGTTCACACCGGGAACAGGGAGTTAGGCAAAGAATTCCACACCTTCGCGGTTCGCACTATGAAGGTGGATGCAAACCGCTTAGTACGCGCCTTTGGAACCTGCACGGTATAACGTTGCCGCTTTGGTGTTTCCCTGCTCATTCGATAGTGGAATGGGGCGGGGGAATTAAATTCTTTCAGAAGATTAACTTCATTATGTTACTAGCTGCGTCTTACAGTGCTACCTGCGTTCATTTTGAATAAAAGGCAGCCTATTATCATATAAGATATAACGTCGGTCATCACACGGCCCCTGGTTCGATACCCGCCCTACACCATTGACTGTTTTTCAAGTTATGTGTGGATTTGCACTCGCTTTACGGTGAAGGAAAACATCGTGAGGAAACCGGCATGTTTGAGGACCACAATATCCAAAGACGTGTGTCATCCGCCAACCCGCACTTGGCCAGCGTAGCGGATTATGGCCTATATGTCTCACCTCGTGAGAGAAGGCCCCGAGTCCCAGCTGTGGGAATGTATAGTGGGCTGCTTATGCTTATGCTATGATATTGTTTTAGGAAATTTGCTTTGCTTACCTCAATTTGATTACAGATCACTAAAAATTTAAAACTTTCTTCCAACTAACATTTCGCCCCCATTGTTCCGGAAACATTCGGCACCAATAAAATCAGTATGCAGAACAATTTCCCAGAACAATAAAATAATAAATTAAACTTTTATCTGATTCCAAACTCCCATTACGCTATTTGTTCACAAAATGTTATTCAAACCTCGAAAACTAAACATATCGAATAACTCACCAAAAAGGTTGCGTGCTCCTGACTACCCTCTTATTTATTTAGCGAGAAAGTTGGCAACCTCTGCCTAATTCGGCCAAATTATAAAGTTTACTGTATAAAAGTTAAATATCCAGAGGCCGAGTGATAAGTACATTTAAAAGCAGTAATCGAACTGCACACAAATAAATAATATATACAAATACTAATTAAAAAACATACAATATATAAGAACTTGGATGTTTTTTTTATCCTTGTAAAAATAAATCTGTGATAATAGATAGATTTAGTATAATCTCATCGGATTTTTTTCAGTAATTAAGCCTGTTTCTCAGCTAACTAAGGTGATCTGCCACGATAATCGAGGTTAAGCAATGGTCGATGCGGACAATTCATTGATGGGTGATCATGCACAAAACGGTCATTTCAAAAGTGTAATTTTTCATCTGGAATCTACCGTGAGTCGGATGAAACGTAAAATTTTTGATAACGACTGTCTAAGTAAAAGCAAACCAAGTCAGATGCCTTCAGGCGGCTTAACAGAGCTTTATCACTCTTTGCTCATACGAATAAGAAGTCATAAAATCGCCATATGGTTTTGTCCTTTTATTTGTGTAAAATTAAAAATTTCGTCATAAATCTGTACCTCTCTTTCTTCTTCGTCTTTACCATATTTCCCACTTAGGTGGGGTAGCAAATATTCTTTATCCACTCTCTTCTATCAGACGTCATCTCCACACTCAATCCTTTCTCTCTCATGTCCTCATTCACACTCTCCATCCATGGCTTTTTCGGGCGGCCTCTTGCTCTTTTCCTTGTTCTACCATTTCCATACATCTCCTAGTGACATGCATCTCCTCTCTACGCATCGAATGTTCATACTACGCTATTCTTCCACTCTTTATTTTTTCCCTCACTTGGGCTACTTTCACACAAATCTGAATCTCTCTTTTATTTTTGTAAAATTAGCTATAAGTAATAAGTCATAACTCGTCACGTCTCTGTAGTTCCGTTCACTTCTTATTTTGTGCGTAGTTGAGTTACTGTTTATATATAACTGTCTTATATATTTAGTTAGGGTCAGGTAGATACGTTACACAAACCTTTACGAAGGCAAGCCGGCTTAATTATACGTGTTTAATTTACCTCGTTGCCTTTTTGAAAACTAATAATATATGTTTTTAGACGTGCTTAAACTGATTTAAATACTAAACTAAAGTAAATTTGGGTGAGTAGAAACTGTAACTCAGCTAAATAAGTTAATCTGACGCGATCGTTCAGGTTAAGCTACCGTCGTTGCGGACGATCTTTAGATAAGTGACCATGCAAAAAAAGTATATTTAGAAAGTGGTATATTTATCTGGGTACTACCGTGGGTCGGATGACACGTTAAATTGTAGGTCCTGGATGTTAGTCTCAGTACAAGCAGTAGTTAAGCCAAGTCAGAGGCTTTCGGGCGGCAAACATAAACTTAATTGTCTGGGAACAAACCTATTTAATCTTTTTTTTTTTAATTGACGACTTCGTTGGCGTAAAGGTTACCATGCCGGACTGCTAATCAGAAGGTTCCGGGTTCGATTCCCGGCCCGGTCAACATCTTTGTGCTTAACTAAATTTGTTGGCTGTGGGTCTGGGTGTTAAATATGTATTTATATATAATATGTAGGTAGGTATATGTAGTATATCAGTTGTGTTACCAACCATAATACGAGCTAAAAATCGTTCAGAATGGGGCTAACCAGCCGTGTGTAAAAAAAATATATAAATTGCTAAATATAAATATAAATTACGTATTTTTTGTTACAGGTAAGTTTACCAACTCTTCTAAAATGGCGATACACAAGTAAGATATAAAATATATATTTTCTGTGCATTTCGAAGTTGTTCAAAAATTAATAATGTATGAAACCTTCAACAGCAATACCTATATTTTCTTATAACTTTTGAAAAGGGTCTAACCTAATACTGAGAAAAAGAAATACCTTAGACGAAATAAAGGTGAGCTAGGTTTTGACTAATGTTTTTTTGTACCGAAGTAGGCTAAATTCTTCTGACAGTTTGACATTGCTTTGAACAGAAAAGTTTTTTAATATTAGGAGTAATTAAAAAAAAAGTATTTTACTTATTACTTATTTTATTGTTTAGCTCATTTATTCCGTAAAAAGTAATAATAATAATGGTTTATTGTTGAACTCATATACATAGACATATACACATACAGAGCTGATGGAAAGAATAAGACTACTATAAACTAAACTTATATCTAAACAATAGATAGAACATATAAAGGTGTTTCCGCGTAGAAAACGGTCACACTTACATTATTATTAAAAGTTGGAATGAGTCTAACAGTTTCGGTGCTTTCCAAGATCTCGTCGGCGGCGGTCCGTGTAACACTCGCCCCTGAAGATGGTGCTCGGAAAGCACTGAAACTGTTGGACTCATTCACACTTTTAATAATAATGTAAGTGTGACCGTTTTCTACGCGGAAATATTGATGCCTTACGTGTACAGTTTACATAATAAAGGTAATAAATAGAACAAGTAGAAACGGAGTCCTTAGCGCATTATACATAAGAGTATCTTCATTATACAGTTTGTTGACACTCGGAAAAAACTAATACTGTATACCGAGTGTCAACGTCTTCCTGAGAATAAACTAAAGTACAATCAATATGTCGAAATACATTTAACAATGTCAATAATTTAAGGATGTTGTACTGACATTTGTTGGACGTTGTTTTATGTTGGTAAATAAGAATTTTAATTGAAAAACACCCCGAATCGTTTACACAAAAATTTAATTAAAGTTCTATATTAAAATATTAATTTTTTTTTGAAAACCTTAATTAACCTTTCCAATAGATTTGCCTGCAAAACTTGGTATATTTTTTAATATGGATTTAAACTTTTAATTAAAAAATGTTTCATCGTGCGTTTCTGTTTGATTCAATTCAAATTACATTTTCTATAATCTTGCTGAAAAATAAATATAAAATAAACTTATGAAAATACGCGATATGAAAAAAAAATACTCGCTGAATTTCCCAAATTTTTATTTACATCACCAAGATTATGAACCTGCTGTTTATTTGTTTTTCAATGAATAGAATAGGATAGAATATTTTTATTCATTATAAGATATCGTATTACAAATACAATTAATATCAATAACAAGATACAGTATGGTAAAGCTGTTTTCATGTCTGTACTTAGATCACGCTTTTTTATTTATGTTTTTATTATATACTCTGTGTATTTATTTTTTTATTCTAAGTAGGTCATACTTAGTCCTCACCCGTTAAGCTTACATGATTTTAAGAATTATACTATTTAGACTTCCAAATAAATATAAGACGAATGTTTCTATGACGACCTCGTTTGCGTAATGGCTACCATGCCGAACTGCCAATCAGAAGGTTTCGGGTTCGATTCCCGGCACGGCCAACATCTTTGTGCTGAACTAAATTTGTTGGCTATCAGTCTGGGTGTTAAATATGTATTGATATAAAATATGTATGTATATGTAGTATATCAGTTGTGTTAGCAACCATAATACGAACTAGAAATGGTTCAGTATGGGGTTAGCCAGCCGTGTGTGAAATGTGCCCTAAAACATATATATATCTATATATACATTCTAAAATGTTATTGCAATTATGTTTTCACATTTTTGTGGGAAAATAAATAGCTTTAAACCTTACATAATAATTATGTGTTGCACTCCATACTGTTAATATAAACTGGATTAAATGAAATATGAATATACCTATTTATCTACATATTATCTTCATTCATGCTCGTTACCCGATTCAATTTACGTAATGAACTCTAAAATAAATAGAGTATAGGAACAAAATAATGGGCAGGAATAGCAATAAATCTTAAAATAAATAAACTATTATTGTCTTACCCTGCGGGTAACAGAAAACAAGCGGGCAATTCTTATAAAATCAAATATACTATTTTTAATTTACCGCAGACGTAAAGAAATAGCTAGACATCGCATGTAAGCAATTGTTTTTTTTATACCTCTTTAATTGTTATTTAAATTATGTTTACCTGAAACCGTGTCTTGCTTAAAATAAGGATATAACATATTATAAACTAGCTGACCCGGCAAACGTTGTTTTGCCTCACTTATGAAAAATAGATAGTGTATCTTATATGACACGTTCGTAGATTTACCATAGCAGCGCCATCTATTGATTTACTTACTCAACCCAGTCGAAAGGTATCGACATCTGTTAGAATCATTTGGAGTTAACAGATAATTGTGACTGTCAAATAATAACAGACAATAATTAGCAATAAATTAAAATTGCGACTATGATTTGAGATTTAAACTATCCTATCTCTCAAGTTGGATCGAACTGCACATGGTGTGCGAATTTTATTATAATCGGTTATGTGGTTTAAGAGGCCATTGAGGACAAACATTATCACACGAGATTTATATAATGATATTAAGATTTATATACTTTTTGTTAAGTGCAAAACCCAACTAAGAAAGAATCTGTATATTTTTTAAGACTATTCGAATTATGGTAGTGAAAATTTTCTACTACTTTTCCAAAAAAAATTATTAAAGAACAGCTCTCTTTGTCTATTTTAATTCCTAACGAAAATAAAATAGATATCTTCATATTCGCTTGCGCCTTATAAATCAAGAGACCTTATACATTCTCAACTAGCGTTATCTAAAGGTTGAACTAAGTCTGCGAACACACAATCTTACATCTGACCATAATCTCAAACCCCATATGGGTCAATAAAACCCCTATGGTATGGAGCCCTATGGTGGCCTCTATGGGAGCATATGCGGACCCATGATGGGGCTGTCGACGCTAGTTTATGGTCAAATTATAACATAAAATGTTATGGTGGTTTGGGGTCCTACTAATGGTAAATTCGGAAACCAGTATAATCTTAAATATCATCATCATTTACAGTCTATTTTATTCCACAGCTAAGTGTAAGCATTTTGTATGTTTTGTTGTGGGTTATGGTCTATGTGTCTCTCCTAGTGATAGAAGATCCTGAGTTCCAGCTGTGGGAACATATGCCGTATAACGTAAATAACGTATACCGTATATACTCGTAGTATTAACGTTTTGACAAAATTGTGTATACTCATGAGCATTTTTTGATAATCTAATAAGGACTAAATAGAATAATTTTATTTTAACTGTATCATCATGCTTGTTTTTCTAAGACAATTTTTTATTACATTTAAATTAATTATTTTTATATAAGTGTATTAACTTAATTGTGTACAACTATTAACTAACTGACTATTAAATTAATTGAATGTTTTTTCTATATTCATTTTTAGCTAAATTGTTTATATGATGTTTATTTATATATTCGGTCAGCACTTCAAATTAATTAGCTTCGCTCGACTATATTAAAATTTTCGTTAAAAAAATACAATATTTTACTAATATTTGATTCAATCAAACAATGTTTAAAAACTTTGCTCTTGTCCGTGGACATTTTTCTAGATCGTTCTATCCCTGGTCAAAACTTTAACATTCCCATTCGAAATGACTTAACAAATATATTTTATTATCGTGCAACAAATACTTTTTTGTTCATCATATTACTTAACTATAGTTATACAAAATTTGATACAGAAATGTCAGAAAAAGGAATTTTCGCCTTCTTAATTTGCTCTAGTCAAAAAGTAAAAAGGAATTGATTACCTAAAACTACAATCAAGATATAATCTTGACATTATATAAAACCTTGTCATATTATTATTATTGTCATTTTTTGATAGTGTATACTTATAATCTTTTGACATTTCTTTTAAATATTAGCTGTAAATCATAATGGGAAATTAATCTATAAATTTACTAATTAATTGACCTTTTGCATACCGCATATGCGGTAGCCTACAAGGGACATTTTATAATATTTTCCATGTTTTTATATTACCTAAGACTACGCAAATAGGTTATTTCATTTCATTTCATAACTAATAGTAGCTCCTCACTAGTGGTAGTAACGACTCCCATTAGCTACGGACATGAAATTTATAGTCATCGCGCCTACCCTTATTTAAATTACGACGTTTTATTCAAAATACCTGACATATGGGGCGCTCTATTCCAAATAGGCTTGATTTACTTACACACTTTATTTCTTTGACTTGCTCGCAGCTCGACCTTCTTAGGTGATCTGGCGTGATCATCCAAGTTAAGGAACGGTCTATGCGGACTGCCTATTTGGATGTGAAAAAATACTGTACTTTAAAAGTAGTTTTTGTAAGAATGACAAGGTTATTTTAGGTTCCGGCTGTTAGTCTTTTACTGTCTGTCTGTATTTAAGCCAGAGGCCCTAGGGCGACTTGGAAATCTCTTGACACCAAAGCTTGGCTCCTTAGTTTATACGAAGAAGATAAAGACTCCGTGTCCTGCGGTGTGACACGATTTAATCCGGTATTAAAAGTAGTGGTGTTAATACAGGATGTACTTATGCTACCTCCATGCGTAATCTCAAATATAGGTTTTTTTGGTTGACTTTTTTATCAAACACGTCTATATTTGTTGTCCTCAAACATGTCGGTTTCTTCACGATGTTTTCCTTCACCGTAAATTTTTCTACTGATCATTTAAGTTCTAATAATTTTCTTTCTTTCAGTAGTAATTCAAAAATTGTTAATTGTAAATTGACAATTGTGAATTGACTTGTAAATTGTAAATTGACATTGTAAATTGTAAATTGATATTGTAATATTGTAAATTGACATTTTAATATTGAAAATTGACATTAGTGGTGATTCTAACATATACACGACTAAACCAAATTTAAAGTAGCCCTGTCTTTTTTCATCATCAGTGACTAGAAAAAGACGGCACGATCTGAGCGGTACACAAAACATCTAAAAAGTACGTCAAATATAGAAAATATGAACTTTTTTAGATCGCACCCAAATACATCAGCCCTAAAACTACCTCCATTTTCCATATTTGACGTGACTTTACTTGTTTTGTCTATGGTTGAGATCGTGCTGTTTCTTTTTAATGACTAATGATGGAAAGAGACAGGCCTGCTTTAAATTTAGTTTAGTCGTGTGTACGCCAGAATCGCCACCATTGTAATATTGTAAATTGACATTTTAATATTATTAATATACTAAAATTTAATTTGACTAATCTATGTATTACAATTACATGTCAAAAACATTTAAAGTTAGGAAAACCCGCCCATGATCGTACCTGGGGCAAAGGTGCCCATAACACTGGCTGCGTTTCCACGCTGAATAGCAATGAATTTTAAATATTGTAAATTGACATTCATAAGTGTATTTTTGTACCTATATTGAATAAAATAAACTGAAATCAAAACTGAAAAGCCTCAAACAGTTCCTAGCACACAATTACACGATGTTCAGAACACAATTTTATCTGGAATCTCCTAACAGGGACCGATATTGGAAAAATGCGGTAACGAAAAAACCTCACAAGAGATTATCTTCAAAAAGTTTGTAATAAATCGGCGAGACCAATCAACCTTCGGCTAATCCCGGCTTTTCTCGGGGTATCGTTAAATTTCTTCAATTTTATCTTTATTCCGTTTTAGGGTTCCGAATTTACTTTTACTTTTAATGTCACTTAGTCTGTTTTTTTAACAAACTTAACGCTTCGCACGGGTTTTATAAGGGTAAATTTGTCACACATTTTATTAAGGATCTCTAATATTTTTGGAAACAAAATATAACTTATGTTATTGGGGGATAATGTAGCTACTCAACGGTGAAAGAATTTTTCAATTCGGTCTAGTAGTTTTGGAGCCTATTCGCTTCAAACATACAAACAAAAAATTTAACTTTTCCTCTTTATATATTGGTACTAGCTGACCCGGCAAACGTTGTTTTGCCTCACTTGGGGGTATGAAAAATAGATAGTATAGCTTATATGACACGTTCGTAGATTTACCATAGCAGCGCCATCTATTGATTACTTACTCAACCCAGTCGAAAGGTATCGACATCTGTTAGAATCATTTGGAGTTAACAGATAATTGTGACTGTCAAATAATAACAGACAATAATTAGCATGGAATGTAGTAATAGCGTGGTATGGGCATGTGATGCGTAGAGAGGAGATGCATGTCACTAGGAGATGTATGGAAATCGTAGTGGAAGGAAGAAGGGCAAGAAACTACATTATCCCCGAGTAACAAAGGCTATATTTTGTTTCTCTTTTTGCAACTATAGATTATTTTATAGCCCGTGCGAAGCCGGGACGATCTGCTAGAATGGTTATAAAATTTTAGAAAACGGTACGGAACCCTTCGTCACAAGTCCTACTCTCACATGGCCGGTTTTATTCTTTATTTATTTTTACCAGATATCGGCAATTCTCGGACGCGGTTATTGAGTTGTATTTTGGTCGAGCTTGTAACAATTATATTTTGACAAAAGGGTTTTTTTCCTTTGAAATGTTTTGTTAGAAAAGTAACATGTTTTGGTTTGGGTAATTTGTTTCTATTGTCTGTTAGAAAAGAAATAAACGTTTGTCCTATATTTTTTTCGTATTCTAATATTTTGAATTAATATGATATAATTAACCGACTTCAAAAAGGAGGAGGTTATATATTCGACGTGTATGTATTTTTTTTTTTTTTTATGTATGTTCACCGATTTCTCAGCCATTTGTGGATCGATTCTCAAAATTCTTTTTTTAATTGAAAGAGCATGGTTCTGAATTGGTCCCATTGTCACCAAAACTGGTTCTGATGATGGACTCCTAGGGAAATCGAAGAAAAACCTAAAAAGTTAGGTTATTTTTACGCATGTAGAGAGATTCACGCTCGTTTGGCTGTACTGATATTCATGCAATTTGAGAAGAAAATAGGTAAGACAATATGTGTTAACACACACGCTACTTTTTATCCCGAAAATAAATACTATTCCCGTGGGATGCACCAAATAACATATAAATCTTTTTAACTTCTTCACGCTCGAACGGTTGTACTGACATTGATGAAATTTGGAATGAAGATAGGTAAGACTATGTGTTTACACATAGGCTACTTTTTATCCCGAAAATAATTATTGTTCCCGTGGGATGCACCAAATAACACATGACACACTGATTTCGCTAAAATTTGATATAGGGGGTAGACTAGACCTTGTATAACACGAAGGTTACTTTTTATCTTAAAAGTCATTGCTATTCCCGTGGGATGCCCAAATAACTCGATAACCTATTTTACTTCTTCGCGGCAATACAGATTTCGCTTATAAAATCGGCAGCTTATAGTCTGGCTAACAAAAGTAATCTGACGCGATTATCGAGGCTTAGCAACGGCCCATGCGGCAAGTCTTTGGATGGGTGACCATGCACAAGACTTCCATAAAAAAATGTGATATTTTCATCTGGGCGTTACTGTGCTTCGGATAACACGTTAATTTGTTGGGCCTGGACCACTACTCTTAGTACAAGCAGGGGTCAAACTAAATCAGGGGCTTGAAAAACTCTCGACGCCAGAGCTTGGCCACTTGGGTCATACTTAGTGGAAGAAGGAACTGTAAAATTTTATATATAAATAGACAAGATCCACGAACGGATAAGGAAAATATTTACGCGCTCGTTTCGCTAGGAGTTATCCCGCTTCGTTCGAATTTCCCCCAGGATGTTCTGGGCTTATGATACTCCAAATATTATATAATTTGTGCTGCTTTGGACTTCTAACGGTTCAAACAAATACGGTGAAAATTTTCGCGCTCGCTTCGCTCGCAATTGGTTCTAGTACGTTTTGACACAACAAACATTATGTAATTTGTGCTGCTTTGGACTTTTTTATGCTCAAACGGTTGGAACAAATACGGTGAAAATTTTCGCGCTCGCTTCGCTCGCGCATAGCTCGCTTCGCTCGCGTATAGCTCGCTTCGCTCGCGTCCACCTCTTTTCGCTCGCGCATAGCTCGCTTCGCTCGCGTCCACCTCTTTTCGCTCACACTTGGTTCTAGTACGTTTTGACACAACAAACATTTTGTAATTTGTGCTGCTTTGGACTTCTTTATGTTCAAACGGTTCGAACAAATACGGTGAAAATTTTCGCGCTCGCTTCGCTCGCGTCATCTCTTTTCGTTCGCACTTGGTTCTAGTACGTTTTGACACAACAAACTTTATGTGATTTGTGCTGCTTTGGACTTTTTTATGCTCAGACGGTTGGAACAAATACGGTGAAAATTTTCGCGCTCGCTTCGCTCGCGCATAGCTCGCTTCGCTCGCATCCACCTCTTTTCGCTCACACTTGGTTCTAGTACGTTTTGACACAACAAACATTTTGTAATTTGTGCTGCTTTGGACTTCTTTATGTTCAAACGGTTCGAACAAATACGGTGAAAATTTTCGCGCTCGCTTCGCTCGCGTCATCTCTTTTCGTTCGCACTTGGTTCTAGTACGTTTTGACACAACAAACTTAATGTGATTTGTGCTGCTTTGGACTTTTTTATGCTCAAACGGTTGGGACAAATACGGTGAAAATTTTCGCGCTCGCTTCGCTCGCGTATAGCTCGCTACGCTCGCATCCGGCTCGATTTGCTCCCAATTGGTTGCCTGCCTGGCACACGCCAAATTTTTTCATCGTAAAGTTTATTTGGCTCTCCATAGCTAAAACTTAAACAAAATATCATTACCAACCACTAAAAATGTAAAAATAAAATTGTTTTAAAAAACAAACAACCGATTTCAAAAACACAACTAAAAAGGGAAAAATAATTTCAAGCCTAAATCAAATCAAGAATATATAAATAGAATAAGAGAGTTAATTTCATGTACTTATAAAAAACTATTTGCCATTTTTAGTAATCCTGTATTCTTGAAGTCGGTGCCATCTAATAAGAACAAATTAATGTTTGTTAAAAAAAACTATTTTCAATTGTCTTTTTTTGCTGGCACCGACTCCAAGAATACAGGATTACTAAAAATGGCAAATAGTTTTTTATAAGTACATGAAATTAACTCTCTTATTCTATTTATATATTCTTGATTTGATTTAGGCTTGAAATTATTTTTCCCTTTTTAGTTGTGTTTTTGAAGTCGGTTGTTTGTTTTTTAAAACAATTTTATTTTATAATCCTACTAATAATAAATGCGAAAGTTTGTGTGTGTGTGCATGTTTATATCTAATAATTATGGAAGTTATGACTCATGTTAGTTAGATTTGTATTTTTAGGTTTAACTTAAATATGTGTAAATAATTTAATGTAATGTAATTATTATTCTCTTAATTTAATGAAACTAATGATTTATCTATATATTTAGTGGCCGAGGCTAGGGAAGCGGAACGTAGGACGTCCAGCGGCAAGATGGGTCGATGACATTACAGCTGTCGCGGGTCGAACCTGGACTAGATTGGTACAGGACCGAAACAGATGGCATGACAAGAGAGAGGCCTATACCCAGCAGTGGGATAGAACAGGCTGTGGATGATGCTAATGATGAATGATTTATCTACAATTATGAAACTATTGTTAATTGGTCTATGTACCGTTTTAATTAAATTCAATAAATAAATAAAGAAATAATTATATTTATCAATAATTTAGCTATAATCAAATAACTGGCTCAGTTAGAGTCGTCTCGCACACTAAGGTTTCTTTGCTATTATCGGTACTGTAATATATTAACGGTTCAAAAAAATCGCGTTCGTAGACTTTTAAATTTTATAGTACTTACTGAAAAATACGTTTATTTTAAGTAAGAAGTACTTTTATAAATACATATTATCAAATCAATTAATTCAAGTAAAACTAATCTAAAATATTATTAAAATATTTTTTTATTTTATCTAGATCATTTAAATCGACTTTATTTAAATAATGTGTAGAATAGTATTTATATTTTAGGCCTAGCGCCATCTTTTAAAAGACGCCATTGTGCGTTATCCATATTTATCGGAGATCTACTTCTTGCAGGTTCCTTCTAGTATGTTCAAATATATATTTTATTCTGTTTTAAGTACTCGCTATCACGGATTATGAGATACAGCCTGGTGACAGATGGGTAGACAGACAGACAGTAACGAAGTCTTAGTAGGGTTCCGTTAGTACCCTTTGGGCACGTAACCCTAAAAAAATACAAAAACAATACTTCAAACAATAAAACGAAAATTACACCAAATCGCCAATTCCAAAAATGGGACCGCAAAATTACGACGCCATATGTAACGCGAGAAAAACCGGTAAATTTGCGAAATCAATCATAAAAAAACCGGTACGATGGGCCATATCTCACCCGTATCTCATACTCTGGCATCTATTACATTTTAGCCGACTTTTATTAGCGGAAATATTTTACGCGCGACTGTACACAATTCCATGTGTGGCCGTAAAAGGAGCGACGGTGAATGCGTGGCTAGGGACAGGGGTGGCCATGATTATCTGCATTCTGGGACATTTCTTTGTCAAAGTTTGACTTTGTCTTTGTTCTCTTGTGTGATAATATCACAGCGGAAATACACTAGATATTTAATTTTGTCTTCTATTTACAATGGATTTCCGCAAAGTAACGCCTGAGTCATTAAGTTATTTTTCTTAATACTTGACGACCTCATTGGCGTACAGATTACCATGCCGGACTGCCAATCAGAAGGTTCCGGGTTCGATTCCCGGTACGGCCAACATCTTTGTGATCAACCAAATTTGTTGGCTGGGTATTAAATATTATATGTGTCTATATAAAATATGTATCTATGTATATGTAGTATATCAATTGTGTTAGCTACCATATCAAGAACTAGAAATGGTTCAGATAGGAGTTAACCAGCCGTGTGTAAAAAAGAAATACAATTTCATAGTCCAGCCATGATCCACTTTAGGCTAGAGGCTCACTGACTCGTGTGGTTACGCATGGTCAAATGCCTTTTTTTGCATAAAGCATAAACATAAACAGCCAAAACTATACGTTCCCACTACTGAAACTAGGGGCCTTCCCCCACAAAGAGAGAGATATAGGCCATAATACACCATCCTCGCCAATTTTGGGTTGGCGGGTGACACTCGCCTTCGGATGTTGTGGTGGCAAACATGCCAGTCAACACCGAGCCACACTCGCTTTTTTTTGGCTTGGTGGAAATGCATTTAAGCATGCCCGCCAATCCTCGGGGGAGGCGGCGGGGTATATCGGGCTCGGTGCCAGAGTAGCGACCACTACCGGCTAAAACCTCCATGGTGATCCTTCGTTGCGCCTTAAAGCCGGGGGCTGGTACACATACGTACTCTTTCTTAAACCACCCCGGTAAAAAGCGTGGCAAATGGCTAGCTATAATGTGTTGAAAATACCATTTTATAACAATTATCATGATCGCATATCATTGTAAAAGTAAAAATCCTCAAAAATGTAGATGTTAAATATAAATAAGCTAGTAACCGACAAAGTCTGAGTCGGACAAGTGATTTTGTAAAAAGTGTATGTTATAAAGAACATACGCGCGTAAAAATCGCGTTTTATTAGATTTTTTCAGTATTGAAATTTTGAGTGAAATTCTCTGAATATTCCAAACTTTCTGGCAAACACAATGGAGACAACGCCAGGTTGTATCTCTATATACGCGATTTATTAGTATAAATCTCGTTGGTGGATACCAAAAAACGTGTACGAAACATAAAAACTTATTACCCAAAATAGATCCTTGACCACCACAACTCATCTGATGGTTAGTGATATTGTGGTATACGGCGGAGTGCGCTCATCTTGAAGAAACCGTTTCACTCTCACTTTGAATTTTTTTAGGTTACAATCATTGGGAAACAGGGAATTTGGCATGGAATTCCAAAGCTTCAACAACAGATGGAGCCAAAACGCTTAGTGCGTGCCTTAAGTACTTCTGCCGTATGCTGATGCCTCCTAGGCGTTTCCATGGTCACCCATTGTATTCCTGCCCCCTTAACCATTCCATGACGACTTCGTTGGCGTAATGGTTAACATGCCAGACTGCCAATCAGAAGGTTCCGGGTTCTATTCCCGGCACGACCAACATCTTTGTGCTGAACTGAATTTGGTGGCTGTCGGTCTGGGTGCCAAATATGTATCTATATTAAATATGTATGTATGTATATGTAGTATATCACTTGTGTTAGCAACCATAATACGAACTAGAAATGATTCAGTATGGAGTTAACCAGCCGTGTGTTAAATGTGTCCTAATATTTATTTATTTTTTATTCCTCGAAAACTTCACAGCATGGTCACTCCACCTTGACGTAATATCAGATTGGTAAGTGCTATAAAACATACAACATTACAATGCCAGCAATAAAGGCAATTCCTACGGACCCCATACAAAATTTGGGTTTATTGTTTTTCATAAAAATTGTTGCCTCGATTAGTGGTAGTCATTACAAGCTATACTTCAAAACTGATAATAAAACTGGTATTGCCAGAATGATTACTGAAACTAGCTCTTAGCCGCGGCTTTTATTATGTTTATTTTAGAGGTCCCGTTGTTTTCATAAAACAAACTGTATTAATATTTTTGCAAATTATACCACACGCATCTATTGTCACGGTCAAAGTAGCGTAGCATTTGTACGTTGCGTTATACAAGGTGTGATAATATTAAAAAGCGTAGCGCGACGGTGTTTGGATGGATGACCATGGGCATTGCTGTCGTTTTTAAAGTGGTATTTTCATCTTGGCACTACCGTGGGTCGGATGACACGTTAAATTCAGGTTCAATTACATATTTTTTTAGAAAATACTAACTTATCAAACGAGAAATTTATATATTACTGAATATTAATATAAATATTTCATCAGTGAAAATATTAAAGCGAGTGTGGCATCGTCAAGCATCGTGAGGAAACCGACACGTTTGAGGACTGCAATATCCGAATATGTGTGTCATCCGCCAACCCGCACTTGCCCAGCGTGGTGGATTATGGCCTATATATCGCTCTTCATGAAAAAAGGCCCCAAGTCCCAGCTGTGGGATAGGGTGTAGTATATCTGCTTATGCTGAATATCTATTATTTTATGTATCAATACTGAATAAAAAACATTCGTTTAATAATGCAGAATATGTACTTATATAAAATTTCTTATAATACAAATAGCGAAAGTAATTCTATACTTGCTCCGATACTCGGAAGCGTCCAAATTAACTGATTTCCGCTTTGTTGTACCAATAAGTAGGTTAAACATTTGTCGATTTCAACTTGTTAAAAGTTGCCTAATTCCATTGTGGAGTAACACGAGTAACAGATAGGAAGTATGAGAATTATTTATTTTTATCATATGTACACATCTTTTCCTGTTGCGTTCTTCTGTAAGAGAACAGGAAAGTCTTTGAAAGCTTCAGCGAAAAGCTGTGGTCGAAGATTACCCATGAAGCCGTAGGTAGATGTAGTAATAACTTAGTTTGAATAAACTCTTTTCTAAACTTTATTTCCTGTGATAATGAATATAATGGTATAAAGTGTTAGTTTAAAAAACGAATTTGCTACAAAAAATCAGAAATCTTCTTCTTCTTCAACCTTTTCCCACTAGGTGGGGTCGGCACAGCAAGTTTTCCCCTTCCACGCGATTCTGTCAGCTGTCATATCTACATTCACTCTCTTCTCTTTCATATCCTCTTTTACACAATTCAGCCACGTCTTCCTAGGTCGACCTCTACTTCCGCTACCTCGTACAACCATATCCATATCTCAAAAAATCATACAAAATCAATATTTAAATTGCAACACTTATAAGTGGTATCTAGCGAGCTCAAAGATAAATGTGATGTCCAAGGTTACGTGGCTACCATGCTAGTTTTTTTCCTTTTCCAATGCTGGAGACCTATTTTACGCTATCCATTTCATACTAGTTCTCGCTTGCCTGCCTCTTGCACTTGAATTCTTCATAATTTATTTTCTCAAATTGTATTGCCTTGCTCATCAGTGGACGCAAGTTATCAAATCACAATAAGGGTCGTTATTTATTATTTAAGCATCAAATAGATATGAAATAACAATAGGTTGGTCAACTAAAATACAGATTTGCGATAGCTTCGAATTATGTGAGTAATGTGATAAGTGCAAATAAATTCCTTAACTACCTTCAAGCGGTGTTGTAGTGAATCTAGCTGCTCCGCATTTTTTTTACAGAAGCATCTGAACCGTAATAGTAAGCATATCTTTAAATAAATTCATATTATATAGTATTGAAATTACAATCTCTAACGTTATTATTTATTTTAATTTAAAAATTGGCCAAGTGCGAGTTGGACTCGCGCATGAAGGGTTCCGTACCATTGTTGTATGGGAGACCCCCTTAAATATGTATTTATTTTTTTTGTTTAATTTGATAGCTAACATCTTAATATATATAAATCTCGTGTCACAATGTTTGTCCTCAATGGACTCCTAAACCACTTAACCGATTATAATAAAACTCGCACACCATGTGCAGTTTGATCCAACTTGAGAGATAGGATAGTTTAAATCTCAAATTATAGTTGCAATTTTAATTTATTCCTAATTATTGTCTGTTATTATTTGACAGTCACAATTATCTGTTAACTCCAAATGATTCTAACAGATGTCGATACCTTTCGACTGGGTTGAGTAAGTAATCAATAGATGGCGCTGCTATGGTAAATCTACGAAAGTGTCATATAAGCTACACTATCTATTTTTCATACCCCTAAGTGAGGCAAACAACGTTTGCCGGGTCAGCTAGTACATTATATATTTTGTGAAAATTTTAAGTGTCTAGCAGCAGCGCAAGATTGTAAGGATTTTACAAAATAGACTATTTAGCTTCCCATACCACCTTATGCACAATCTAAACATCTAAGGAGGTAATCTGTGTCGACAAAGTTTTCTCTTGTTTCCTCTTAGCGCCTTTTCAATTAACTGTGTATCAGATTCTCCTACTTTGTAGCTACATTGTTAAACAGCTACGTATTCTGTGTAGGGAACGGTGACGAATTTAAATTGTTTAATTCGCTTGAGACAAAGTTTTAATAGGTGTCAATTCTAACGTAAATACAGGTGAGGTGTCAGGTTTCAACTTTTGCCTCTGTAGAAATGTCTGAGGAATTGAACAACATACGAGTATTTATGTCAGAAATTTCGAAATGAAATTCGAAGTTTGGAAGAATTAAATCCGATTTCATTTTACAATGTGTGGTATTTATTAAGCAGTTTTAGCCGCTTCTAAAAAACTAAAAGTTTTTTTTTACTAATTTTACACACGGCTGGTTAACCCCACACTGAACCATTTCTAGTTTGTGTTATGGTAGAACACAACTGATATACTACATATACATGCATACATATTTTATATAGATACATATTTAACACCCTGACCAACAGCCACCAAATTTAGTCAAGCACAAAGATGTTGGCCGGGCCGGGAATCGAACCCGGAGCCTTCTGATTGGCAGTCCAGCATGGTGACCTTTACGCCAACAAGTCACTTAAGTGTACTTATAACGTTTATTTGACTGAATCTGTAATTTAATAATATTAAAATAAATAAAATTAGGTTAAAAAACGCTCGATGCGGACTGTCTTTGGATGGGTGTGCATACACATGGCTGTCTTTTAAAAAATGGCATTTTTATCTGGGCGCTACCGTGGTTCGCATAACATGTTGTAGGTCCCGGCTGGTAGTCTTAGTACAAACTGTTAAGCCAAGTCCGAAGCCTTTGGGTGGCTGGAAAGAAACTTAACAGAAGAGCTTGACAACTTAGATATATTAGAAAAAAATAAATATTTAAACTAAAATAAATTAAAAAAAAAACAATAAAAGACAATAAAAACCAACATGCCACGTATTAAAAATTAAACAAATAACCCGCCCCTGCTCGCCCCTGTTGCAAAGAAGCCCATCACGCTCGCTGCATTACCGCGCTGAATAGTTATGGCCAACCTCTGCACCAAGAACGACCCGGAGCGGAAGTCACCGGTGGTTTTAAAATAATGTATAAAAGTAGTGTAACACAATTGGAGGCCTTATCGCTTAAAGAAGTAGTGTAACGGCGGCCTTATCGCTTAATGCAATATCTTCCAGGCTTAGCTCATATGAAGAAGAACTGAGTCTGTTCTAATGAAATTGAGAAAACAAGATCCGTAACACACGTGTGTTACGACTGATACGATTATTCATTATTTTGTAAACACACAAAGACCCAATTTCAATAAACAAACCAGAATCTGCGTTTAAAAATGTCCGCAACCAATACACGTTGGTCAATGCGTTTTAATTTCCCGTTTCTTTTGTATTGCCCAATAAAGGAAATGTTCGTCGAACCCCATTGATCGATCAATCATGTTCGTTGATTGCTCTGACTGTGTGTCAGATGTTGAAATCCATAGTTAGTAATCGTTGCAACCTAAATATGTTTTGAAGATTTAAATCCTCTTATGCCATCTCCGTTCTACTACAGAACGAGCAGAGAGGCAGTGAAGAGACACCGATACATAGTCACAGAATAATTACTTGTACTTCGTACCGAAGCTTCACTTCGCAATGGTTTTCAAAGAAATATGAACTCAATCTGATAAACAATATGATTTAATTTAGCTTGCGGTCCAGTCGAGCACGTGATGATTTCGTTGCCTACCAATTTCTTCAATCTTTTCAAAGGAATATGGGCCTTAATTCACTATGCTACGGTTCATAAAACGTTTTACATGGATATACGTAGTACTAGTTATTATTCTGTGGTATTGAAAGAGCCACATAGATTGGCCCTTTGCGCAGTGGCCGCCGCCCGTAGGTATGTTTTTAACACCTACACAGGCCTGACATAGTTGAAGTTCCAAACTTTCGTACAAAACGTTTTGCGTCAACCTTTATTGTGAGAACAGCGAAGATTTGGAAATCTCTACCTGAGTCCATGTTTCCTGAGAGGTATCATCCGGGGGTCTTCAAAAGTAGCGTTAATAGGTATATTCTAGGTAAGCGTGCCACACCGAAGCGCAGCTTAACTTCAGGCTAGCTGTAGTTATACTCATACTATTAATAATAAGAAAATTCCTTGCATGCTGGCAAAGCATTGTGACGACCTCGTTGGCGTAATGGTTACCATGCCGGACTGCCAATCAGAAGGTTCCGGGTTCGATTCCCGGCACGGCCAACATCTTTGTGCTTAACTAAATTTGTTGGCTGTCGGTCTAGGTGTTAAATATGTATCCATATAAAATATATATGTTATATATCAGTTGTGTTAGCAACCATAACACAAACTAGAAATGTTGTTAGTTTATAAGTCAATGTATACTGACTTCTGTAACACTGTTCATACTAGCATAGAAGCCAGGGCTAATATTTAAAATGTAACTTATCTTAAATATAAAATTTCCATGTCTCTCCAAAACGGCTTGACCGATTTTTCCCAAATTTCATATTTGTATTCAGTAGGTCTGAGAATCGGCTACTATCTATTAAAGTGAGGCAAAACAACGTTTGCCGGGTCAGCTTGTACATATATAGTTTCATTTCAATAAATATATATTTGATTTGAGCAACACCGCAGTAGCTAGTTTAACAAAATCGCACTAAACAAACAATAAAAAACTTTTATTGTTAGTAATTGGTGTTGATTCAAAGTTGGTATTTTGAATTGCATAGTGTTGGTACAGACCGGTCATAAAAGATGTCAATAATGATTTATTCAACGCAGAAATGTGGTGTGGATTTCAAATGTGGCTGCTAAATATGCGAGTATAAATATATTAATGGTATGAAAAAAAATGAGTGAAACTTAATGAGTTCTTGTAAATGTAGCGCCTGTAGCTCGGCTAGCTAAGGTGATTTGACGCGATCATCGAAGCTAAGCAACGGTCGATGCGGACTGTGTTTGGATGGGTGACCATGCACAAGACTGTCGTTTTTCCAGTGGCATTTTCGTCTGGGCGCTACCGTGGGTCGGATGATAAGTTAAAAAACTATATTTTAGGGTAGCTCCCATGCAACAAACGTGTAATTGACGACCTCGTTGGCGTAATGGTTACCATGCCGGACTGCCAATCAGAAGGTTTAGGGTTCGATTTCCGGCACGGCCAACATCTTTGTGCTGAACTAAATTTGTTGGCTGTCGGTCTGGGTGTTAAATATGTATCTGTATAAAATATATATGTATGTATTATGTAGTATATCAGTTGTGTTAGCAACCGTAATACGAACTAGACATGGTAACCAGCCGTGTGTGATATTTCAAAAAAAATTGGCTCTTTTTTTAAGATAATAGTACGGTACCCTTCATCCGCGACCCGCACTTGGCCATTTTTTTTTGCTGAATATTGAAATGTTTCGTATCGACCTGTTGTTCCCTAGCCCCATACTGAGAGTACACCCGATATCCTGTAATTATTGGACACGCATCGGCTCCAGTACGCAATACGTTCTGTAATTGCTCTACAATTTGTAACCGATATAACCATCTGTGCCGGAATCAATAATCTATTTATGATATGTGGAGTGAATAAATATATTCTTTTTATTTCCGTACCTAAAAGGTAAAAATAGGACTAGGTAAACTATTACTAGGCCTCCGCTGTCTGTCTGTCTTAGCGATGCGCGACTGTGAATGATTCCAGTCGAATTATTCGACTTTATAAATCATTCGACTCATTCGAATGATCTCCGAAAATTAGTAACTAACAACTTTGAATGACGTAATTCGACTGGCGGTGGCGCTAGGGAGCGGCGCGGGAGTCCGGCGAACGATTCATTCATATTTCATTCATTTGAAACTAACAAGTGACATTGACAAGATTCGCTAACAATCGAGTCAAAACGCCATTAGTATCTCCAAAACCGTAATAGCTAGAAAGCTGAAACTTTCACAAGATAAGCATTATTTTACGCGCTTTTTTTGGCTAGGTGTAAGGAGGAAAACTTGAACCGACTTGTAAAAGAGATCGAAATTATAAAGGTAATTTACAGATCAGTATATAGCATGTAAAAAAAATAATCTCGTTCATATTATTAAAACTAAATTTATATTCGGACACATTTAACACACGGCTGGTTAGCCCCATACTAAACCATTTCTAGTTCGTATTATGGTTGCTAACACAACTGATATACTACATAGACATGCTTAAAAACTTTATCTTATATATAAAATTTCCGTGTCACAGTGTTTGTTACCGTACTCCTCCGAAACGGCTTGACCGAATTTTTCCAAATTTTATATGCGTATTCAGTAGGTCTGAGAATCGGCTACTGTATATTTAGAATATTTTTTTTTATTAAGGCAAAACAACGTTTGCCAGGTCAGCTAGTATCGATATATATTTAACAGTCAGACCGACAGCCAACAAATTTAGTTCATCACAAAAATGCACATTTACTGCACTTGCATGTTTTTGCATTATATGTGTCATGTAATTAATACGCCAATAAAACTGATACGCGGTCTTTAACCTCTGCATGTTTTCCATCACATACGCAAATATAATTATAAAAACAAATTATGCGAATAAAATTTGAATTATTCACAGACCATTTAATTCGTAAATCTTACATCTTCTGTTGTATTTTTTAAGTCATATCGGTTCACACATCTTACCTGATGTGAAGCAGCGCTTATAACCAATTGGTGTGTCTCGGCGTCCTCTACAAAATTCAGTTATTCCAGACTAGGTAAACTCCACCTTTTTTTTTTTTGACTTGGAGGAAATGCAGTTACGCATGCCCGCCAATCGTCGGGGGAGGTGGCGGGGTATGTCGGGCTCGGTGCCAGAGTGATTAGATTTAGATTAAGTAATATTGAATTTGTAGTAATTAGTTATCCGTCAATAAAATTAAATTATATTAAATAAAAAAAAAAATATTTATTGTGACATGTAATCAAAATTACCAATAAATGAATTATGAGTTTATAATTCAATCAAGCTCTATATTTGGACTATTAATATTCCTACAATTCGTAGCAAATTTTTCTTAGATACTTATAATTATTTACATATTTGGTATGTACAACATACTCGTAATATACCTTACTGGTAAGAATCTTAAATATTAGAAAATATCAAATATACCAAAATAATTCTATGCCTTGAATATAAATTGTTTATTTAGCTCGATTTTTTTCGGCTAGCAACGTCTTTGAGTTAAACTCCAAATAAAGGTTAGGGTTGCCTTTGGTCAAAATTCATTGAATAACTTTGGATTTTTTCGCTACTACGGTCATCATAATCATAAATCTTTCACAGATCACCTTTGTTGTAGACCTTTTTGCGAAAAAAGGTTCTTCAATAAAGGTCAGGATCTTTTTAAATCTTAAAGTACTCTGAAATAGTTTTAAGAAGACTAACAATCGGGACCTACAATTTAACGTGCCATCCGACCCACGGTAGCGCGTCAGGTGAAAATGCCATTTGAGGAACTACAGTTTTGCGTGGTCACCCATCCAAACACCGTACGCAACAACCGTTGCTTAGCTTCGATGATCGAATCAGATCACCTTAGCTAGCCGAGCTACAGAATCTACTTTTACTGCATTTATACTTGTAATTGTAGAGATCGATTTAGTCCAAATTATAAATATTTGTGTCGGAACAAACATACGAAGATGATAATCGTAATTCTAATTTTATGACCCCCGGAGGTCACAAGGCAGATTTTATTTATTTTTGCAATAGTAATAAAACCTATTCCCTTCACCGAAAATACATCCAATTCTATGTTATCAGTGGAATGGTAGGGCACGCCCTTCTGAGATTTGAGGTCTTTACGCACTAGGTGTGTTTTACTCGTCTCCGGAGTGTTTCCTGGAGTCTCCGGAGTGTTTCTCGGAAGAATCCGGAGACCTCCGATAAGCACAGAGGCAGGTCACCGGGGGGGGGGGGGTTTTAGTGGGTACAAATCCCACATAACCTGACTGCGCCCCATAGTAGCCAGGTATCTGTTCAAGATACCTGGCTATTATGGGTAACAAAAAAGGTGTGTTTTACTCAATGTATTTTTTTAAATACATTTAACAATGATGTAAATATTTTTAGCTTTATTTACATACCTTGCACACTGCTAGTAAGGGCTCTCTTGGAAAGTGTATAGTGTTATTAGCTTTTGACGACGTCACAAACACACACACAAACACACACAGTACTTCTCGGGAAAAAGGCTCAAAAAGAAAGGTCCAATGCTTCGCAGTAGTTAACAGATTAAATTAAAATGTACTACTTCTTATTTCAAAACTTCAAACGAAGTTCAGTAATCAAACATCCGAAAGTTCGAATTTTAAATTTTAATTCCTAAATTGTCGTTTACACGCTTTTGAATAACAAATATTACCTTTTGTACAAACAACTATTATTATTATAAACAGACGATATTCAACTCTGTAATTAAGCTGTCGGTTTACAAACAAAATTAAGAATCAAGATAACTGTAATTAAAAGTCGTTATATAAAAAATCCCGGTGGGTATCGACCTTTACCTACTTGACATTCGAGCCACGGTGACTAGTACTCGCGTTGTGTAATAATCTGATAGGACTTTTACACGAAACGATACGATGGCACGATTAACAAATAGTGAAAAATCTCTCTTAAAAATATTTTTTTCCTTTTTATGTTGAGATTGGTTCGAAATTACTCAGAATTTAGGGATTCTGAGTAATTTCGAACCAATCACGACAAAGCTTCGTAAACGAATAGTACAACTCAATGTTTTTTTTGTCGTTGGCGTTTTTTGTTGGTAGCGGAAGATCCCACAAAAAGAGGGAAAAATTATTAGATAATAATAAAACTGTTAGTTTTCATATAAAATAAAATAATTAAAATACACCATAAACCCCAAATTTGTTATCTCCAAAAAGTCTTAGAAGACAAATCTGTAATAATCATAGAAATCATACTCAAGATTATACTCTAATTATTTAACTGTTTTAACCTTATAATATTGCGTTATACTAGGCACAACAAATTTACAAAATATACTTAATAATGAATTATTATAATAAAATAGTATGCAAACCAGCCAATAAAAAAAATCGTGTCGTGACGTATAAAGATGAATTCATCAAGATATCGATATGTGGAATCGAGTAAGCAACACAAATATTCGTAATAGCTTTTGCTTGTTTGTAACACGCATGGATTCCCCTCCCCCACCCCTAATTTACCCCTTTCACCCCCTTTACCCCTATCAAGGATTACGCGAATTACTGAATTAGTACATTTCAATCATGGGGAGGTATTTGGTTTATTTACATTTATAATTGGTATTTGTAATAGGGTTGTTAACGGAGTCATAAGTGGTTTCTTAACCACGCGTTAATTCCAAAATACGGCTGCGTTAAATTCGCTCAATAGTTTTATTTATTGAAAAATAATTATAATTATTATAATAATTTTAAAATAATTATAATATAGTAATTTCCATATGGAAATGGTGGGCTCTTGAAAATCACAAAGAAATTATATAAATAAATCATTTATTGCCAAAAAAATCGAGAATTGGGGTTCGGGGTTGAATCTTTGGGTCCATGGGGCCCCAACGCATGTAAGTTCTTTTTTAATCTTTCCAAACAGCTGGTGGACAGAACAAATGACCCAAGAGCTGGCACTTACCTCGGCCAACGTATAAGCTTGGCGATCCAGCGAGGTAATGCCGCCAGCATTTTAGGAACCTTACCCGTGGACACTGACTTATGTTCAATTCACTATTTATTGCCATAAGCATTAGGTTAGATGATATTATAATGGGCTTCGATCTCGTCTAGGACAGTATCCTCAGGTCAAAATGATTAAACCTGTGTACCAAATGTCTTCAAGATTAATTCAAAATTACGACTTCTATGTGAGAACCAACATACAGACAGACAGACAGACAGACAGGCAAAATTACACAGCTACTGCAGACCCCGCACTCGCTTCGCTCGTAAAATAAACTCAGTCCTAACCCATTACATTAACTGTTTGTAATAAACATCATAGAATTATCGGGAACAGATAAAAATAACTTCTATATAAGCGAAACCCGTTTACTGGCATCGTAAATTATTTATTTTATATAGCACTTAACCAGTCGTGGCAGGAGCTAAATATTACTCAGATATGTTAGTAGGGAATGTGATAAATGGTATAGGAATATTAGTATTGGGACGTAGGGAGTAAAGTTTGTTTTTCGCTATTAAATAATTTTTGGTATTGAAAATCAATAATTAGGAATTTATTTGTATACCTTTTTCGACGACCTCGTTGGCGCAATGGTTACCGTCCAGGAATGCTAATCAGCAGAAGGTTCTGGGGTCGATTCCCGCGCCAACATCTTTGTGCAAACTAAATTTTTCCAAAGTTAGCGTACTGACTAATAGTATATAATGTACTCTGTCTTTGGACATTGGTATTTCATTATTACCAAAATGCGGCTTTCGGTCACTTACAGTCATTCTGGGTCACTTTTATTGGACTGAGTTATATGAGTCACTGACTTAGACATTTTAGATGATGCAAGTTAGTAATAATATTGACATGCCAATATAAAAATAATAGATAAATAAATTTCAGGACACATTTCACACATGGCTGGATAGATAGATAAACAGATAATTATTTATTGGTCTCAAAAATGTAACTAAACTAAAATAGAAACTTATAATAAAAATAGAGTGCCACAATTGAAAGCCTTATCGCTTAAAGCGATCTCGTCCAGGATTCTTCTTCTCTTTTAATAAAAAAAGAATTAAGAAATCAATTTTAGGACACATTTCACACAAGCTGGTTAGATAGATAATTTTTTATTGAACACATAAATTAAATGTTTTCCACAATTTGCGGCCTAAAGCTATTATAATTTAGCCCATGCTAAATTATAATAGCTTGCATATGCGTTAAAAGCTTTCGATGCTTAACAACTAGTCCAAACTAGGCGTGCTCCATCTCAGGTTAGTGTCGCTTGCGTGGTTACGCGCCCAGCTGGTCAAACGCCTGGTTTGCGACACTAAGGTGGAGCAAGCGAAGTTTGGAAATACATACCGACTCTTAATTTTTATTTTATTTATTATTATAATATCCATCCAAAGGTTGCCTGGCAGAAAACACCTTAGGCGATAAGGGCGTTTAATGCACTACCTCTGTTTTTTTGTTATGTAATATTGTTTTTATTTTATTTGGTGTGCAATTAAGTAATATTGTATTGTATTACTGTGGCTGCCTAAAAACAAACCCTTGAGAAACAAAATTTCTTTAATACTATTCATTCAATATTTAAGAGCTGGGCTCTTGTCTGTGGAGTTTTTTCCAGGTAGTTCTGACTTCGGCCAAATCCTTGACCTCCCTATACGACTTTCGCCTTCTCCTTAATTTGGTCTAAATATGATCTTCTAGATCTTCCTCTTACTCTCCTGGCTTCTATCTTTCCTTCAACGATATTTTTAATGAAATTGTCATGTAGTATAAGGTGGCCAACCATCTTTTCTCTTGTGTTGTCTATTGTATTTATTGTGGTTCTTGGTTCTTGTACTAGGCAGAGTATTACTATTAAACATACGAAAAGCTATAATATTAAAATATTAATAATTATAAAACATTGTACATGTAGGCATTATTCAAGTTCAATTGTCACGTATTTGCCTCAAACTCTGGACGACGATTAACCCATAACTCATTTCTAATCATCCCGCATCTATTTCTCTTACATCTGTGTATTGGCCCATCAATTTCTGATGACGCGTCTGACAGATTTATTAACATTTTTGTGGCAGCTCCAGCGCGTAATTAAAGGCATATATTTTATTTTATATTGTGGATCGAATTCCTTTGTTAAATTGTTTGATTGTACTTTCGACAGGCGAGGGTAATGGCGTTTAAAAAGGAATTTATAATATAATATTGTTAAAGCGAAAGTTTAGAAGTATGTATATTTTTTAAATATCTGCCATAAAATATAATGCTACTAGCTGACCCGGCAAACGTTGTTTTGCCTCACTTAGGGGTATGAAAAATAGTTAGTGTAGCTTATATGACACGTTCGTAGATTTACCATAGCAGCGCCATCTATTGATGACTTACTCAACCCAGTCGCAAGGTATCGACATCTGTTAGAATCATAAAGAGTAAACATAAACACAACCATTCTCATTTATATTATTTTTATTAGTATGATAATTTGTCTATTTTGCTTCTTAACAGTCTTCATAGGGCCCGTCTATTAATCACGTGAAGTTCGAATTGTGGGAGGGGAAATTTAAAATCACGAAATATCACAGAGGAGTGGGGGGGTTGTAATAATATATCACGTGTATTTATTTTTCCGGGATACTGAAAGTGGCGTTCGTCTTTTTGGCCTCACGCTAACTTATAGTTGCTAGCTAACTTATTTTCAATAATAAAATTAGATTATACCGAAAGCTGTATTTTATAAATATTTTAAATAGCTACGAAATTGTGTAGTTATTAAACAAATCACGTAAATAGAAAGGGGGGTGGGGAGAAGTCTTAAACCTCACTATGTATCACCAAAGGGGGAAGGGGATTAAAAAAATGGTTGCCTGTAAAGCCGGTTTTACGGGCGAAGATTTTACGTGACAACGTCTGCCGCGTGCTGCGCGCGCGGCAGACCGATCATAGTTGAGTGGGAGAGAGACGCAAGGCATTCGGCGGGCCTCTCTCTCGTTCGGTGACTCATCGTATCGTTACCGGGCGTTACACTTTTTCATAAGTGACTCCCAGCCGCAACCTAATTTAAGACGTTGTCACGTCAA
Source organism: Mellilla xanthometata (assembly GCA_035578125.1). Taxonomy (NCBI): domain Eukaryota; kingdom Metazoa; phylum Arthropoda; class Insecta; order Lepidoptera; family Geometridae; genus Mellilla; species Mellilla xanthometata. Next base: position 3,590,188 of record JAPUBQ010000025.1, read on the forward strand.
AAAGCTCAAAAAAACGTCTCGTGATGAATGGATGGCCCCATAGATAAAAAAAACTGTGTTAACATACATTTACGTAGAAATAACATCAAAACACATTTATTACCTTCAAGGATAGCAAATTGTAAAACTATGTTTTGATGTGCGAAATTTTAGCACGCTAACAACGCATGTCTGTTTTAATGGACTAACCGTGACAAACGACAGAAGTCTGCCCATTAAATAGGTCTTAAAAGCTTGGATGAATATGTTTTTGGACTTAATACGTATGTAATTAAAAAAAATATATATATATATATAGATATTTTTTTAATATTAGGACTCATTTTACACACGGCTGGTTAGCCCCATACTGAACCATTTCTAGTTCGTATTATGGTTGCTAACACAACTGTTATACAACATATACACACAAACATATATATACATATTTAACACCCAGACCCACAGCCAACAAATTTTTAGTTAAGCATAAAGATGTTGACCATTGCGCCAACGAGGTCGTCATTAAAATAATGTGTTTTTTAATTCATTAAAATAATGTGATTTTTTGGAAATTTTAGAATGAGTTAAAAAAAATCGTCGCGACACCACACTGTTCAATGCGAAATAGAAATGAAAATATCCGGCTCGCTTTCTATACGAGAGAGAGAGAGAGAGAGAGAGACAGACAGAGAAACATGCGCACGCCGCACAGCTTACAAAAGCTTACTATAGCAAAAAGTGTCGTGACAACTTTTCGTTAGAATTTTTCCGTCTACCCCCCTTTCACAACGCGCGATAAGGAACTTCGTTCCAATACTGGTATAACTTAACGAGTCAAGCTAAGCTGTATTATCTAATTTTATCCGGGATAAAGAGTACATAACTATCCCTATACCAAATTTCATGCGATTCGATTCATCCATTTGAGCGTGAAATAGTTATAACAAACATACACAAAAATTTTCACTTTTACAAAATTAGTGGGATAAAAGTTACTATTTTCTTGTCCATCCGTTTATTAATTAAAACTCAGGTTGTTTGTTTGTCCTACCTGTCGTTTAAATAAATTGTAAACAACAACTTCAGCGTTATCCATTACAAACGACTATTAACGAGTTTACTCGAAATTGCTCTGATAAATATTTTGTTATTCAAAACTTTACGTAAAACAGAACTTGTACAACTTTAATTACTTTCATGATTTATTTGCCGCGCCTTGCTTGTTGGGTTTAGGGTTCCGTACCTAAAAGGTAAAAACGGGACCCTATTACTAAGCTTCCGCTGTCTGTCTGTATGTCTCCAGGCTGTATCTCAAAAACTGTAATAGCTAGAAAGCTGAAACTTTCACGATATGTATTTTAAATGCCGCTATAACAACAAATACTAAAAATAAAAAATAAAAATATTAAGGGGGGCAGTAACAGTACCGCCGTACAGTAACGTGTTTTTTTTTTCGTATTATTTTTGCTAAATATCAATAACTATAACTGCTAGACACTTGTAATTCTCACAAAATATATATGTATATTAGCTATCAAAATAAATTATAAAATTTAAATTAAATAAATATTTGAGTGGGACTGCAATACAACAATGGTACGGAACCCTTCATGCGCGAGCCCAACTCTCACTTGACCAATTATTTATAATTTACAACTTAATAGTTTTTAAAAGAGTAGGAAATATATGTAAGTGTTTTCGGCTAATTAGCCCAAAGGATGTTGATGATAGGAATAGGGTGTATAGGCTTATATTCTCTTCTTCTTCTTTACCATTTCCCACTAGGTGGGATCGGCGCAGCCTGTTTTTCTCTTCCACGCCACTCTATCAGCCGTCATCTCCACATTCACTCCCTTCTCATTCATATCCTCCTTCACACAATTCATCCACGTCTTCTTTGGTCTACCTCTCCTTCCGCTACTTCTTACAATCATATCTATACTTCTCCTAGTCCTAGGGTGTATGGGCTTATATTATAGATACCTATTTGAAGCGACGACGGCTCAGTCTGGCGTGCGGGGCCGCGTCACGCCCGTGGTTCTGGGTTCGATCCCCGCCAATGAGCTCGAGAAGTCATTTTCATTAATGAAGTAACAAACATACTTACACACAAACCTTCGCATTTATAATATTACTAGAACTATACATATTCTTACTATTTCGGTATTAAAGTGTATAAAGTAAGTTTTATGTTATTTCATAAAGAAATCTTATATATAAAATTTCCGTGTCACAGTGTTTGTTACCGTACTCCTCCGAAACGGCTTGACCGATTTTTTCCAAATTTTATATGCGTATTCAGTAGGTCTGAGAATCGGCTACTGTATATTTAGAATATATTTTTTTTATTAAGGTAAAACAACGTTTGCCAGGTCAGCTAGTAAATAAATAATAATGATAAATAAATTTCACACACGGCTGGTTAACCCCACACTGAACCATTTCTAGCTCGTATTATGCTAATAGATATACTACATATACATAAATATTTTATATAGATACATATTTAACAACTAGACCGACAGCCAACAAATTTAGTTCAGCACAAAGTTGTTTGCCGTGCCGGGAATCGAACCCGGAACCTTCTGATTGACAGTCCGGCGTGGTAAGCATTACGCCAACGAGGTCGTCAGAAAGGCTGGATTAAAGCTATTACTTTCAGAAATACTCATAGTGTGGCAACATTTTGCGAGTTAATTATTATTGGTGATACAATGATTATCTTTTTATAGATATTGTAATACCTCTTTCAAATGTGTATTTTTTTAATATTGAAATACATTTTTACTACACGTTGTAATATGTTAGGATAAATTAATTTACTTTCTCTTTTTGTTAATATTTTAGTTACTATGTATGTATTTGTATTTTGAAAGAAAGAAAGAAAAATATTTTTTATTTGGGCAAACACAAAACCTAAAACAAACGTATAAATTAAAAATAAGACACCTTAGTTTGTCGCAACACATTCGCAACTCAGCAATTTTGCAATAGACTATATTATATTTTTGTATGTAAAGTAATGACAATTAACACATTAAATGTACTCGTATATGATGAAACAAACAGCAAATCAGATTTTTCATAACAATATCAACCATCACCATTAAAACCTCAAAATAAAAACCCTAAGAAGCTATATTTTTAATATACTCGTAGATTCTCAGTGGTTCAATTTCTTTTTCCAACTCGAAAAAAGTGTGAATTAGATAGATAGATATTTTTTTTATTTCCCACTAACTACATTAAATTATACACAAAAGAAACTTATAACTAGTGCTGAAAATGCCGGCCTTATCGATAAAAGCGATCTCTTCCAGGAAACCAGAGGAAGGACAGTGATATAAAAACGAGATAGGGGAGTACAAAAAAGGCGACCTTATCGCTAAAAGCGATCTCTTCCAGGCAACCAGAGGAAGGACAGTGATATAAAAACTAGAGTACAAAAAGTATATTTAATATATACAAAGATATTGTAGGCTCTGTATAATTAGATTCCGTCTTCTCGCTATAAGTGTACGAGCAGGTACCGAAATATGTAGTTACTCGTTCAAAATGTCGTGCCCTTTAAAATATAAGGCTAATTATTTCCATTTTTTACCAATAAAGAAACATAATTCAAGAATTTATATTCAAAATAAATCTAGACTACTTTGAGATAAATCTCACTACAGATTTACGAGATAAATTTGGCACCTTATTTCACGCTACGAGTATGTAACATTACCTAGAATCTAGCCGCAATAATCTGTGGCTCACGTAATATATTTCCGTGACGTCAGTTTATAATAAAAAAAAAAAAAATCATATAATATAATAATAATTAAGCGTGCATGTGTCATTTTCGCGCTCTCACTGCGTCCTTAATGGACGCTATTATGGATAAATATTTTCACAGATTATTTCATTATTTTTGAGTTTAAAATACGACATTAAATTAAGTGGTTTTTAATGGCTTTTGATTTATTCAAAGCTTTTAATATTGGGCGAGAAAATGAAGCAATTGATGAAGTATAGTATAGTCCTCTTTAAAATATACCAATATTATAATGAGGAAAAGTTTTTGATTGTTTAACGCGAATAGGCTCCGAAACTACTGGTCCGATTTGAAAAATTCCTTCACCGTTGGGAAGCTACATTATCCCCGAGTAACAAAGGCTCTATTTTGTTTCTCTTTACAACTTGGATTATTTTATAGCCCGTGCGAAGCCGGGACTGGCTAGTCAGTGAATAAAACATCTGAAAGTTCATGTCCACACACTTGCAGTATTGTGTTTTCTATTTACATTGTTATCAAATGTCGTATTGTATGGATCCGATTGTTGGGCGACGAAAGTAGTGCATGAAAGAGGATTGCATGCGGCAGAGATGCGAATGTTGCGATGGATGTGTGGAGTAACAAGAATGGACAAGGTAAGAAATGAGTAATCACTCTATTCCGTTATCAGTAACTCTGTTTTACGTCACCAGTAACCGTCTATTACGTCACTAGTAACTGTCTATTACGTCACCAGTAACTGTCTATTAAGTAACCAAGTTACTCTGTATTAGGTTACACGTAACTCTCTATTACGTTATAAGTAACCCTGTATTACGTTACGGTAACTCTGTATTGCGTTACCAGTAACTCTCTATTACGTTACCAGTAACTCTCTATTACGTTACATGTAACTCTCTATTACGTTACAAGTAGCCCTGTATTGCGTTACAAATAACTCTATATTGCGTCACAAATGACTCTATATAACGTTACTAGAAACTCTATTACGTTATCAGTAAAATGAATATTAGTAGTATTATAATAATTGAATTTAATTTTATCCTTTGATAAAAAAAATTATTAATTGACGTGTAACTTTTGGTGTTACCAATAAATAATTTGTATTTGTAGTAACTTTGTATTACTTCAGGAAGTCTCTGTAAAATACATTATTATTGTGAAAGAGCAATGAGAACAGATCATAAGATCGTAACAACTCTCTATAGTATTTCCCTGTCCTTGATTCGCCCAAAGGGAAGTCGGAAAACTCAATTGGCTTGAATAGCCGTGCTAAGTGATTATGCAAGCACAGAAGGTTTGCTCGTTATATTTTTAAACCTCTTCGCAAAAATAACAGGGTATTCTATAAAAATAATCTTTATTTGAGGTAACATAACATAACCCACATGATAATTTGAATGATATATAAAAATATAAAGTATTACCGTAGACAAAATATACTAAAGTTTAGTATTTATATAATATACTACAGTTTAGTAAAACAAAAAGACAAAAACTACTAAAGTTTATACTAAACTTTAGTATATTTTGTCTATGGTATTACTCACAAATAATTAAAAAAATATCGTGTGAACTGATAGACGGATGAACTGATTTTAATTAAACTTTGATAAACATAGTATTCAATATGGCCACGATCACAAAATTATGATTTTGTGTTTTTTTTTTTAAACTTGTTAATATTGTTTTTTTTTGTTTAGTTTGTTTTGTTGTGTAGGCAGCGTCAATTAAAGCTATTATACTTAATTTAATATGTATATGTGATCATTAGACAATAAAGACACTAAATTAAAATAAAAGCAATATTGCAATCGGTAAACCTATAAATCCTATAATGATAACTAAACAGATTCAAAAACGAATTTCTAATCGATAGCCAAACTTAAGTGTTAGCCGAGGTACGCACCAGCTTCTTAAAAACATTGGAGCATTTACAATTATTAAAAAAAAGCTAGTTTGATTTTACTATTGGTAAAGTTTTTGACGTGACAACGTCTTAAATTAGGTTGCGGCTGGGAGTCACTTATGAAAAAGTGTAACGCCCGGTAACGTTACGATGAGTCACCGAACGAGAGAGAGGCCCGCCGAATGCCTTACGTCTCTCTCCCACTCAACTATGATCGGTCTGCCGCGCGCGCAGCACGCGGCAGACGTTGTCACGTAAAATCTTTGCCCGTAAAACCGACTTTACAGGCAACCATTTTTTTTTATTCATTTTAGATTTGTAAATATGTTTATTACTTTTTGATACTGATGCAAAAAAAACCTATAAAATACCAGTGTGACCGTTTTTCTATGCGAAAATATTAAGATGCCTTACGTGAACAGTTTACATTGTTCTATAAAATACCGTTATTTAAAAGTTGACCTTCTGTTTGTTTACTATTCTATCACTGACGACGTTACAGTCCTTCAGCCAATCACGCTCGATCAAGGACTTTGTTTGCGGAAGCCAAATGCCGGCAATTTGATGAAAGAATACTTAGTAAAGGTCCGTTGATTGTTTTTTCCCTTTAATGACGCGAGTACTGCGTATCTGCATTCAGTGAAAAATTAAAATGAAAAATATATATTTACTAACTTATTGCTAGATTACATATTCTCTTGTGACTACTTAACTAGGCAAGGCCTGAATCTAAGTAGTCCAATTCAACCTGTTGCAACTTAAAATAAACTTAACCTCTAACAAGACAGTACAACAAATAAAACATCATACAAATAAAATAATGAATACGATAACATACGATAATATTACAAGTATATGTGTAAGTGTGTATGTTTGTAACTTCTTCACGCTCAAACGGCTTAACCGATTTTGATTAAATTTACTATGAAGATAGTTTAGACTGTGTATCAACACATAGGTTATATTTATTCTGGATTAACTTATTTTTGTCTCGGATTAACGCTCGCGCTGGTAACACCGCAGGACGCAGATAGTGTATTATAAATGAATAGCCGGGTCCACACAGAGCGAGCAGCCTCGCGAGGCATTTGCCGCGCGAGGCTGCTCGCTCTGTGTGGACGTGCCTCGGCCGAGGCAAGCGCGCGCTCTGCCGCGGGCGAGCGACCGAGCGCCCGAGCCATCGAGTGTCGGCTTTTGAATTTGCTCAAAGGCGCCTCAGTCGCCTAGTTATGTCATTGTTGCACTAAATAGGCGCGTCCACACAGAGCGAGCAGCCTTGCGAGGCATTTGCCGCGCGAGGCTGCTCGCTCTGTGTGGACGCGCCTAATACAAAGTGCCAAAGTCTGCGCGAATAATAAACTTCCAAACTTATAAATTACGAGCTAAAATTTTAATCCGACCGTCAATTTGTCAATACTTGATAATAAATCATTAAATCCCCCATATTAAAGCACACATGGGTTTTAATCGCCCTACTTTTGGGGACTACTTTAATCACAGACCGGTCAGTTGCCGTAATAAATGGCTTTTATAGATCGATTTATCATTTGATTTATTGATGAAATTACGACAAATTAATTGTGAACACGTGAGACGTCTGGAATAAGAGTACGTAAAATAAAGTGAGCAAAATTACTGTAAATAAATATTTATTACTAGCCGTTGCCCGCGGCTCCACCCGCGTGTACTTTTTACTTTCAACCCCAATGGCATCGCCCTTAATGCACCCCTGGCAAATATATTATTAATTGTATATTAACCATTGAATAAATTACTATCATAAAAATTTTCAAGACTAACTTGATAAATAAAGAATTTTCCATACAAACTTTCACCCCCCATTACAAACCCTTAGTTCACCCCTGGCAAAAAAACTTGATACCATTATTTTAAATTTTACTTAAACTATACATATTTCAAATTTCACAGCTGGAAGTTCAAAAGCCAAGAAGTTTCATACAAACTGTTTTACCCCCTTTCACCCTCTTAGGGGTGGACTTTCCAAAAATCCGTTCTTAGTACGCGTCTACGTACTAATACAAATACACCCTCCAAATTTCACACTCCTAGGACCAGCCGTTTGGGCTCTGCGTTGTCTATAGATGAATGAATGAGTCAGGACAAAGAGTCTTATAGTATAGATAGATAACTTTATTTTGTTCACTGTTTACACCAGGCACTGTTTTTAGGCATTTGACCAGCGGTGCGCGTAATCGAACGAAATAGCGATACTCCGGCCTGAGGTGGATGGAGTATGTCTAGTCTGAAATAACTGGCTCTAAAGCGGCTGCGGGAACACACTGTTATGTGCTAAGCAATAGATTTTTCAACTTGAGTGTGGTAGTTAGCCAGGAAAGTACTAGAAAATGCTCTACCACCATACTTTGCTTTTCTGTCAAGATCTTGCCCCTTTAATTTATGTCATTCAGTTTTCAAAGGCATTTCTTAAAGATTTGACCACAGTTTTTATACTTGACGGCACAATAAAACTTAACCTTTTTACAATAAAAAATTAACCACGTTCTTTTACTTGGGTGTTGTTATATTTTCTTCTTTTAGCAACTCTTTATTGAAATGTTATATTTAGGTTTTGTTTCGCATGGCTTCGTTTGTCGAACGAAGAACGAAGATTACACTGGCAGCCATTGTGATTAATTTTATCAAGCGCAAACTGAGGAGGGCACAGTTGAGTGTATGTCAGTAGGTAAAGTTTTGAAAATTAACATTTTGCTGTTACTTTTATTTTACTGTTGCTCTCCAGCAACCAGTATTATGCTGAGTTGAGGCTGTGTTTTGACAAATTAAAGTTTATTATGTGTCCAATTTAATTTTAATTATTGTATTTTGTCTTGTGTAGATTAATTTGTCACAATAAACTATGTTCTTTCTTTCTTTTTTAAATGCATATGTATTTATCTATTCTAGCTTGCTTACTTACTACTTCTACTTTAATTTTTTTCATCTACCCCGTGATAAAATCCATACTTATTTATCTACCCCGTGATGTTACCCGCGTTAATCCGGGATAAAAATAGCTTGTGTATTAGTCTAGGAAGTCTGAAAGTAGCTCCAGTGACAGAGAAAGTGAAGAGTGGAAAGTTATCTTGGTATGGGCATGTGATGCGTAGAGAGGAAATGCATGTGACTAGGAGAAGTATGGATATGGTTGTACGAGGTAGCGGAAGTAGAGGTCGACCGAGGAAGACGTGGCTGAATTGTGTAAATGAGGATATGAAAGAAAAGGGAGTGAATGTGGAGATGACAGCTGACAGAATCGTGTGGAAGTGGAAAACATGCTGTGCCGACCCCACCTAGTGGGAAAAGGTTGAAGAAGAAGAAGATTAGTCTAGGTTGTAAGTTACACGTACCTCCAAACCAATTTACAATTGAATCCTTTCAGCCGTTTAAGCGTCAAGGAGTAACAAATAATTACACACAAACACTCACACACACGCATACACACAAACACACGCACACACATACTTTAGTCATAGTAATTTAATTGGGAAGGCATTTGAGTTGTGTTTCGAGTCGTACTAAACCCGTTCTGGAAAAGTACGAATTATTTATTCGCTTGTTTGAAACTCATCCTACTCGTCTTTTTACTCTACGGCAGCCAGTCTTCTGTAAAACTCAGTGAACATAGCCTCTACAAGTACACAGTTAATAAAGTAGGAAATGTCTATCCGATCTGACAGGAAACCAATATGTGAAGGTTGCGGTCGGACATATCAGATGAATGGCAAAATGGGTTTTATTTTTACCTTATTTCTGTTTGGTTTTCTTACAGACCGACCTCTAAGAATAGAATGTTCAGTTCAGTTTATTTTATTCAATATAGGTACAAACGTGCTGCTATGAATGTCAGTTTACAATAGTAAAATGTTCAAAGAAGTCATGAATAAATTAAAATTATAAATCATATTATTAAATTTTAAAAATAATTATTTGCAGATAATAATTTGATTAACATTAGGGAAGCCTCCCAAACTACTAACCTCCAAAACTCGTTAATTGAATAATAAATATGCTCTTTACAAGGGAAATTTGCAGAGTCTTGAGCATCGCCGCCTGGTGGCCAGCCTTTCAGCCTTTTTTCGGTGAGTTTGCGACGGAATTGCATGAGTTGATTCCCCCGCCCCATTCCACTACCGGACGAGCAGGGAAACACCAAAGCGGCATCGTTATACCGTGGAGGTTCCAAAGGCGCGTACTAAGCGGTTTGCCTCCACCTTTATAGTGCGAACTGCGAAGGTGTCGAACTCTTTGCCAAGCTCCCTGTTCCCTGAGAGCTACAATCTGGCGGTTTTTAAAGCAAGAGTGAACCGGTTTTTTTCTGGGTAAGCGCGTTCCACCTTAGATCATAATATGTCGCTTGCCATCAGGCGAATTGTGATCAAGCGCAAGCCCATTTAATGTAAAAAAAAAGTTTAATAAAAGTCTTTTTTACTTTTACTTTTACAGAATTCAGTTTTAATACAACATCTAGAATGTCCCCTCTAACATAAACCAGGCTTGGATACCTAGAAAGCCTCTGAATACGTCCTAGTATGTACATACCTAGTTTATTGATAGTTTCGTTCTCTATTCGTATGCAGCGCTGTGAAGTTTAATTGCTCGGAAGATACTGCTGCACAGCAATAATGGTGTTTTATATTCTGTTCTATTTACTTCAAAGAGCATTATACTAAGTTTTATAGCAGTATCATAATATTGGCATATACTGTCTGGTAGTAGGGCATTTACTTATGCTCGCCTGGCCAGCAACCGGGAAATTCGGGGATCGAAACCACGATCGATGAGACTTAAGACGGCCGCATAGACTGTTCTTAAACCATTTCACAAGTTTTCTAGCTACCTTAGAATCTTTGATAAAACACAACGAGGCTTCTTTGATAAACAAGATAAACCATTTATTGATAATTATACAATTATACGTCAAAAAATATAAAAAATGAATATAAATGAAAAAATGACAATAAGATATACAAATAAATTGTAATACATGTCATATGGAATAATGTCAATATTAATACCTAATAAAAAATAATAATATTTAATAATTACATGTCACGACATGATTCACATAACATTTTTTCTGATATCAAAAAATTTGTCCTTAGAACAAAAAGTTTCCTGAACGAGCCAGTTCTTGAGCTTATTCTTGATAACCTCCTCCTTTTTTGAAGTCGGTTAAAAATGCGAAAATGCTATCATTACATGCATTTGTAATATCTTTAGGCAAACAGTTATATACCTTCGGCCCTATAACGTGCGACAACGTATAAAATGCGTTTGTTAAGTCAAACAACTACGATTTTCTGCTACCGATAAGGAACTTCTTATTTTGCTCTTTCTCTAAAGCGCCATACAAATTGACGCGAGTTGTAAACAACAATTCAAAGCTGTAAAGTGCTCCGTGCATACCATCAAGCCAACTTCAAACCATCAAGCTAACTTCAAACCATCAAACCGAAATGTAAAATAACCGGCAAACACCGCTTACACCGCTTAAACCGTAAACTTACAACACGCGCTGCAAGCATCCACCGTCATCATGGAGTTAATAAAATCAGTAGATTGCTTTTAGGGCTTCGTTCCGCACCCGAGAGGTACTAAGGAGACCCTATTACTTAACTCAGCTGTCTGTACGTCTATCAAAAGACTGTACATCTAGAACTGTAATAATTCGTTTCGTATGTTGAATGACATTAACTCATTTTGTATTATCTGTTGAAAAAAAGTCAAGTTCCAAGTTTTAGTTTTACCCACATCGGCTCCCGGTATGTCAACAGTTGCGGCGAAAATGTGTTTATACCGGGAGCCGGTGTTTCAACATACAAGTGGTTAAATAGACTGGTGATATTATCACAGATATTGTGTTTCTGTTCACAACAAATAAAATGAATAGTCAAGGGGGCTCTCATAGAAGACACGTGGTTTTTTTAAATAAATGGTACGACACCCTTTGTGCGCGAATCTGACTCGCGCTTGGCGTGTTCTGAGTTTTATTTTACTCTGATTTGTTTTACCGCTTTGCTTACCGCTTTGCTCCAGTTTTCCCGATTGCAAGAAAAACAAGCTACATACATTGTTTACAGCTAGAATAAAGTTTAACTGGCAAGCTGTGGTCAAACGCGAACCTTTTCATTTTAACCCATAGTAAAACTGAAAGGGTTTCTAGTAAATTTTGTTTTTGATGTTGTAACCTTAAAACACCCTTTGGAACTCTTAAAATACCCTTCTACGTAACGCTCAATAAACCTTTCTACGGAATCCTAAAAATACCCTTTTTCGGCACCCTAAAAGACCCTTCCTTGAAACCCTAAAATACCTGTTCTACGAAACCCAATAAATAATAATTACAGTATTTTTAATAAAGTGTAATAAATAAAAAATCTGTCCGCCCGCAATAAGCGTCTTACCGAGCGTTCCTGGTTTATTATACGAGTATTCTTTCAGTCTTTTCCACCAGCAATGTTATCTAAGTAGAGCGGAGTGGTAATTCCATGCTCCATCATTATTATTGATGGCAATAATTCTGCAAACGGCCCACATTTGCATATACGAACCGTCTGTAGCAGGAAACGTCTCGGATGTTAGGCTTGGTACAGACGTAGTTATACTGCTTTCGATTATAACTTTTATAACCAAGTTATAAGAATACTTTATAGGTAGATAGAATGATTTTTTCTTACAAGACACAAATAGTCTAGTCAACAAGTGCCTTTTTGGTCAACTTTTTTCAGCAGTCTCCGAAAATTATGATTGAGGTGTCATTCGATTCGAAATGGCATCTAGTAGATAGTTTTCGAAAAACAATGAAGTTCCGCTGAAATAAAAAATAAAAAAAGATTTTTTTAAAGTTTTTGACCACGGATTATTGTTTATTGATCTGTCCTGTAGGCACCTGATTTTAATTTTCATATTTTTCTTCATTGTTTTTCGAAAACTATCTAGATACCATTCCGAATCGAATGACACCTCAATCATAATTTTCGGAGACTGCTGAAAAAAGTTGACCAAAAAGGCACTTGTTGACTAGACTAAAAATACAGGAAACAATTTTAATTAAAAAAATAAACTTAACAGATAATAGTCCCGTGTACGCCACCAGATAATACTGGCGTGATCTGTTCCACCACCACGCATAACCATATTAATTTGTAGTACATGCTATGTATCAGAGATGGCGCTGTATATAAAAATAATATTTTACCTGTTTTCCTCCTTTTCTGTTGAAATTTTCTCTGAATTTTGTTTGCTACAAACCTTACGGAGCCCAAGACGTTTCCAATGAATGCAAAACCATGGAAATCGGTTCGTGCGTTCTGGAGTTATAACGTAAGGAAGGAAAACCCGACTTATTTTTTTATAGATTTTATTAAAAAGGGATTCTTATAACATGGCAAATACAACATCGAATCTTTTTAGTCAACATCGAAGACAGAAGAGGATATCAGTTAATTTTTTTTTTTTTTTAAGTAATTTTGAATCCTTCAATAGACTTTTCTTTTCTTCACTCCGGTCTTGAACTCATAAAGGTTTGCTTTTTTTGACACTTAATTGCCTATTACATCCGTGTAAACCTACCCTTATATGTATTAAGAAACGACTCGACTTGGGGGTCTAATGAAATTTTTCATATGCGTACCCCTGTAACGCGCTTGTGCCAGTTTTATACAGAGTTATTCAAATTCAAATTAGTTTATTTTCAAAAAGATTACAACCCTCTTATCTAAGCATTACATATAATAATATGTATAACTTATAAAATAAACTTATTATAACAAGGTAGGATAGTGTTCCTGATTGCCTCGAGAAGCTCGTGGTAGTTGGCCAAGTTGACGGAAAAAGAGCACGAGGTCGCTCTCCTACCCGCTGGTCAGACCTCGTAAAGACGCTCACTGGCCTACCTATTGCCGAAGCTTTTAAGACCGCCGAGGACAGGAAACAGTGGAAGACCATCGTTAACCGAGTGATCGACACTCCATATTAGACACGACCTTCAGTAATGAAGCTACGACTAAGAAGAAGAAGGATAGTGTTCCAGCGAGCCCTGCACTAAGAGTGATCTTGAATCGCAGGCGCTCGTTTTGGGCATTGCTTTCATGAAATTAACATGTAGGGCGTTGCGGTGTAATAAAAGTAGCCAGCCGAATTGAAACAAAAACTATTTAGAAATTTTGACAAAATGGATAATGTTTGCTAACTAAGAATCTTAAGTATTGATTCGGTATCAGAATAACTAAGTGAAAGGAGGTACGTTATACGTCGTGGTTTGTTGGGAAAACGTCTGCTTTTCAATCAGACTCTCTTTGACTCTACCGTCTCTCTGTTTCCTGAATGGTATCATCCGGGGGTCTTCAAAAGTAGAGCTAATAGATATCTTGGCATGTTAGGCGGTTCCGACAACAGAGGTGGATTCACTACGCCTTGTGAGTGACATAACGATGGTAAACGACGGTATGGTTGAGTCGTAATTCATCAGCTTACAATTTCGTCAGAGCGCTGCTATATCGCTTAGTCTTATGTGAATCGTGATGAATTGCTAACTAGTCTTATTGATATATATAAATCTCGCGTCACAATGTTTGTCCTCAATGGCCTCCTAAACCACTTAACCGATTATAATAAAATTCGCACACCATGTGCAGTTCGATCCAACTTGAGAGATAGGATAGTTTAAATCTCAAATCATAGTCGCAATTTTTATTTATTGCTAATTATTGTCTGTTATTATTTGACAGTCACAATTATCTGTTAAGCCCAAATGATTCTAACAGATGTCGATACCTTTCGACTGGGTTGAGTAAGTAATCAATAGATGGCGCTGCTATGGTAAATCTACGAACGTGTCATATAAGCTACACTATCTATTTTTCATATCCCTAAGTGAGGCAAAACAACGTTTGCCGGGTCAGCTAGTTAAGTATCAAATAAAGTTCGATAATATATTTTTTTATTTCGTAAATTAATCTCTAAGTAACCCTGTAGGAAATGTGTTCTTATTGCCTCGTAAAGTGTAATGTTCTCATATTATGAAGATTGTGTACTGATTTTAATGCCTGTTGAGATATCTCGGAAAGATTCGATTATAAAACAAACTGGCTGTTTGGGACAGAATATTTAAACATTAAAGCTTAATTTTTAAGATCTTTGATACATAGATAATTTCTTTATTTCACTCACTTATTATTACATAAAATTATTATAACAAAGGAAACTTAAAACTTACGCCGAAAATGGCGGCCTTATCGCTAAAAGCGATCTCTTCCAGGCAACCAGAATCAACCAGATCTTCTCTAAACTTAAACGTCAGACTATATTTTGTTTCTCTTTACAACTTCGATTATTTTACAACCCGTGCGAAGCCGGGACGATCTGCCAGTATTAAAAACATAAGTAATATACATATCGATACATATTTAACACCCAGATCGAAAGCCAATAATTTTAGTTCATCGCAAAGATATTGGCCGGGCTGGAAATCGAAGGCGTGACCCTCTGGTTGGCAGATCGGCATAGTAACCATTACGCCTACGAGGTCGTTATTTTTGGCTTTCCATTTTTATTATTATTATTATTTTCTTTGGTTTAGTTTGATTTTCACAAAACGAATAGTTATTAAAAAAGAAAATTAGGTTATCCCATTTTAATCACAAAAAATTGCAAATCTTTCGAGTAAAATTTACGGATCAGTGACGTTTTATTACATGTCAAAATATATTATAAAATACTGGAGAAAAAACATTCGTTTACTGTTAAGATTAACAGTAAAGAATAATAAAGATTCAGCCAATTTTCTGAACCAATGAGTAGGTACACAGGCAATCAGCTAATACAGGGGCGTAGTTAAGGAGAAGGAAAAAATGGGGTAACGTAATTATTAAATTGCTTGGAAGAAAAGAAGGTACTTCGATCTTCTATTGTTATAGTGTAGGACTGCTAAAATTGAGGCCTTGCCTAGTAAAATAGTCATTAGACAAAATACGAGTATACATTAGGTTTAAATAAAAGACAAAAGATTTTTTGTATATGATTATGTATAATAGATAATTTATTATTAATCAATTTTTCCGTTCTCTACGTTTGCAATAGCTTTTAAATTTGGTAAAGTTAATAACATTTAAACCAATGTTGTCATATCGGTCATCAACCGTTAATATGTATAAATAAAAATATTTATTCATGACACCTGGTGATGATATTAATTTACTAAACAAATAAATGATCATTCATGATTTATCATGTATTTCGGGTTGAAAAGTAATATGTTCTCACAATGTAGGATTTTTTTTTATTACCTCGGTATTTTGGGCAAATTTCCTCTAAGTTTGGTCCGAATGCTGTTTTATAGCACAGGCATGTTTTTTTAGAACCTGAGGCCAGTTTATGATTATATATTGTAAATTTAATTCACAAACACATGTAAAAATAGCTTATGTAAGGAAAAAAATTAAGAGTACGAAGGCTTCATTATCTCCTATGGTGATCTCTACCAGGCATTCGCATTCAGTAATGGATAGCTCAACTTTGACCAAGTTCTAGAATTGATTGAGCGTTGATACCTAGTAAAACCTACCCCAAACAATAATACTGATTACGTCTCTGGTTTTCTCTAAATAACGAGATTTTGCCTTAAAAGTCTTTGACCGCATTTTAGTTAGTTGGCAATGAGATTTCATACAACAGGAGCCCAACCAAAGATCATAAATACTTTTGACTGAGTGTTTTGCTATCTTGTACGAAAATATCTGATAATAAAATTTCCTGCAAATCCACATAAGCATAAGCATAAGCAGCTCTTTATTAGTTCCTACTGCTGAGACTCGGGACCTTCACTCACGAGGAGAGAGATATAGACCATTAACCACCACGCTGGCCAAGTGCGGGTTGGCTAATGACACACGTCTTCGTATATTGTGGTCCTCAAACATGCCGGTTTTCTCACGTTGTTTTCCTTCACCGTAAAGCAATTACAAATCTACATATATAACAAGTTATTGGTGTATGACTGGGATCGAACCGTTTGATGGAAAAACAGACGTTATTACCACCGAACCACACTCGCTTTTTCAAATCCACACATAACATTAAAAAAACTTTTGCACTCCCTTTCACAGGGCCGTAGGAATTGCCGCTTTATTCATTATTCATCATCATATTAAAATAAAAGCTTTTTAATCATCATTATTTAATGTTTGGGATATCAATAAAATATTAATTCTGTGGCAAGACACTGACAATTCAGTAACGAAAGCCAATAAAATAAAGTTGGCTAAATTGACTCTTTTAAGATACAATGAAGTTTATATCTTACTAACCTGATAACAACTGACTGATGTTTGTTTGTCTTTTTACACGCTTTATATTAGCTTCACCTGTATGTTTGTTTGTTTGTAACCGACTTTTTTGGGCGCGATTTTGACTCACTTTAAACGGACAGATTTTGTTGAAACTTTGTAGATTTATTGAGAACCGATGACAATACACTAATTTAATAAAATTATTACATTTTTTTGTATGTTTGTTTGTAACCGACTTCTTTGGGCGCGATTTTGACCCACTTTAAACGGCCAGATTTCGTTGAAACTTTGTAGATTTATTGAGGACCGATGACAATACACTAATTTGATAAAATTATTTCATTTTTTTGTATTTTTGTTTGTATGTTTGTTTGTAACCGACTTCTTTGGGCGCTATTTCGACCCACTTAAAACGGCCAGATAAGCATGTTTTTTAGTTTTTTTTAACTACTATTATTAAACATACAGTTGGCATTTGACCAGCAGGTTGCGTAATCACGCTTATCAGTGACTCTAGCCGGAGTTGCAAGCCTAGTTTGGAATTATTGGCTCTCAAAGAGGCGGCCGGCACATGCAGTTAGATGTTTTAGGCGAACGTTGGCGTAATGGTTCGATTTCCGGCTTGGCATGATATCGTCATTGTGATAAACTAAATTTTGTTGGCTGTTTGTCTAGTTATTAAATATACATCAATATAGAAGTATTTATATGTATATGTAGGTAGTATACTGGGATATATTTCACACACGATCGCTTGGCCCTATACTAAACCATTTCTAGTATGTATTATGGTTGCTAACACAACCTATATACTTCATACATAGGTACATACTCGTACATATTTTATTATTCTTTATTGTACACTACGTCCTTTAGTTAATTATAAATTCCTTTCCATCTAAAGGTTCTCTAGAAGATATCGCTTCAAGCAATAAGGCCGCCAACTGTGGCACACAACTTTTAAGTTAATTTTATTTTATTGTGTCTTTTGTGTCCAATAAAAAATTGTATATCTTTCTATTTACTTGACTAATGTTAAGCAGCGGAGTGGCCTACGTTGTAGTACGATTACCTAGATACTCAAAGCCTCTAGAAGGAAGCGTCTATTTTGTTAATTATACTCTGCGCGTAAAGATAGCCTAAAGATTTAATTAAGGCTACATAATTAACTGACTCCAGAAGGCAGTAATCCGTATGTTTATTTAATAAAAGCCTTATGTCGTTGGATGCCCGGATTACACCAGTATTACTTAGGCGGACTGTTCTGTTGATATTGTGGCCTATGTCACGAGACAGAGCGATTTGTAAGATCGCTAAAATAAAAGATTTTTAGTAATTTGGTTGCTTATTTATAAAACTATTAATCTTTAACAATCAGGCACAAAAACTTATTAGTTGGGTTGAGTTGTTTGTGGAGACATTTTATTTATGTTAAGATCACAAAAAATCCTTTGTATGTATATATATAGGTTGCTGGTTGAAAAAAAACAACATTGATTTTAACAAGCATGCACAAAGCTTATTCATAAGATTGAGTTAGTTTGTGGAGACATTTTTTATGTTTAAAATCTTTAGGTAATTTTCGAAATAAAAATTATTTATACGTTTAGTCACGAGTCTTTCTTTTTAGAAATAGTGGCTATAGTTTTTGCTAACTCATATTTCTTTTGAAGAGGGCCGTAGTTCATCAAGCTTTGTTTTTTATAAACTTCTATAGAAAATTCTTTAAATAAAGTTCAACCATCTTGTCTCGGGTCATCGATTTTTTATTTATATATACTCGTAAAACAGCACTTGATACGGTCAAAAACATCTTTCACACGTGTTTTTTTTTCTATTTAATTATTTACCAAAATTTAATTATTTTCTTATGACCCATGTAGTTTAATTCTAGTAACAAAATGTCTCAACGAAAAAGTTGTCAATAACACAAATTCTCTTCAAAACGCTAAGCGTCTATCTTGCACCAAAATCCCTACCCTGTTGATTTGATTCCGCCTAACCTTTTACCAGCCCTGTCCAATAAAATGTACATAATAAAAAACCCCTTTCTGAATATTTGCCCTCTTCATCTATACGAATAAAGCATTTAATGGCGACCGTAGGATTTGTGTATCATATTGAAATGAGTCCTTTTATCGTTGGTATTAAAAGGACAACCTTTGAAGGTATTTCTGGATGCTTTGTACAACCTTTGACAGTATTTTTGGTTGCTTCGAATTAGTTGAAAAGCGTTTTATTTGATATTAGCTGTGCCCTGCAGTGTACGCCATGTTTATCCGGAATAAAAGTAGTCTTTGTGTTAGTCCTAGATCTAACCTGTTGCCATAGTAAATTTCATCAAAAACAGTCGAGCCGTTTGAGCGTGAATGAGTAACATAGATTTTAAAGTTATTTTCGTATACCATAATTGTTTTCGGGTTAAAAAGGAGCATTTATGTTAATTCAAGGTCTTATATATCTTCATACCTAGTTTCATTAAAAATCGGTTCAGCCTTTTGAGCGTGAGCAAGTAACACACATACACATTTTCACACAAACTTTAACATTTATATATTTTTGCTGTCTAAATGCTTTTGATTATCCTGCATTATTGGCAACATACTTGTTAATCTAGAGTTAAACAGTGGGTCGGATGACGTTAAATTGTAGGTCCTGGCTGTTAGTCATAGTACTATTAATCATTAAGCCAAGTCTGAGGCCTTTGGGCGGCTTGAAAACCCTCGACACCAAAGCTTAGCTTAGCTCATACGAAGAAGAAGAAGATCTGGGGGTCTTCAAAAGAAGAGTAAATAGGTATCTTCTAGGTAACCAAATCACATGGTTGACTACAGAAGGCATCAGGCAAGCTTTAAATCGGATACATTTTAGAGAGTGTACAATGGAGCTGCACAATTCAATTCCCGCTTCTCCATTCCACTACAGAACGAGCAGGGGCACAGCGAAGAGACACCGATTCACTGTTGAAGTTCCGAAGATTCGCACAAAGCGTTTTGCTTCGACCTTCATTGTGAGAACTGCGAAGCTTTGGAACCCTCTTCCTGAGTCTCTGTTTCCTGAGAAGTACATTTTGGGGGTCTTCAAATTTAGAGTAAATGGGTTCCTTTTAGGCAAGCGTTACTTCTTAGACCACGGTAAAGCTTAACATCAGGCGAGCTGCGGTCAAACGTCAGCCTATTCTTCATTATGAAAAAGTATACTGACAAGAATCTTCTGTATATATTTCATCCAAAAATAAAAGAGAAGTCGTTTTTAATTGGCGTCCTACCGTCAGTCGGACTCAGTTAATTATAACTTTTTAATTGTCTTACCGATAGCGCCGCTTGACGCTTCTTTACTGGCCGCTATAAATAACTGAAGCACTTTTTGTTATGTTAACTTTGACTTCTAGTATTGGAAGAAGAAATGTTCTCAATTCATTTCAAATTCAAATTTGTTTAAATTCAATACGAGAGCATAATAATAAATAAAATATGGAGGTTGAAGGTTCCTGTCCCTGTAGCTCCTACCGCCGGTAGCTTAGACCTTGCCTCGCTGCCAGTGGCACGCTAGGTTTTAGGTTTTATATGCGTTCGTATGTTGAATGACATTAGCCCATTTTGTATTATCTGTTGAAAAAAAGTCCAAGTTCCAAGTTTTAGTTTTACCCACACCGGCTCATGGTATGTCAACAGTTGCGGCGAAAATGTGTTTATACCGGGAGTCGGTGTTTCAACATACAAGGGGTTATAACATATTTTTATTACAAAAAAAAATTCACTGACGTAGAGTTAAATCACTATTTGTAAGTTTTTTTTAAGTTTTAATTATTGTGTAGTTTTTGTTTCATGTAATTTTTATTTTTAGTGTAGTCCAAATAAATACTAATAAAAATATAATATTTTTGTATTTTATTTTTTACATAATCTTTAAATGTTTTGATTTGGTTAGCAACATTGTACACATTTATACGATAGAATGGAAATGTCTGAAAAATATAGATCACTTATATAAGAAACTAGCCGACCCGGCAAACGGTGTCTTGTCTTAAAAAATACATAATAGCTGATTTTCAAGCCTACTGAATACGCATATAAAATTTGGAAAAAATCGGTCAAGTTGTTTTGGAGGAGTTCGGTAGGTAACTAACACTGTAACATGGAAATTTTATATATAAGATAATCAAACAAATAGGGTAGGGTTACATCCAGATAACAGCTGTGGTCAAACGTAAGCCTCAATATAAGAAGAATAAAGACAGCCACTGAGAAAGAAAACATATTTTTAAGGCTGCATAGTTACATATGTGTGTAGGATAATCTATTTTTCATGTATAGAAAAATATCTTATAATAAATAGCGTAGGTTTCATTTACCTATCGTTGTGTTAGTAAGACTATTTATTACAAGCATCGATTCTGTGATCGACACAATACGGTTTGATAATAGTCTTACTAGTCCAGTCAATTTGGACTCAATCATTAGGTAAACTTAACGTTTTGCTGAAAATCGCTTTTCTGACCTTTGAATATTTTTTCCATGTCTATCCTACTAATATTATAAAGGCGAAAGTTTGTATGTATGGATGTATGGATGTGTGGATGTATGGATGTATGGATGTTTGTTACTCTTTCACGTAAAAACTACTGAATGGATTTGAGTGAAACTTTACCACAATATAGCTTATACATCAGAATAACACATAGGCTATAGCTTATACATCAGAATAACACATAGGCTACAATTTTTGAGGTTTTTAATGTGAGGTCGTAAAAAAAAACATATTTTTTGCGTTTACATTGCAAACGCTGACTGAATCCTACAAGATAGATCAAAACAATTTACTACAGTATTGTACAACTTAAAAAGGTCTACAAAAAAATCCGTGATGATATATGTTTATCTCTTAGGAATAACCCACAATAACCATTTTTTATCCTTTACTTTGTACGAGAAATAATGGCTTATTTACGAAGCGATTTTAAGCAATACAGTATTAATCGATGACAAAATTAAATATTTAGTTTAGTGTAACAGTATTAATCCTTATCCAATTAAGTATCTTAAATACATTGTGCATTTAATAAAGATCAATATGGCTTTTTACAGCATGTAAATTAAATAAATATTTTCGAAGATATCACAGATTTAAAATGCAGCGGCGCCAGGCGAACGGGGCGTGGGGGGAGCGGGGGTAGGTGCGGTGGGGAAGAAGTGGCTCATCGCTGAGTGCGCGACTCGAACGCGGGCAGACGCATGAGGGCAGACGTCGTTGACGGTTGTGTCCGTTTTGCGAATTTTCAAGGCACTAGCGATTTGATAAAAACGTATGGTCGCCTACTTTAAGTAATATAGGCCTAAGGTTAGTTATTGCCAGGTTTTTTTTTGGTTAGGAGTAACACGTACAAAAAGATACTTCATTTTTACGAATTACTTCATTGATAATTCAATTACTATATAGATAGGTTACTTACAGTTAATTATAACAAATTATATTAGCAATAAATTAAAATTGCGACTATAATTTGAGATTTAAACTATCCTATCTCTCAAGTTGGATCGAACTGCACATGGTGTGCGAATTTTATTATAATCGGTTAAGTGGTTTATGAGTCCATTGAGGACAAACACTGTGACACGAGATTATATAAATTAAGATAAGATTATTAATATTATATGTATGTTTTTTATTATTCTTTATTGTACACTACGTCCTTCTTTAGTCGTTTATAAATTCCTTTCCATCCAAAGGTTGCCTGGAAGAGATCGCTTTAAGCGATAAGGCCGCCAATTGTGGTACACTAATTTTAAGTTAATTGTCTTTTACTGTGCCTTTTTTATTTATGTGTCCAATAAAGAATTATAAAATTTCCATGACACAATGTTAGTTACCGTACTCCTCCGAAACGGCTTGACCGATTTTTACCAAATTTCATATGCGTATTCAGTAGGTCTGAGAATCTTCTACTATATATTTTTAAGGCAAAACAACGTTTGCCGGGTCAGCTAGTATAATATAATATAATTACAAAAAGCATATGATATGATCTCATGTCAATTTTTAATTATAATTCTAGTAATATAATACCATTACAATAGTATATGATATAAATCAAATGTCAATTTTCAATTCTAATTATAGTAATATAATATCATTACAATAGTATATGATATAAACCATTGTCAATTTTCAATTTTAATTATAGTAATATGATATCATTACAATAATACATATATGATATGAACCAAATGTCAATTTTTAATTCTAATTCTAGTAGTATAATATCATTACAATAGTATATGATATGATTCAATGTCAATTTTCAATTCTAATTCTAGTAATATACTTTTAATATCATTACAATAGTGTATGATATGAATCAAATGCTAACTTTCAATTTTAATTCTAGTAATATAAATCATTGAAAAAATGAAAATGAAAAATAAAGATATTTATTTACCAAAAAACTTATTATAACCTATAGTATATAGTGTTTGCTTCACTAGGCGGTTGGCCTGAATCGAAGCAACCTTCTCCAGTTAACAATATAACTTATCCTCTAAACAAGACAACACATTACAATACGTACAATAGTATAAATAATAACAATATAAGTAATACATTACAATAGTGAATGAATCAAATGACAATTTTCAGTTCTAAATAATCATTTGTTTATTATTTTTCTCGGCGTTAAGTAAAAGCCAAGTAGGTTCAAACTATTCAAAATAGCGAATGCGGTCTCATGCATAAACATGCTGAAACTTTTCCAAACTGCACGTAACTAGTAAAGCTGCAAAGCCAAATTTCATCCTCACGTTTTACATTTTACTACCGCATTACAGTCGGTGCAAAAAATTGTACTGAAAAATGTGCGAAAAAATCGCACAAGCGTACAATTTGAGCATTGCAAAAAGTTTTAGAATGCAAACACTGCTCTGAAACAAGATATTAAACACATAAAATAAGACACACACGGCTGGTTAACCCCATACTGATTTCTAGTTCGTATTATGGTTGCTAACACAACTGATATACTACATATACATACATACATATTTTATATAGATACATATTTAACACCCAGACCGACAGCCAACAAATAGATTTCTAACGAACTGATTAGGTGCTTAAAGAACTGATTAAATAAGAATAACAGATGAATGGCTAAGTGTGAATCAGCCACCTATATCCGACTTTTATCTTAAAAAATGGCGAAAACGTTTGTTGTATGGGGGCTCCCTTTTAAGTATATACTCGTATATATTTCTTCTGATATATAAAATGGCAAAAAAGTTTGTTGTATGGGAACCCCTCTTAAGTATATATATATTTCTTCTGATATATAAAATTTCCATGTAAACACTCACAATAAAATAAAATTACAGAGAACACACCAAAAATTTAAAAGCTAGTGCCTTAACCAATTCTAAGAAATTAGACAAGGAAAGAACTTAAAGACGAGGTGTAATAATATACCTAAGTGTACCTATATGGGAATTCGAATAAGAGACTGAGCTTTGTAACTTAGCTCATACGAAGAAGACGAAGACTTTTAGCAATGTATATCTATAGGTAAACGTATATAAGTCTACAAACAGGTAGAAAACATAACGCCATCGCATCGCATTTCTTTGCCTCTAAATTTCAACGCACGGCTGGTTTTGACAGGGACAAATTTGTCACTGAAAGTGTTTATTTAGGCTTGTTACCAAGTTTTAAGCTTGCATTTTGCTCCGAATTAAATAAATAAATAAATAAATATTAGGACACATTTCACACACGGCTGGTTAAAGCAGCCCATTATACGTTCCCACTGCTGGGACTCGGGGCCTTCTCTCACAAGGAGAGAGATATAAGCCATAATCCACCACGCTGGCCAAGTGCCGGTTGGCGGACGACATACGTTTTTCGGATAATGTGGTCCTCAAACAGTCCGGTTTCCCCACGATGTTTTCCTTCACCGTAAAGCGAGTGCAAATCCACACATAACCTGAAAAACAGTCATTGCTGTAGGGCTGGGATCGAACCAGGGGTCGTCTGAATTAAAAGGAGACGTTATCACCACCGAGCCACACTCGCTTTTTTATAAAGTATAAGGTAAAGTATAATGCAAAGCATAGTGTAAAGTAAAAACTCACAAAAATATTCAAATGGAGCGTCGCTACTTTTTCAAAGGTAACCCTTCAATTTGTCCCTACTTTGTCTAAATTTTTCTTTCGTCCCTCGCTTTATATTCAAAGCTAAGCTCCAGTAAGTTTAGTTAAGTCGCGAAAGGTCAACATAGGCTTTGTCAGGGTAGATAAATATGGAAGGACGCCATTTTGTCTCTTTAGAAAAATAAGAACTGGTATTTCGGGGTTACTCAGAGATCTGGTTTTGAAAAAAAAAATTTGCTTTTTAATGGTATTTAAGTATTAACTAAAAAGTCACAGGTGACTTCTGCTCCGGGTCGTATTTTTATACGCTTTCTATTAGCTTCACCTGTATGTTTGTATGTTTGTAACCGACTTCTTTGGGCCCGATTTGGACCCACTTTAAACGGCCAGATTTCGTTCAAACTTTGTAGATTTATTGAGGACCGATGACAATACACTAATTTGATAAAATTACGGTTTTCTATAAAAAGCGTGTTTTTTTGTTTTTTTAAAATATTATTATTTTTTACTCCTTATAACTAGGTATTTGACTAGCAAGGCGCGTAACCACACGTTTGAGCGACACCTTTACCTAAGGCGAAGCATGCCTATTTTGTAATAACTGACTCTTAAGGAGCCTGCAGGAAGACACTGTTAAGTCATTATAATAATAGTTTTTTTTCTTGGGATTAGTTGCTAGCAAGACAAGTTACCTACTAGAAGGTTTCACTATGCTATAGTTTCCTAACGAAAAGAAAGAAAGAAAGAAAATATATTTATTATGCACACTTAGATACAAATATACATTTAAAACAATATACTCAGGTGTCAGGTGTGTGCACAAAAGGAGCAAATTCAGCATAATGCTGAAAGTACCTAGTACTCGTACCAAGTAACGATGTTTTCCTTCACCAAAATCTCGAGTTTATTGACGGGGATTGAGCCCACGACCTTTGGGACGTGAGGCGGTTGAACACCCAACTGCGCTGTCATCGCTTTTTGGTGCAAAGATTAGCCGTAGCTATTCAGCGCGGAAAGGCAGCGAGCGTCATGGACAACTTTGATAATTAAAGACAAAGTAAAGTCAAACTTGTGTCAGTCATAATCTCCAGTTTCTACGCTACATTTCCTCCCCTTATTTTACATTAAATGAGCTTGCAATTGATAACAATTCACCTGATGGCAAGCGATATTATGATCTAAGGTGGAACGCGCTTACTCAGAATAAACCAAGTCGTCTATTCCGTAAAGAAGAATGACGTTAAAAATAATGAATGTATCTTTATATTTTGCGCCGCGTACGATATAATTAACATTTTAATAAGATTTCCTGAAGAAAATTTCCCCTTCTAGATTACCAAATTTTGTATTTGATTAGATCAGAAGAGCGTCCTCGATAATTACACGCAAAACACGTCTCATCGCCTGTTTGATGCTGCGTTTACATTGGAATAGTAGAGATTTAAACTACGCCGCTCAAATTTTAATTTGAGCACCGTTCAGGTGCAATAGAATAGAATATAACTTTATTGTACAACCACAAAAAATGAAAATATATAAAATTAAAAAAAAAACACACAAAATAAAATTCACCTATGGGGATTTTACCAGGCAACCAAGAATGAAAAAATAAAACATACAAAAAGAAAGCGGTGGTACAAGTAAACAACATAAAAAAGTACAAAAATAAAATAAATAATAATTAAGCAATGGATAGAAATGTACTAAATAACTGAGATTTGAAAATGTTGAGTGATTCAGCCCGCCTTATAGACAAAGGCAGAGCGTTCCACAGTCTAACAGCTCTAGTGCAATAGTGTGTGACGAATATATAAATAAAACATATAAACAATTATTAAAAAAAACATTACTGACTTCAAAACGATCTTACCTAACCTAACTAACTTACCTATTACTTGGTTATTAGAGTCTAATAGAGATAACAGTCAATAGAGAACCAAAGGTGCAATAGTTCTGTCATTCAAGCAGTACAAGTGGGTCTCCGGACTGTTTCCCGGAAGAACCCGGAGACCTCCGTTAAGCACAGAGGCAGGTCACCGTGGGGGTTTTAGTGGGTACAAATCCCACATAACCTGGCTGCGACCCATCGTAACCAGGTATCTTGTTGAAGATTTCCTCCTCGTCAAGAAAAAAAGTACTGTCATGCAAGTTTAACCCGTAAAAAAATTAAAACCCGAATTTGGTTAGGTAAATTTGAGAAGTTTCTTATTACATCAACTAACTAACTGGGTTGGCGCGTCGAGTCGAATCGGATCTTGGCCTCCGATACAAAGAGACGCCACTGTTCTCGGTCCTGTGCCTTCTCCTGCCACTGCGTGACCTGAAGATTGCGCAGGTCCTCCTCCACTTGGTCTATCCAGCGATACCTGAAAATAAAGTTATTTCATAATCAATTCAAAAATGATGGAGTAACGATAGAACAAATATAAAGAAAGAAAATAAAATATATTTGCAAAAACTTTCGTACGATGCGTATCGCCTCCCACTTATTTTAAAGTCATTAAACAAAGGGTTTTAACACAAAACAATAGCACGTGGCTTATTATTTAGATTTCTGTGGGAGGAATAAATAAACTTTCTATTTTGCTTGTTATTAAATTCCGAGTTTATTTTAGAAAAGTTATAATAGACTTTTAAATAAAATTTGGATATTCAATTCCGTATATTTTGTTTATTATTTGCTGTATTTTGGATAGTTTTAAATTATATCAATATAAACGGATTTTAACAGAAATATCATACATTATTATTATTTCCCAGTTTTTTTAGGGATCCGTAGGTACCTAAAAGTTACTAAGCCTCCGATGTATGTCTGTCTGTCTATCATCAGGCTGTATATCAGAAACTGTGATAGTTAGAAAGCAGATATTTAAGTCATGTATTTAGCGTGCTGTATAAAAATGAAAAATACTAGGAATAAAAAATATTAACGGGGGGTCCCAGACATCAAACGTGTTTTTTTTCCTGTTATTTTTTTTGAATGCTGTTAATGATGCTTAAAATTTTCACAAAATATTTAGTTGTATATTACTTAATTTCCAAATTATTTAAGGGGGAGCTTTAGGGGCCCATACAAAATACATGTTTTTTTACGTCTTTAAGATTAAATGGCACGGAACCCTTCATCCGCGAGCTTGACTCGCTCTCGTCCAATTTGTTAGAAAACTTTTTAGCGTAAAAGACAAAACTGCAAGAAAGAACAGTTTAGTAATCGTGCGAGTTACTAGAAAAGTCAAAACATATCCCGTTTGCAAGTCATAATTCACAGTTCCGACAAAATGTAGGGTAATTTAATTTTAATGCCCAAGAAAGGAGAAGGGGGCCTTTACATATGGTTTTGAAGGGGGTGGTACGCCCACGTATGGTTTAGTGAAAGTAGGGAATTAAAAGAGGCGAGGTAATTAACAAGTGTTCTTGATTTATCTTTCTATCCTACTAATGTTATAAATGCAAAAGTTTGTGAGTTTGGATGGTTGTCTCTTTTTCTTTCTCCACTCTTTTTTGGGCTAATGACTGAAATAATTATGATAAAATTTGGTACAGAGATAGGTGCAGCTATTTTTAAATTTAGAACAATTTTTGACCTCTGACGCATAAACGACGAGACGTTTATATATTTGACATGTATGTGTGTTAGTTTGTAACTCTCAGACATGTCAAATAACTCAGATAACTTAAGTGATCTGACGCGATCATCGAAGCATAAGCAACGGTCGATGCGGACGGTGCTTGTATGGGTGACCATGCAAAAAACTATCGTTTCTAAGTGTCATCTTCATCTGGGCGCTACCGTGGGTCGAATGACATGTTAAATCCTAGGTCCTGGCTAGTCTTAGTACAAGCAGTCGTTAAGCCAAATCAGAGGCCTTCGGGCGGCTTGAATACTCCCGACACCAAAGCTTAGTCACTTAGCTCATACGAAGAAGAGAAGTTTTTTTTTTTTTACACATTTACACACGGCTGGTTAGCCCCATACTGAACCATTTCTAGCTCGTATTATGGTTGCTAACACAGCTGATATACTACATATACATACATACATATTATATATTAATACATATTTAACACCCAGACCCACAGCCAACAAATTTGGTTAAGCACAAAGATGTTGACCGGGCCGGGAATCGAACCCGGAACCTTCTGATTAGCAGTCCGGCATGGTAACCTTTACGCCAACGAGGTCGTCAAAATATGTGAAAATGGTTTTAAATATACGTTCCATCCTCAGAGTATTTACTCAAATGTTTATTCAAAACTGTTTTCAGGGGTATGGTCGCCTCTATAGAGTTATCAAAGAGAGTAATTGGAAACAAGGATGGAAATATTGTAAAAGCTGGTTTAGCCCGAGGCTACGATGCTACTTATTAATTTGTATTTATTTCAATACAAAGCATTAGCTTCTAGAAGCAGGGCTAGCATGGGACGAGGACATATAGTCTTTCTACCATTGTTTCCACCTGATAGTGAAAATAATAATCATTTCCACCTTAACAGTATGGTAATATGGGAAATTTTTCTTTATAAAATATTTCCACCGCTGTTTCTTTTTTATTTACTCAGTATAAGCCAGTCCTTAACCATAAATCACCTGATGGTAAGTGATATTGAGGTCTAAGGTGGAGCGCGCTTACCTAAAAGGAACCAGTTCACTCTTTCCTTGAATCCGCTTGGTTATAGTCATTGGGGAACATAGAAGTTTCCCTGTAAATCGATAATATACCCTTCGATTGACATACATATGGCAATGAGACAAACTATAGGCTGATTTGGAGGTGAAGAAAAAAATACTTGAATGCAAGTAATACCTATTGAGTTTCCATGTCGTTTAATAAAATTAGTAAAATTCTTTATCTCGACAAATAATAATTTGTATTGCAAAGATATTGAAGCTATTTACAAAAATAAGACTTCAAATTAAAAATCATTAAAATAAAATTAACAATAATTAACAGATTATTTTTTATCCCGGTGGAAAATTTGTCCACTACGCGTGCTAACTCCACTGATATTTGTTATTTGCGAAGAAAGGAAATGAAATGTATTCGGTCCAATTATGGGAAACTTGCTCTAACAATCCAAGTAGCAAAGACTTTGGACTTTAAATGAACTCAACTGAGTTAATTACGGCGCGTGTTGTTCTGCTATCTTTGTGCTATTGGTTTTGTATTTCTTAGATAAACAGAGTTCTTTATTGGACTCAAATTGCACAGGAGAAAGCTTAATCAAGTAAACAGTAAAGGTTTACTTTTAAAATACTAAACCTATTTCTATCATTATTTTTTGACATCAGTCGGGGATTTTTTCTTTACACTGCACAGCTACGCATTTGAGCAGCAGGCTGCGTAACCACACGAATCAGCGACATTCTGGCCTAAGCTGTAGCATGCTTAGTCTGGAATAACTAGCTCTCAAAGAGGTTCGCGGAACTCGCCGTTAGATGCTTGTCGCAAATGTTACAACTTTATGGTGATTGCTAGCCGGGCAAGCACTAGAAAATGTAAGATTTAGATCATCATCACCAGCCCGTCTGCTTCCACTGCTGGACATAGGCCTCTCCCAAGGCACGCCACGCGACCCTATCCTGAGCGAATCGTCTCCATCCACTGCCCGCTTTTTTGCGTACATCATCGCTCCACCTCGTTGCAGGACGTCCTACACTACGTGTGCCGGTACGCGGTCTCCACTCCAGAACTCGTCTACCCCAGCGGTTATCGGTTCTGCGGCAGATGTGACCGGCCCATTGCCACTTCAACTTACTGATGCGTTGAGCTATGTCGGTTACTTTCGTTGTCAGGCGAATAACTTCGTTGCGGCTCGTTCCATAGCTCGTTGAGTGACTTTGAACTTTCGGATCAACCCTGCCAAGTTTTAGATAAGCCTTGTGTTTTAAAATGATTTTATAATCGTATCTATAACAGCTAGGATATTACGTACACTGGCATTGTTATTTATTGTATTTTGTCATTTATCAATAAAGATATTTTGAAATTGAAATGGACTAGAAAATTAATCACCACGATACTCTATCTATGGCTTCCTCACGATATATTCCTCCACTGACAAATCGAACTCATCGAACCCACGATCTACAGGATCTAAGGCAACCGCATGCCCACCTAAACTAAAGACCATCCTTTAAAAAAAAGTATAATATTTTGCCCTTTGCTTCACGGTGTCCCCCAATGTTATCCACGCTTTTCAGCCCATAGCCAGCCGCTTTTTTTTTTGTACACATTCACACACGGCTGGTTAGCCCCATACTGAACCATTTATAGCTCGTATTATGGTTGCTAACACAGCTGATATACTGCATATACATAAATACATATTATATATAAATACATATTTAACACCCAGACCCACAGCCAACAAATTTAGTTAAGCACAAAGATGTTGACCGGGCAGGAAATCGAACCCGGAACCTTCTGATTAGCAGACCGGCATGGTAACCTTTACGCCAACGAGGTCGTCAAAGCTCAGCTCCTTACAATTAGTGTGGAAGTTCAACAGCTTCTAAAGCCTTAAAATAACAAAATAAATGTACCATTTCAATCCTTCAAACAAGTTAGCACCTTTGTCCTTAAGCTCTTGTTACCAAATTAATTCTAATTTTATCGCCCTTCCCAGTTTGCGATTTTAAACAAAGTATAACAAAAGCCGTTGTTTGAGTTCTCTGACTGACAGTACTCTGTGTTTGTGTAACCCACTTCCGTATTCAGGACTCAGTCGCGAGTTCCGGAGTCACCTTAATCCGGTGTGAACGTGGAGCTTATAGGCTCGCTGTAAAGGTGCTTAGAATGAATTGACTGAAGTTGTACCTATATATTGCCCAACTAACTTACTCATTAGAGGTACTAGTGACATTAAAGCGGTTATTTGAATTTTTGTGGCTACTGCCAAGGTGTGGAATTTTTTGCCAAATGCCCTCCTGTTCTTACGTGGTATTGTGTGCTATCTCATCAAGTATGTAAAAAAATAGTTCGTCATTTTGACTATGCTTGTCTTGTCTGTGAGTGTGCTGGTCGTCCTACAATATGCAACTCCCTTGTGCTAAGTCTCCCACAAGTATCCTTTAAAATACCGACAGACTTGCACCTTAAGAAAAATAGCAATCTTGCTCATTACACGCTTTCTATTAGCTTCACCTGTATGTTTGTTTGTGACCGACTTCTTTGGGCGCGATTTGGACCCACTTTAAACGGCCAGATTTCGTTCAAACTTTGTAGATTTATTGAGGACCGATGACAATACACTAATTTGATAAAATTACGGTTTTCTATAAAAAGCGTATTTTTTAGTTTTTATTAACTATTATTATTTCACTTTACACTTTATTGTTACTAGTTACGTCAATAGCCGCGCGAGGCTGCTCGCTCTGTGTGGACATGCCTCGGACGAGGCAAGCGCGCGCTCTGCCGCGGGCGAGCGACCGAGCGCCCGAGCCATCGAGTGTCGGCTTTTGAATTTACTCAAAGGCGGCTCAGTCGCCTAGTTATGTCATTGTTGCACTAAATAGGCGCGTCCACACAGAGCGAGCAGCCGCGCGAGGCTGCTCGCTCTGTGTGGACGCGCCTAATAACTAGTAACTTCAATATGTGGTCTCTCCATAACTTTTTATAACACCTTGGCTGCGTGATGTAACAGGATAACCGGATTATTCGGTTGACGGGTTAATAACGTCATTGTGGATGAATTACCGGTGATTCCGCTTGTTCTACAAACACGACGCGTCAGAATTAACCCTTGGTACCTACTTGCTTTTACGTAAAATTAAATAAACCACTTTGAAATTTGACACTTGCTTTTTACCAAAGAGTTTGGATTATAAACAAATAAAATAAATAAATACTAAGGCAAAATTCACACATGGCTGGCCCCATACTGAACCATTTCTAGTTTGTATTATGGTAGCTAACACAACTGATATACTACATATATATTATATACATACATATTTAACACCTACATCCACAGCCAACAAATTTAGTTAAGCACAAAGATGTTGGTAATGCCGAGAATCGAACTCGGAACCTTCTAATTGGCAGTCCTGTATGGTAATTATTATGCCAACGAGGTCGATTATGACAGATGCGACTTAAGTAAAAGTTTCTTTTAAATAGACTGTTACAGTAATTTGTATATTTCCATGCTTAACTCTTTTAATGGCTAGACAAAGAATGCTAAAAAGTGGTCGCACTTTTTTGCATTCTTTGTTCTTGTCAATAGATCAAATATCAATGCCTAATACAGAAAGAAACACAAATACACCCCTCCAAAATTTTTTACTGTTCTGTTCAGGCGATGTGCCTTTTTTTACTCTAAAATAGGACCGCGCTTGACCTCAATGCACCTGATGGTAAGTGACATTGAGGTCTACGGTGAAGCGCGCTTACCTAGAAGGAACCGGTTTACTCTCGCCTTGAAGACCAAATTCGGCAAGGAATTCCAAAGTTTGAACGTTCGGACAAGAAAAGTGGAGGCAAAACACTATAATTAAGCTTGAGAAATCCAAATAAAATAAATGTATCGTTATTTCGTAAAGGAGTAACAAAAATATACCAGTCCTAACTCTCGTTTTTATAATATGTACTGGTGTGACCAGTATTCTGAGGACTCTTTTTGGTAATTTATAGCAAAAGGCTCCCCGGGGCATCATATAACTTATTTCGAGGACCATAAAGCGAATCTTTATACACATTCTTCCTTTTAGTTTGGGATAAATTAAATAGATGTGGCATGCACTAAAATAGAATTTACAAAAAAAGAACTTAATAATTCAAATTGTTCTTTTTGAGATTCCGTAACCAAAAGGAACTAGGACCCTACTACTGAGACTTCCCTATCTAGTCACCAGAAATGATATTGTTTAACACAACAAATTCTGAGAACAGAATAAAGTATGTAATTTTAATGCCAAATTGTGATCTCTTTTTATAATATCCTGACCTAATTTTATTTGTATCATGATTAAGTTTTATAAACCATAAATAATGTATAATGTTTGTGTAACCTATCACTTACTTTTATTTTGTTAATAAATATAGATAATATATTTCTTTATTTTATGTACATTAGTGTTAGATCCAACATAAATTTGCACACCCTAACGGGTATAGTATAGAGTACATTAAATTTAATACCTATGTAACACCTTTCGACCTATACTTCGCAAATAAAAACATTTGATTTGATTTGATTTAAGTATTTTTTTTTATTTGTTTATATTTATCATTCACAATTTACAAAGAATACAATTTAAAATAAATTATAGAATTAAAAACTAAACCAAAACCACTAATATCACTAATTTATTTATTTATTATAAAGATAAATTATTTATTGGCCTTACAACATCTCATCGCATTTGGCAAGACATTCATTACATCCAGATTTACATTGGATTTAAAATAGAACACTACATTATTACTCATATTAAAATTTAATTAAATGTAACAAATTATAATCTATTCAGTCAACTTAAATAAAAATTCCACTAGGTAAACCATTCATCATTGCTATTGCTTCAGTTTTCTATCGGGTGTAGACATGTTTCTATTCCAGGCATATAACTCCATCTGTTTTTAAGACAATGTCATAAGTATGCGTATGAATTTTCTGCGTCGTTATGTTTTGGAGGGACGCTATTTTGTGTTTTAATGGCCCCATAAAGGAATATAAAATATAAGTAGATCACATTCGAAGTATCATATTTCTTTCTTTTATGTACCTTTTTTATTATATTTGTGGTGTTAGATTTAGATTGGCGTTTAGATTTAGATTTAGAAGGCGTTAACGGACTGGAGACCAATGTTAGGCAGAAGAAGTGTCGGTCGACCACTCGCACGTTGGGTCGACTTCATACGAAACATTGTGGGCAGGACATGGATGAGGGTGGCACAAGACTGAGACGAATGGCGTACACGAAGGGAGGCCTATGCTCAGCAGTGGGCGATAGAGGGCTGAAAATGATGATGATGATAGATTTAGATTGCTTAACTATGGTCTCTTACGTGAAAAGTGTCAAGACTGTGCCTTCTGCAATTTTTTTAATCCCTGACGCGAAAACGCAGTAGTGTTATAAGTTTGATTTGTTTTTGACTATCGCAAGTCCCGAATGGATAGAGCAATATTTATTAAGTTTTTTAATTATTTAAAAAAATGTAGTATTCGTGAGTGTTCTTTGCGAGAGTTTTCAAGGCGTCCGTAATCTCTGACTTGGCTTAACGACTGCTTGTATTAATACTAACAGCCGGGACCTACAATTTAACGTATCATCCGACCCACGGTAGCGCCCAGGTGAAGATGCCTCTTGAAAAACGACAGCCTTGTGCATGGTTACCCATCCAAACACCGTCCGCATTCTCCATCACAGTCCGTTCCTTCTAGACAAGCGTAATTCATCTTTAACCACAGTTAAGCTTAACATCAGTTAAGCTGCGGTCATAAATTACCTTATTCTTTGAAAACTGGTTTCTCTGTACAGTCGACTGAAAATAATAAAGTTAGGTTTTATTCATGAGTAGTAAAATATCTGCCTTCTCAAAGGCTGTTGGGCGTCCTGAAATATGGAGCCCGAAGCTTGGTCCCTTATTTAACACAAAAAGAAAAAACCGTAATACTTTGGTATTTGCAATTTATAGATATGTTATTTCGATTTGTGTTACATCAAAAAAATATTATAATGAAAGGCTTTGAAGTGTGCCTACTTCAATCTCTTATTAAAATATCAAGAGCTTGTTGAAGTTAAAATTTCTTCTTAATTTTATTTTAATATCCTTCTAGTTAAGGTATAAAATTATAAAATGTAATAATAGGTTCTTCATTAAGTTTATTAAATCCCTAAGCACCTTTTTAATTTATGTAGGTACACTCATACTTATTTGTCTCAATCCAAAACCTACTTGCCTAAAACGGTTCGTATTGACATCTAAATAGTTACTTATTTGCGTCCAAATTAACAGAAAGAGTCATAATGAATCTATTTTTAAATTTCGAACACAATCAGGCTGATTCTACTCAAAAATACCGGAATATCCACTAAACTGATCTTTTGACAGGCCGCCATCTTTGTTTTTTTTCTAACGGCTGCCGTCAATGGCGTCTCATTATTATTCCAGAAAATAATGATCGGTAAAACTTGGGAACCACAGAGCGGAAAATAACTCTATCGTAGAACAGAGAGTGGTCACAGTGAGATCAAATGTATGAGCAATGTTTATTTTATAATATTGTGTCTGTTGGTGGTGTACTTGGTATTTCATTTCTAAAGTTCCAATTAATGAATAACCCATTAATTAGCTTTTTTTCGACTAAGTAGCATTTATGCCCGAAACAAAATATATTTATTACTAGCTGACCCGACAGACGTTGCCCTTACGATGATAATTTAATTCAAATTAATATTATAATGAATACAAAAAGTGTGTTCATTATTATAATACTTTGTGTTTGTGTTAATGATATACAATATTTTTAGTTTAAAAAAATACTTGTGTTGGCATAAGAACTTTCTCCTGGAAACATAACAAAATATTAAATCGGTCCAGATACGCGTGATGGCGTGACTGAAGTATATAGAGATTCATTGTTATTACGCACAAGCATCTTCTTCAAATATGTACAAAGGCAAAAATTCACATTTATGCAGAATCAGATAGAATTAATAAGTAAATCTAAAAATCTTCCTTGGTCAGTGCACTCTATAATCAAGTACACTGAAGCTTCTTTATTAGTCAAGGGTGTATGCATCATTTACAATAGGAAAAAAACTATAGCTTACTCCTCCTATCAAAGAGATGTCAGATTGGTATTGATAATAAATCTGTGGTAAAAATAAATCTCACCGATTATCTCTGTTCCAAGAACGATAGAAACCAGCAAGGTTGCCAAGCGCGGGTCTTTTGTTACCCAAAAGATCGAATATTAGGCACACCTGGTGTTCGAACACTAGTGTTGTGCGTATCGATAAATATATGCAAATCGATATCGATTAATTTACATATTCCAACCATCCCATACAAATGCTACGATTTAAACTGCTGCGATTAACCGTAGCAACCTGGGCGGGTAGAATAAAATAAAAAGCTAAAGCAAAATTAATTGGTCGAACCTGGGTTTTGATATGAAGATATTTTTTCGTCCCTTTGGCGATGTTTATCATGTAAATGTATCATTTACATGATAAAATCTACAAGTTAAACCTTTTGCGTGTGCAATTTATCTGATTTACATTTGGTTACTTGAACATGACACGATGATGAGTATCGGTTGATTTTGCATAGGGTTTGTGGCGAGTCGATTTAATCGTTAATTAAATCTATCGATAATCGATACCGCTGTCAATGCGTCCAACCCTATTAAGCCACGTCTTTGAATCAAAGCGTCCAATCGTAAAAACTAGGTACAAAAGAATTCTTAACGCGTAAATGAATGAATACCACACACATGCACAATATTACGAAGGTATTCAGTATTTGAAGTTGCAGGTTTTTATAATTTAAACCTTAGCCTTCGCCATTCTTGTTGCGCCTTCTGTTAAGGTGATAAGGGAGCATAATCGCTTATTTTGAGAAATCCTTTAAAATTCTGCGTAAATGATACGGCGGATTTTCTTTTTTATTACACGCTTTGTATTAGCTTCACCTGTATGTTTGTTTGTAACCGACTTCTTTGGGCGCGATTTTGACCCACTTTAAACGGCCAGATTTCGTTGAAACTTTGTAGATTTATTGAGGACCGATGACAATACACACATTTGATAAAATTATTCCATTTTTTTTATTTTTGTTTGTAACCGACTTCTTTGGGCGCGATTTTGACCCACTTTAAACGGCCAGATAAGCGTGTTTTTTTTTTAACTACTATTATTATTTTTTAATTCAGTAAAAAATCGTTACAGTTCCACGACATGATTACGTACATTACGCTCGGTAGTTTTTTTTTTAGAAAATTAGTCGTTTTAAAATTTAAAAATATTAAGCTTCTAAAATTAAAAAACACAAATACCTTTTTTAATAGGAGTGAGTATACATGCATATTATATGAAATCGTTAGATGTCATTATTTTGCTATTGTTAACAAGTTTTTATAAATATAAATTTATAATGTGACATCCTAACTGTCATGATGTGACATCCTAACTGTCATGGCGCAGTGGTGCCTTAAACCAATAAAAAAATATAAATTTTATTAGTTTAGTTGTAAATTTAAAATGTATTTACTTGTAATGCTATATAAATAAATAAATGGACGTATCTTCCTAGCTCAGTATATAAACCTCGTCTTTAGTACATTCCTAATTTTGTCTAATTTCTTAGAATTGGTTGCCTGGAAGAGATCGCTCTTAGCGATAAGGTCGCCAGTTAAGGCACTAGCTTGAAAGTTCTTTGTGTGTTCCCTGTAATTTTATTTTATTATGAGTGTTTTAATAAAGTGTTTATCTATATAATTACAAAGCAGACTCTATTTCTACGAATAACAAGAATCAGTGATTTGAAGCTAACCGTTTTGTTTCCGTACTACTAACGCCATCTAGTGAAGAGACGCCTGAATGAGCACAGATAAAAGTTCCAGTCTTCCAGCGCAATGGAGTGAAGATGCTTCGACTGCACTCGACTCCGTCTTGGGAATCTTAATTGTTATAGCTTTCATTTTATTAGTGCATTTGGTAGAAAACTTTCGTGCCAATTTGCGTTTTATAACCTTTTATTACCTTTAAAAATGTGATTAAAATAGTGAAGTTTATTTTCGGTGCATTTCTTCACCTTTTCTCTGTAATTTTAGCTCATAAGAATGGTAAATTGCAAAGTCATCATTTTGCCTCACTAGTGTCAATAGCTCGGCATACTAAAGTGGTCTAATTTGATTACCGTATTTATGCGGTCAATACCGACAGACCATACTATTGTACGGTAGACCATGTATCACTGGAAATCTGGGCAAGCGCGCTCCATTTTAGATAACAATGTCGCTAACCATCAGGTAAATTGCGATCAAGCGCATTCCCATTAAATGTAAAAGCCCATAAAAAACAGTCAATGTGTTTCTCTTTTCTCAAGACATCTAGTTTTAAACATTTGAACTAGCTTGTTTAATATATAAATTTTATGGCAAATTTAACTTTTCCTTTCCCTTTTCCGAGTGCAAAAAAACATAGATTGTAACTTAGACGTATGAATGGTTACAACGATTTTTACAGGAATAGTATGACGTATATATGAAACAACGATATAGTATGAAACAATGATTTTAACGGGATTAACTGGAAAGATCCAGTTAATTCCGGTCTTAGGCTAAATAAAATTACCGGTGGCTCCCGCTCCGGGTCTTTCTTGGTGCAGAGGTTGGCCATAGCTATTCAGCGCGGTAATGCAGCGAGCGTGATGGGCAACTTTGCACCGGGGGCGAGTAGAGGCGGATTATTTTTTTTATTTGTTATATGTGTATACCTTTGAAGTACAATTTGCAGATCTTCAAATCTAGAGTATTAACTATATATTTAAAAAGAACCTAAACAGTTTTTTCTAGGCAAGCGTGTTACATCTTAGACCACAGTATAGCTTAACATCAGGCTAGCTGCAGTCAAATATGAGCCTTTATTATATAGTATACTATTCCCTTTAGTTTACTGTATTGGGACCCCCTTAATATTTTAATATTTTTAGTATGTGTTGTTATAGCGGCACGGGAAATAAATATCTATCGTGAAAGTTTCAGCTATCTAGCTATGACGGTTTCTGAGATACAGCCTGGAGACAGACAGACTTTGGAGGCTTAGTAATAGGGTTCCATTTTTAACTTTTAGGTACCAAACACTAAAAAAAAACCTTTTTGACGTGACAACGTCTTAAATTAGGTTGCGGCTGGGAGTCACTTATGAAAAAGTGTAACGCCCGGTAACGTTACGATGAGTCACCGAACGAGAGAGAGGCCCGCCGAATGCCTTGCGTCTCTCTCCCACTCAACTATGATCGGTCTGCCGCGCGCGCAGCACGCGGCAGACGTTGTCACGTAAAATCTTCGCCCGTAAAACCGACTTTACAGGCAACCATTTTTTTTGACAATTTTTACCAACAATTTGGTATAACTTTTTACAAAAAGTGCTAAACACAACCTTTTTATTTCATATTTAAAATACCCCATTCTGTTAACCTGAGTTGCCTTGAATTATATTTATGCGTTGCAAATCATTTTACAATGTTAGGGCGTTAAGGAAAAAACGTTTGAATGCAAAGGTTCTTGGAAGTGGTCACAGCTAAATTTGCAGTAAAATATTGGACAAAGTGTAGTTAAAGGGCCACACTTTACCCTATTCGTACCTGGCAATATTTTGTACATGTGTAAACTCCATGTAACGTCACTCGCTTAAACGACAAACTCTCTAAAGCATCGAAATCAATTGGCTTTAGTTGATTCAGCTTGTATTCCATACAATGATACATTCTCTTCATTTAACGACCTCTCTCTATAACGCCATAAAATGCATAGTGTCCCCATTTTTAATATATTTTTTCTAATATACTAAATTAATTATGAAATTAATTTTATTCAATTATCAAGTCGGTGAAGGTCGATGTAGGTTTGGATCTTCTACTATAAGTCATTAGCGGGAATGGAACCTTAGGAACCCACGTCCATTGGAACGTAAAGCAGCCGCACACCCGACTGTGCCGTCAATGTTTCAAAACTTGCTTGTACGAGTATGTGGGATTGCCAGCAGTAGGGTTTGCCTGTTTCCTAAAATGTGGTT
Organism: Mellilla xanthometata; assembly: GCA_035578125.1. Classification (NCBI taxonomy): domain Eukaryota; kingdom Metazoa; phylum Arthropoda; class Insecta; order Lepidoptera; family Geometridae; genus Mellilla; species Mellilla xanthometata. The sequence continues at coordinate 3,631,052 of JAPUBQ010000025.1, forward strand.
AACTTTAATCGAGTATTCGAATTTCTCCAAAGAGTAGGTATCAAGTTTACGAATACTCTGTATTGCATACTCTGTGGAGATCCAAAGAGTATGCAATACTCTTGCATACTCTGTGGAGATCCAAAGAGTATGCAACACTATGATTCAGACAGTCGGACCACAGTGAGTTTGAAATTGGAACGGATCCGGTGCCTACAGCCTGCACTTAGTAATCAACACTACAACTCGTGTGCGGACCTCTTTACCTGCAGTGCGAGCTACAGAGTAGATAAAGGTCAGAGAAATGTCTCTTACTTTTGGTTTTGAGTTTTTCTTTTACTTGGTTTTCATTTATATTTTTTTTTAAACTGTTGATTGAATGTTTATGTGTTTGGCGATTGAAATGTGGTTTATTTAACTTCACTGAGAGGGGTTAAATAATTTTGAAAATCTATGGTAATTTTAAATTCAAACTCAAAATGTTTTTATTTGCAACACAAATATTGAAGAACTAGATATGTGCACCTTGTGCTTTGTTAATAGGGCATAGCTTAGCTATCTAAGACTACTTAAAATTAATTACTAACTTAATATTTAGAACTAGTGAAATACATTTAAATTATTATTAATTTCTCATAAAATATGCCTATTTAAAATATTAAATGACGTAAAATGTTTTTTTCTAACTGCCAATAGTCATACATAAGTACGACGAGCGCTCTTACTTTAATAATTTTTCAAATATCTACACTAAAGCCATCCTACCAAAATATTTAGCTGGTAAGTGTATTTCAATAGATTCAAATCATTCATAAACATCAAATTTCAACTCTTAAATAAAAACATGCCGTTTCTATAACATTATATGTAATTCTTATAAAAATATCAATTTTTACATGTTTTTTATCATCTACATATTTCTTCACGCTGAAACTAATAATATGGCTCGCAACTCTGTTGATTAACTACTCCGTGTATGTGCTTTGTAGAAGTGCGGCTACTGTGGCGTCAATCGAGATGATTTCGAGTTTCGATTGCCATGCAAATAGCGTACACCACTTTGGTCCTTGTTGCTATTAGAGTAGAGGTTGAATTCCCACTCGAATGTGGCAGCTGCTGGCGTTTGGTGTGAATTCGACACGACCGAGGAAAGGGGCTAGCGAGTGTTTTTGTTACTATGCAAAAAATATTTACTCTGTTAATGTGAATTTTAATTATATGGCTATTTATTACTTTTCGTTGATATTGTAACAAGGCTATAATAAATTTAGCTTACTTATAATACGTTAAAAAATATTATTTCTATTACTTTATTACCAACAAATATAAAAACTGGTATATCGAATCTTAACTTTATTATTGTAAAACTAATCTAAAATTAAAGTAGAACTATATCTAATCTAAGGCCGGCTATTCGGAATTTTGGTCACGCATTTTTTTTCTATAGATAGGCATTTTTTTGTGTTTCTTGTAACAAAAAATCTGATGTAATTTAAATACTTCCTACTTGTCTTTTAAATCTAAGTCTAGTCTATTGTTTTTTTTTTAGTATGTTAAGTTTTTTATATTATAGCTTAAAAAAGTTGATTAGCATTTTTTTTATTGACGACCTTGTTGGCTTAAAAACTATAGTGTACTCACATTGTCGGCAAGTTCTTAAAGTCGGTAACTTATTTTTGTTCAAACAATAGAGGTAATAAATTCCAAATGATCAAGTTGTAAAGGTTGTAAAATAAAACGTTGCATGTTCGAGATGCAGAGGTCACATTAAATTTTTCGAGTTATAGAGTGAGAATATGTACCAAAATGGCTTAGGGGGACTCAGTGATTATTTCGACTAAAAGAGGGTCAAGATTTCAAGTAATGGAGGTTTTGGTGTTTAGAGGGAAGGAAACAAAATATTTTTTTCGACATTTGGAGGTTTTTTACTTTTCGAGGTTCGACAACGAGGTTATACTATATATTTAATTATATTCAAGTAATTTGTATTTGTGTTAACCGCTTCATTTGTTCGTATTCAACCCAGAGGGATTGATGAACACTACGTAGAAGCGGATGCAAAATGTATGTATTAATGTTAGATATAATCAGCAAATATCGATTTCAACATCATATCATAAACATTGAACGACACACCGTTTGCGTGTTTTAAGGCGATACAGCGCCATCTATTATCGTCTTCGGGAAACATCGTAATAACCGTAGTTTTGCCTTATTAATTATTTTTATTCTACTTTCTAGACAAATTCTAGTATAAACGATAAAAAAAGTTACTTCCTTATTATAAATGTGTATGGTATATGCGTGAAATAAGTATGGAGCGTTATGACGAACGTTAAGGGAATATATAAAAATAACAAACGCTAAAAAATATTATGTTCAAGTTTTTTATAGTTTATTACCTTCACATATTAATTACGACAGGACCACTAACAAACAACATCAATCTTTAATGTTACTGCGTGAACTTTATTCATAGCACCAATTACCACTTATATTATTCAATACTGGGCTCATACTGGAATGCTAGACGCAATAAAATGGTTAAAAAAAAAATAACCGACTCCTAAACCATATCTATTTAATAGTGTTTATTTTAACAAATATTAATTTGTTCTTCTAAGATGGCACCGACTCCAAGAATACAGGATAAATAAAAATTAAAAATTCTTTTCAGTACTCATTTTCAGTAAAGATCAGTCAAGCCGTTTCGGAGGAGTACGGTAACAAACACTGTGACACGGAAATTTTATATATAAGAAGAAGATAAGAAGAAGATATGTAGTATATCAGTTGTGTTAGCAACCCTAATACAAACAAGAAATGGTTTAGTATAGGGTTAACCAGCCGTGTGTGAAATGTGTCTTAATATTACAAAAAAAAATCACGTTCTCTGATTTAATGTGCTCTTAAATGTTTCACCCAAAGACGCGCCCGCGCGTGAGCTTATAAAAGTTGACTAGTAATGAAATACTGCAATAGTCTCCCAGCCTACATGTCCAGGTATAGTCCACTGGTAATTATGAAATGGCGGTTGAAGAGCGCCGGCTTGTATGAAGCTGCGCTTTTATGTCTCGATTATACATAATCGAGGGTTATTGCTAACTGGCCGGTTAGGAATTTCGTAAAGAGTTCTTCTTCCTCTTCGTCGTGTCGATGGTACATGGTTTGACGACCTCGTTGGCGTAAAGGTTACCATACCGGTCTGCTAATCAGAAGGTTCCGGGTTCGATTCCCGGCCCGGTCAACATCTTTGTGCTTAACTAAATTTGTTGGCTGTGGGACTGGGTGTTAAATATGTATTTATATATAATATATGTATGTATGTATATGTAGTATATCAGCCGTGTTAGCAACCATAATACGAGCTAGAAATGGTTCAGTATGGGGCTAACCAGCCGTGTGTGAATGTGTCCTAATACTTTATTTTTTATTTATTTTTACACATTTATAGTTAACTAGCTGACCCGGCAAACGTTGTTTTGCCTCACTTAGGGGTATGAAAAATAGATAGTGTAGCTTATATGACACGTTCGTAGATTTACCATAGCAGCGCCATCTATTGATTACTTACTCAACCCAGACGAAAGGTATCGACATCTGTTAGAATCATTTGGAGTTAACAGATAATTGTGACTGACAAATAATAACAGACAATAATTAGCAATAAATTAAAATTGCGACTATAATTTGAGATTTAAACTATCCTATCTCTCAAGTTGGATCGAACTGCACATGGTGTGCGAATTTTATTATAATCGGTTAAGCGGTTTAGGAGTCCATTGAGGACAAACATTGTGACACGAGATTTATATATATTAAGACTAGTTGCGACCCGTGGTGTTACCCGCATTAATCCAGGACAAACGAAGTTAATCCGGGATAAAAATTGGCCTATGTTGTAATAAGGTCTAACTTTTCGTCATACTAAATCTCATCAAAATATTTCGAGTCGTTGGAGCATGAGGGAGTAACATAGATTTTGAAGTTATTTGCCTATGTAACTAATTATACATAACTACTATTGTTTTCGGTATAAAAAGAAGCCTATGTGTTAAACCAAAGTCTATTTTCACACCAAATTTCATCAACATCGGTTTAGCTGTTTGAGCGTGAAGAAGTTACAAACATATACACACATACACAAACTTTCGCATTTATTGTATTAGTAGGATAGGACAGGATAAGATAGGATAGGATTAATTTAATTAGGTACTAGTAAATTATACTACTAACTATTTAATAAAAAAAATTATTACATTTTAATATGTATGGTCAAGATAGATTAACACCACAGAAGTAAAATCAATGATCTACGTTCTCTAGAGTATACATACCTATTGATAAATTATAAGGCAAACTCTTTTTTTATATTATTTTATGGTTATAACGATCGTAATTTTGTAAACATTAACTTCTGCATTCTTCTGTCTGTTTCTAGATTAACATCAACTTCTAAATCATTCTTCAAGTGGCCAATTGATAGTATTATGTTGAAGCATCTGCCGCGAGCTTTACGAAAAATAAGACAACGTAAAGAGAAGGATAAAGCTTGGGTCGCACTAAGACGTGTAGTATATTTGCCTCCCAATAAATAAAAATAAAACTATTACATATAGTTTATTTTAAATTAATAAAACTAATTAATGTTAAAAATCATCCTACTAATACTATAAATGCAAAAAATTTAGTGTATGCGTATGTTTGTTAGTTACTTCTTCACGCTTAAACGGCTGAACCGGTTTTCATGAAAATTGGTATCAAGATAGGTTAACCCTTGGATTTAAACGTAAGCTACTTTTTATGCCAGATTAACTTCTTTTGTTCCGGATTAACGCGGGTTACATTTCGGGTCGCAACTAGTTGTAATATATTACTACTGAGCTATTTGTTTTGATATAGGTAACTGTAATGTGTTTTTTTAAAGTGACAATAAATTAATTTGAATATGTGTATTACTGAAGCTGTGCCCTGCGATACTCACACACACACACATACACACACACACACACTCGTGCGTTCTCAAAAACAGTTACTAGTACTAACTTGTTTACTACTTTTAACTAAATTCTACTTTACAATCAGACGGTTCGATCCCAGCGCCACACCAATGACTAGTTTTTCAAGTTATGTGTAAAATTGCACTCGAAAAAGAACATCGTGAGGAAACGGATATGTTTGAGGACCACAATATCCGAAGACGTGTGTCATCCGCCAACCCGCACTTGGCCAGCTTGGTGGATTATGGCCTATATCACTCTCCTCGTGAGGGAAGGCCCTAAGTCTCAGCAGTGGGAATGTATATTGGGCTGCTTATGCTTATGGTTACTCAAATTGTAGTTTAATATGCCACTACCTTTATCCCTACCACTTAAGTAAAGGCAAGTAGCCGAAAGGCAACAAAGATATAGGGGTTAAAATTATACGTCTCACCATAGTCTATAGAGAATTTATTAAATTACGGTGCTTTTACCCTTGTTATGATGTCAAAGGAAATAAGTTGAATTTCGAAGGGTGATGATAGTTGACCGTTGTTATTTGATTAAACTTCTTTTTCGTACCTTAAAGGTAAAAATAATGGTTAAAAAAAAAAACTAAAAAATACGCTTTTTATAGAAAACCGTAATTATATCAAATTAGTGTATTGTCATCGGTCTTCAATAAATCTACAAAAATTGAACGAAATCTGGCCGTTTGAAGTGGGTCAAAATCGCGCCCAAAGAAGTCGGTTACAAACAAACATACAAACAAAAAAACAAAAAAATGTAATAATTTTATCAAATAAGTGTATTGTCATCGGTCCTCAATAAATCTACAAAGTTTCAACGAAATCTGGCCGTTTAAAGTGGGTCAAAATCGCGCCCAAAGAAGTCGGTTACAAACAAACATACAAACATACAGGTGAAGCTAATATAAAGCGTGTAAAAATGTGGCCCTATTACTAAGCCTCAGTTGTCTGTCTGTTTTTCTATCTGTCAGTCTGTCTGTAACCAGGCTGTATCTCAAAAAATGTGATAGATAGAAAGCTGAAATTTAAACAAGTTAATGTATCTATTACCCGTACCACAATAAGAACAAACACTAAAAACTAATGAAAATATTAGGGGTCCTTACCCAATAAATGTGTTTTTATTTTGCCATTTTTAAGATAATGGTACGTGAACCCTTCATGTGCGAGCGTTACTCGTACTTGGCCAATTACTATTAGAAATATATTTACACGAAACAGCTCGTCCCCGATGATGACGCTCGTAGTGCGTCGAAACCCGTTGGACGTATATCCAAAATTTTTTTTAAGTAAGTGTGACCGTTTGTTTCGTGCAAATATATAATATGCCTTACGATAACAGTTTATTATTAGAAATGCCACTCGCTCAATTCAAAGAAGACTGCAGTTGAAGTATGAAACCTATAAACTATTTTCTCCCATGCTACAGCACGAATCTCTGCTCATGCTTTGATCGCAAATCTAAACTCTATTTCAAATGCCATAACGTCTATTCTCCTTTGTTGCAGCCCAAATCGAGTCTCTTCACGCGCCGACAGGGGGCGCGGTGGAGCTTCCCTGTGACGTCACACCAGCGTTGCCTGGAGATGAGATGGGGCTGGTCATCTGGTACAAGCAGGGACACGATACGCCTATTTACTCGTAAGTCTTACACTGCTTTTTACTTAAACATTGGTGGCGATTCAGCGGCACACACGACTAAACTAAATTTAAAGAAGCCCCGTCTCTTTTCATCTTAGGTGGCCAGAAAGAGACGGCACGTTCTGAACCACACACAAAACAACTAAAATCACGTCAAATATGACAAATGTAAGCGATTTTAGAGCGCAATTGTATCAGCTCTAAATCTGACGTGTTTGACGTAATTTTAGGTGTTTTGTCTATGGTTTAGATCGTACCATCTCTTTTTGGTCATTTATGACGAAAAGAGACAGAGCTACTTAAAATTTAGTTAAGTCGTGTGTGCTGCTGAATCGCCACCATTGTAAATATAATAGGACATATTTCATACAAGTAATTATTTTCAAGTAATAACAATATGTACACTTATGATAATTAATTAGAAGTGTTATTTCCCACAAACTCTCCAATTAATAAGATAATCAAGTTTACCACTAACATCTTAATTATAAACACGCCAAAACAATGAATTAAATTTGCCTCTCTCGAGCTACGCAGCAACGATTAATTATAATTTGTAATCGTCATGCAATGCTGATTAATCCAATTCATACTATCATAGAGTAAATAATACAGAATTACAACTTAAGGCGAACGTAAGCAAAATCTTGATTTTAATGTTTCTCGCTATAAATCGTTAAGGTAAAAAGTATCGAAGAAATAGCTAAAAGACCGCCTGTAAAATAAAGCTGGTTCCAAAAACTAAAATAAATTTATTTGAACTATTTTTTTTTTATTGATGAATAGGCTTACGTTTGACCGCAGATAGCCTGATGTTAAGCTTGACTGTGGTCTAAAATGTAACACGCTTGCCTAGAAGGAAAATATTTACTCTAGATTTGAAGTTGTTTTTCTTATTGATAAGTCTAATTCGTATTTTGTATTTGGCGCTTCGCTCATATATATATGGCGCGACTATATTCAGTACAACACGCGACTGTAGCTCGGCTAGCTAAGGTGATCTGACGCGATCATCAAAGCTAAGCAACGGTCGATGCGGACGGTGTTTGGATGGGTGACCATGCACAAGACTCGTTTTTCAAGTGGCATTTTCGGATGACACGTTAAATTGTAGGTCCCGGCTTTTAGTCTTACTCGTAGTACAAGCAGTCGTTAAGCCAAGTCAGAGGCCTTCGGGTGGCTTGAAAACTCGTCACCAGAGCTTAGCTACTTAGCTCATACGAAGATAAGAGGTACAACATCGCCGTAAGTGACTAAGTTGAGAGTCTGCACGATTTTTCCCACAGACTTAAATTGATGTAGATGTGTCGACCTCGTCAAGATGTTAGTGAGCGAACTTGCTTCTGTCAAATTCGACCTAATTTCAATTAGAAGTGAAGTTTTACTTGATTATATTACAAAGGAATCAGGTTAGCTTACGAGACGCTTGAGACTTCCAAACGAGCGAAAGTTGTGATTAAGTTTTTAGCTTAATATATAAAAGCGTCTTCTAAAACTATTTACTTTGATCTAAAAATGTTTATGTTATTTGGCCTAAATCTTCTTAAACCGTTTAAGTAAATATTTTTATCATTGCTAATGTGTTTGAGCAAGTTTTATGCAATGCAATTAGTATACTTCAAATGAGTATACTGACATGACTGTTTTTGTTATGGAAAGATTAGGAGTTTCATCTGTTTACGTTTGATGTTGTGTACTAAATTGCGTTATTTCATATAGTTATGTACGTCTATAAGAAATGGCATAAAATTAAGTTGTTTGTAAGTTTTTTATTAATTATTTTGATCCCATTTCTTTGATATATTTTTTAGATATTCATTAATTATTGAAATTTTTGCAAGCATAAACGCCGACACGTTTATGCTTGAAAAACTGGAATGGAAACTGCAAAATGGAAAATGAACCTGGCATCACCCCGCCTATGTCGGCTTCTCATTGGGAAAAAACCCGATGATCTTCATACTTTCGATTATCCGAATTTTCGATTATCCAAATGCCTACCAACAACAATTAGTCCGGTAGATCTAGTTTCTACTGTAATTGCAAAAAAAATCTTGTAACCGTTTTTCAGAAATCGATCCAAGACAGTAATTTAACATACATTATATGTATGATATATTTTGTCAGGGTTTTCTCGATTTATAATTTATTTGTTTTCGGATATGTTGTTCTAGCAGCAACAAAAATACATCATCTATGAAAACTTACCTTAAACAAAAACATTATCTATAGGTTTTATTAGTCTATGGTTCCTGCTAAGCAATACCTCGTCATCCGATACCTTGAGTAAGTAATATACATATCATTCATTACATATAATTTATCCAATGAGTTATGTACATAAATTACGTCTGAAATACACATTATACGTTTGGTAATTGATACAAGACATATTCGCACGTAGATGTTAATATACAAATACAAATACGAAATTTATTCTATTGACACAGTAATTTATACAAATTTGGAAATAATATATTACAGATATGATTTATTTATTTGGTACTGACTGTCACAGACAAAAAGTTGTCGATAACAGTTTTACTTAATTAACAACACCACTATAAACTTCAAGTCCTATTACGACTGTACCTACACAGCTTTCATTATTAAAAATATAAACACAAATATAAATATATAAATTACATACTAAAGCGATCTAAAAATATGAGAAAAAAAGTACCAAAATTTTGAAAATTGAGATAAGTTATTTCATTAATAATTAACGATCTAAAAGAGGAAAATGTAGTCGAACAATGTCTTTAGCTTTGTGAACACTGGAAGAATCTTCAGAAATACGAAAGTTATTGTATATATTATAAGGGGAAAATCTACTAGACGATCATCAGACCTGTCGTACTGTATGGATCAGAGTGTTGGGCAACCAAAGTAGGATATGAAAGAGGAGTGCATGCGGCAGAGATGCGAATGTTGAGATGGATGTGTGGAGTGACAAGAATGGACAAAATAAGGAATGAGTACATCAGAGGAAGTGTGAAAGTAGCCCCAGTGAGGGAGAAAATAAGGAGTAGAAGGTTAGCGTGGTATGGACATGTGATGCGTAGAGAGGAGAAGCATGTCACTAGAAGATGTATGGAAATGGCAGTGCAAGGAAGAAGAGTAAGAGGCCGACCGAAAAAGACATGGATGGAGTGTGTGAATGAAGACATGAGAGAGAAAGGATTGAGTGTGGAGATGACATCTGATTTAGGAGAGTGGAAGAAGAAGATTTGCTGTGCCGACCCCACCTAAATGGGATAAGGTGAAGAAGAAGAATATTGTATATATTGCACATTCTATTTAAGGGACTATACATTGAAACATTATTTCGAGTGGGCAGAGTATGAAATAGTTAATGTAATGGTAGGATATTTTCTAGTGCTCGCCTGGCTAGTAACCAACCTCAAGTTGAAAAATTAGCACCTAACAGTGCGTACCGGTAGCCTCCTTAAGAGCCAGTTAATCCAGACTAGGTATGCTCCACTTTAGGCTAGGGTGTCGCTAACTCATGTAGTTACGCGGTTTGCTGGCGAAATGACTAGTTGTTTTATAAAAAAAATGAGCACCGAAAAGCTGTCGGTCGGGGGTTTTTTAATTTTAAATTTAAGCTTATGTTTTTAACAATAATTATTAGTTAATTTCTTTATGATAATTGAATTAAAGCTTGTTTATAATTGATTTAGTTTTAAAATCTCAGCAGCTATGACTTATCAGGGTTTAGAATACTGGAGAAGATTCCTGATTCTCAAACAATAAAGCGTGTCGCGGAAGTTTGACATAATTACCGATGAAACCTAGATGGCGCTGCAAATGGAGCGTGCAGCTTAACTGCCGCCAAATTCCGCAACGCGCTGCAGTCGCATAGTGATATAACGATAGTATTGCGTGACCCCAGAGAAGTCGTTTTAAGAATATACGAATATATTTATTTATTTTATCATAATTAGCACCGCATACACGAATTTCACTAATGATATATATAAAAATAAAAATACAAAACAATCAAATTAAAATAGATGGCGCTACGATATCTAATTTCAACACGAGATTGAGCGTCTATTAAATTGATTAGTCTATGATCTTACCTAAGTAACCTTTATATTTCGGTTGCCCTATGAAAGGCTCAAGAACAAGATGACCATTATCTTTGGAGCTGGTTGGGACAAAAAGTACTCTCATTAAAAAATGACAGAAGACTTAGTTGATAAGTTGCAGACCTCTTATCGAAATTGAGATAAAACTGCTCAAGTAAAAACTTTATATTCTGTGAGATCATAATCAGTCTTAGCAAATTTTCTTTTTCACTATTTTACTGAAATATCTTTAATCTCAGACTTCTAAAAACTAATGGGTGCTATAATTTTGACGTGTCTGTGTATGTGTGTGTGTGTTTGCGGTGGCATCGAAGCTCTCAAAGGGATGAACTGTTTTTTTATTATTTTTTATTTATGGTGTGGTATTCGAGAGTCATTCAGTTAAAGTAATAATAAAAAATAATATTATTATTATAAATCAAAAATGAAAGGCGAGTAGAATACATACGTATGATAAATTTCAAATAAAAGATGGCCACCATAAAAGTAAAAAATATTTTTTATACATACCTACCTATTCATGGGGGTTTAGTATTATAATTGGTATCAATATCATATGGTTGATCTTTGGGAGCTCTCAAAACGATTTCTTAATAACATTATCTTGAAAATAACGATTTGTGTTTGAACACTAGCAGTAAAAAATAAAAAATAGAAAACCACCGACGAAACATTTTATTGCGGCGGCCATCTTTTGATCATAGTGTGTATATTCTACTAATCAAACACTTCGATACCGACATATACATATGTAAGATAGTTGTGATAAATTATGTAATCCGCCATTTTATGTTTTTTTAGAGAGTGTGGCTCGGTGGTATAAACGTCTGTTTTTCAATCAGACGGCCCCTGTTCGATCCCGGCCCTACACCAATGACTTTGTTTTTCAAGTTATGTGTGCATTTGCACTCGCTTTACGGCGAAGGAAAACATCGTGAGGAAACCGACATGTTTGAGGCCTGCAATATCCGAGGACGTGTGTCATTCACCAACCCGCACTTGGTCAGCGTGGTGGATGTGGCCTACATCTCTCTCCTAGTGAGAGGAGGCCCCGAATCCCAGCAGTGGGAACGTATAGTGGGTTGCTTATGCTTATATGCACTTTTTGCTCCCATACCACCGACGCAAAACCATTAAAGTAAAGAGACGTATAATAATAATATATCAAAGCACTAAAATATTAACTTGAATGTAAAATCGTTAGTTTTAAACGGTTTCAAGAGCCGTTTTGGAACACTTGTGGACCATTTCGTTGTAAATTAATTATGTTATCGCTGTGTTTCATTATTTTAATGTACTCGTAATTTGGTTATCTTAACTTTACTAATTTGCTTATCTTTGTTAAAAGGTTTGTGGTTTTGCTTTAATATGTGTTCATTTTGAAAGGTGTATTTGACGAAAGTGTCCTAAGTTATGTTTGACATTTTATGTGAATTAGACATTTATATTTTATTAAGAAATGACAAATGTAATCTTACATGACTGGCGGTAAAAATAGAGATCAAACTTATCTAAATAACACCACATTTATACCTACGTATATTGCAATAAATAAATGAATTGATTTGATTTTATTTGATGATAATAAGTTCAATGTGGTTTGACTCCGACAAAATAGTTTCAATATACAAATTCCTCAGTATGGGTGTCAAATGAAAGGGCTTGACTAGTAGAATACATACACTATGCTAACTTTCGAATCTACTACGGTCGCCACCATAGACTGTACTATTATCTACAATTGTAATGACGATCTCTTTGGCGTGAGTTTTACCATGCCGGACTGCCAACCAGAAGTATCCGATTTCGATTCCCGGCACGGCCAACATTTTTGTACTAAACTAAATTTGTTAAATAAATGTCTATTTAAAGTATCGGTCTGGGTGTTAAATAAATGTCTATTTAAAGTATTCTAAAGTCTATAGTATACTAGCTGACCCGGCAAACGTTGTTTTGCCTAAAGGATGAACAAGCCTTATCACTTAGGGGTATGAAAAATAGATAGTAACCGATTCTCAGACCTATCCTCAGACACTAGCTGACCCGGCAAACGTCGTTTTGCCTTATAAATTTCTTCTAATAATAAAAAAATAAGGGTTAATAACTCTTATCACTTAGGGATATGGAAAATAGATAGTAGCCGATTCTCAGGCCTACTGAAAACGCATATAAAATTTGGTAAAAATCGGTCAAGCCGTTTCGGAGTAGTACAGTAACTAACATTGTAACACGGAAATTATATAAAAGAAGAACATTAAGTATATCAGTTGTGTTAGCAACCTAAAATGGTTTAGAATGGGGCTAATCGGCTGATAAAAAATATATAAATAAAAATAAATAAATAAATAAATATTTGGACATATTTCACACTCGGCTGGTTAGCCCCATACTGAACCATTTCTAGCTCGTATTATGGTTGCTTACACAACTGATATACTACATATACATATATACATATTATATTTGCTTGTACACGTAATATTTACTCTACATCTAAACAAAACGTGTTCCGAATCGAGTAATATATTCGCAGTACGTCGTCGATACATCACTCGTTTAGCATCAAACGACGCAAATTACATCGTTATGTACACCTGACGATTGACATGACCTGAAATCGAATGGCTTCGATTGCGATACATCAACAGGGGTTGAATAACACATATAGTAGTCAAAATACATCAAATATGGCCAAGTGCGGGTTGGGCTCGAACCTGAAGGGTTTCGTGCCAATCTTTAAAAAATGGCAAAAAAAACATTTGTATAATTATGTGATTGGTTTTTAAAAGTAATATAAAACTTAATATTCTAGGATATTCTTAAGCTCTACCTGTTAATAAAAAATAATACTAACTAACCTACTAATACGTACTATAATAAATGCGAAAATTTGTGTGTGTGTATGTTTGTTACATCTTTACGCTCTGTCAGTTGAACCAAATTTCATGAAATTTTGTGTGAAGATAGCTTAGACCCTTGATTAGCACATAGGCTATTTATTCCGGATTAACGTGGGTAAGACCGCGGGATGCATCTAGTTAACAATAATTATGTAGTAAGTTTAGTATTAAGTCTAAATGTGTACCTACCATCGATATGATGACGAAGAAAAATAGATCAAATATAAGCTACTTACATATATACGCTGTCCAAAAATTTTCGCAGGATTTATTACAAAACTAGCAGGGCGCATGCATAACTACACGAGAGAGCAATGTTCAGGGCCAAGAAGAAGCGTGCCTAGTTTGGAAATACTGGCACTAAAGGAGGGCTGCCACAACACAGCGTTAGGCACCTACTTTTAAAGTAGCCAAACTCTGGTATAGAGTATTTTCAAGCCGCCCGAACGCTTCTGACTTGGCTTAACGACTACTAGTCTAAGCCTTACAGCCGGGACCTACAATTTAACGTGTCATCGACACATACGAGGGTAGCGTCCAGATGAAAATGACACTTTTAAAACGACAGTCTTGTGTATGGTCACCCATCCAAACACCGCCCTCATCGAACGTCGCTTAGCGTCGATAATCGCGTCAGGTCACCATATCTAGCCGAGCTGCAGGCTACTCTATTAAATTTTAATATGTTAAACCATTTTCATTCGGTTTTTAAATTAATAAAAACGGTCGTAAAATTTTTGTAAATACATTATAAAGGTCATTAAAATATATCGTTTACTTTGAGTCCTCAAATTCATTAATCTTATTAAATCAACGAGAAAGAGATCTTTTATATCAAATATAATTAATTAGTAGTTTCAAATTATTTAATAATGAATTACTGGAATGTAAATATCTCTAATTTCAGTTAAAGTTGTAATATTCTAGTTCTTGCCCAAGGGATTTAGGGGTTCACGTTCATTATCATTTAATATTTTTTTTTATTCTCATAAATGTGAAATCTTCTTCTTATTCTTCGTATGAGCTAACTAACTAAGCTCTGGTGTCGAGAGTTTTCAAGCCACCCGATGGCCTCTGACTATAGGCTTAACGGCTTACTAAAACTTACAGCCTACAATTAAACACGTCATCCGACCCACGCTAGCGCCCATCAAATTGTCACATTCAAAACGACATTCTTGTGCAATGACCCATCCAAACACCGTCGACCGTCGACTAACTTCGAAGATCGCGCCAGATCACCTCAGGTAGCTGAACTACAGACGCTACAAAATACGCTAATGCGAAATGAGGGTAGTTCTTACAAAGCTTGAAGTTCGCGCGTCACGGACCGAAGGGCAGTCTCTCGTACAGCGTATGGGAGTGAAACCATGAGAAAAGTTGCAGCACTTTTTGTGCTAGTTTTTGCACTATTAATCGTGCCTAGCACTGACATATATTATAAGAAACAGTACCCAGCACTAAATCTAGTACAATTTTTGAAGAAGTCGTTATAAGGCTGAAAATAGAATATGTTTTAAATGTTGTAGCGTCACTACTAAGTAAGTTTATTTTTTTCTTTATTTATAGATATCACATACAGTCTTAACTCTATATGACGACACCGAAGGGACTATGCATTTTATGGCGTTATAGAGAGTGGGTATTAAATGTATAGAACGTATCATTGTGTGGAATACAAGCTAAACCAACAAAAGCCAATTGATTTCGACGCTTTAGAGAGTTTTTAAATCGAATGACGTTACATGGAGTTTACACTGTATCTTGTCAATTTTTAAATATATATTATGAATACAGCCAAATCTCGTCTTTAAATATACCTACTTAGTTAGCGCTACTTAAAAAAATTTCGTTACACCAAAATGTTTACACCAAACTTGTGGCGTCAAAGCAAGTCGCTTAATATTTGAATCGGGTTGTGATGCAATGGACGAGAACCCCAAACATACTTGTGGAATTCAGACCATAATACAGTCTAGGTAATAGTTGAAGCACTAAGCAACTCGTTAGCGTTGTAGACTAAGTCTAGATTATTTTAGACTTGGTTTGTCTGGTGGTTTTGCCTGTATAAAAAGTAGTTTAAACGTGGGAAAGTTCGGAGTAAAAAGTAGTCTATTTTTAAATCACAGGTGTGAGCTATGTCTGTAGTGTCAGATAAAAAAAATATCTTTAAAGAAAAACTTCTTTTGAACAACATTTTTCCTCTTCGCTATCGAATCGTGAAATGACTTCCAAATTTCATTCAATAGGTAGTTTTAACTCGTAGAAGTGTATGTTAGTATGATATATTTATGTATTGACGACCTCGTTGGCGTAATGGTTACCATTTCGGACTGCCAACCAGAGTGCCCCGGATTCGATTCCCGGTGCGGCTAACATCAAGTGATGAACTAGATCAAAATCTAAATCAAATCATTTTTTAATCTATATGTCATACACGGCACGTCATTTACAAAAACATTTAATGAAAATTATATATTTTTTTTTACTAAATCACAATAACTAGATTTTTTTGGCTATCGGTCTGAGTGTTAAATATTTATCGATATAAAGTATCTATGTATGTATATGTAGTATATCAGTTGTGTTAGCAACCATAATACAAACTAGAAATGTTTTAGTATAGGGCTAACCAGCCGTGTGTGGAATGCATCCTAATCTTCTAATATATAAAATTTCCATATCACAGTGTTAGTTACCGTACTCCTCCGAAACGGCTTGACCGATTTTTACCAAAAATTGTATGCGTTTTCAGTAGGCTTGAGAATCGGCTACCTATCTTTTAAGGCAAAACAACGTTTGCCGGGTTAGCCAGTTTTTATTATAAAATATGTATATAAACATACAAACTGACAAACGTTCGCCTTCAGAATATTAATGTAGAGATGTAATTTCAGTTTATGCGAGTATTTAGTTCTCTATCTCAGAATGTAGTTTTGTTACAGCAAATAATAATTAGTTAAGTTGAGAGATATTAATTTTGCTGCCAAGAGTATTAAAATACTTCATGACTGAGCGAAACCTCTAGAGGTTTCTAGAACTAGCTGTGCATTAACTTCTCCGTATGAGTTAAGTGGCCAAGCTCTGGTGTCAAGAATTTTGAAGTCTTAACGATTGCTTGTACTATAAAATACTTAATGACTGAGCGAAATCTCTAGAGGTTTCTAGAACCAGCTGTGCATTAACTTCTCCGTATGAGTTAAGTGGCTAAGCTCTGGTGTCAAGAATTTTCAAGTCTTAACGACTGCTTGTACTATAAAATAGTTCATGACTGAGCGAAACCTCTAGAGGTTTCTAGAACCAGCTGTGCATTAACTTCTTCGAATGAGTTAAGTGGCCAAGCTCTGGTGTCATAAAAATGGTGTCATAAATAGTTTTCAAGTCTTAACGACTGCTTGTACATAACTTATCAGGCGTTACTTTGCGGAAATCCATTGCTTAATTAACTAAGACTAATTAACTAAGATCAATTAACTAAGATTAATTAAGGCATCATCAGGAGATGCTGACTCTTGACTTGTCGTTCGAAGAGTCAGCATCTCCTGATGATGCCTTGTGGTTAGGCGAAACACGTGTAGAGTTAAGAACTTCCGAATTGTGATAGGTAACGTTAATCTTAATTAATCTTAGTTAATTGATCTTAGTTAATTAGTCTTAGTTAATTAAGCTTGGTTAATTGATCTTAGTTGATTTTTCCTTTACTTGTCTTAATTTGGATTTCGGATCACAGCGGAAGTACACTAAATATTTAATTTTGTCATCTATTGACTGCTTGTACAATGACTAACAGCTGCAACCGAATTTAACGTGTATTCCACATATGTTAGCGCCCAGGTGAAAATGACAATTTTAAAAGTCTTGTGCATGGTCTCCAAAGATGTCCCGCGTCTGAAACGGCTTGACCGATTTTTACTAAATTTTATATACATACTAGCTGACCCGACATACGTTGTTTTGCCTTAATAATGATTTCTAAATATACAGTAGCCTATTCTCAGACCTACTGAATACACATATAAAATTTGAAACAAATCGGTTAAGCCGTTTCGGAGGAGTTCGGTAACAAACACTGTGACACGGAAATTTTATATATAAGATTCAGTAGGTCAGAATCGGCTACTAGCTATTTTCAATACCCCTAAGTGAAAAGGGTTGATCACCCTTAATTTTTTGATGTTTTTTTTTAAATGTGACATTAAAAATACATACAACCCAAAACTTTCACTTTTTTATCACCAACTCCTATTTTTTATGGCCAGTTTTGTAATTCAATAATTTTTCATTCCACTCGATAACTGATCAATTATAGTGTACTTAAGGCAAAACCACGTCTGCCGGGTCAGCTTGTATATATATGTAGGTCACGCATGATACAGCCTTAAGACAAAATATACATGTAGATAGATAAAATACTTTTTATTACAACCTTCCTTACGCAACGTTTCATTGTTTTTTCTTATAATCTAAAAATACAATACTACCTGCTGTAAAAGAATTTCGCCCAAACACAAGGATTATATGACGCCATAAACCTAACTTAATAAAAAACAATAGTTCGAGAGACAACTGGACGGAAATATTACTATTATGTATGCTGGGTAACCAAAATTACACTTCAAAAGTCAAAGTCTATTAACTAGTTTTTTTTCTGGCAAAATTATTTATTCTGTATTAAAACAACTGTATTAATACATATAATTGGACAGTAAAAATCGAGTGGCTGTATCTATATAGTATGTACAATAAATATTTTTCCAAAAAAACTGAAAGACGGAGATTAAGAAGAGTAACAGAAATAAAAAAAAAACTATCTGGTATTTTTTTGTCTGTCTGTTTGTCTAGTACGTTATAACTTTGAAAATAATCAACGGATTTAAGCGCGGTTTGTTTCGTCTCAATCGGTTAAGGGAAAAATAAGTTAGTTAGTATTTATTCTTAAGCACTGCTTCAAAGCATATTAAATAATTAGTTGAATACGGTTCAGATGAACGTATTTAAGAATAAATTAATATTATTAATGCGAAAGTTCGTGTGTGTATTTATGTTTGTTACTTCTTCATGGTTTCGTTCTTGACGACCTGGTTGGTGTAATAGTTACCACGCTGGACTGCCAATCAGAAGGTTTCGAGTTCGATTCTCGGCACGGCCATCATCAATATCTTTGCGCTGAACTAAATTTGTCGTCTGTCGGTCTGTGTGTTAAATATGTATCTATATAATGTATTTACTTATGTTTGTATATGTAATATATCAGTTTTGTTAGAATCCATAATACAAACTAGAAATGGATTAGTATAGGGCTTGCCAGCCGTGTGTGAAATGTGGACACATTTTTTTATTTTTTTATTGTTGTTCAAACGCCTGAACTGAATAAATAAACTAAATAAATACCAAGTAGTATCAAAACATAATTTTTGCATTATTTATGCTGATTAGTAAATAAAATTTTGCATTAGCTCCTCGCCTAAAATTGGAATTGAAAACTTGTACGAGGGAAACGTAAAAACTTTTATACATAAAGACAAAACAAGTAGACTTTATTGTGCATGTTTTAGCTCAGCAATGTAACTTCTTTTTTACGGGAGAATATTCAGTAGGCAGATGGTTAAGTGCAGTGGGTAATATAATTTCTTTAATTATCTAAGTAGATAATCTTCTAATCTTAATATATATAAATCTCGTGTCACAATGTTTGTCCTCAATGGACTCCTAAACCACTTCACCGATTATAATAAAATTCGCACACCATGTGCAGTTCGATCCAACTTGAGAGATAGGATAGTTTAAATCTCAAATTATAGTCGCAATTTTAATTAATTGCTAATTATTGTCTGTTATTATTTGACAGTCACAATTATCTGTTAACTCCAAATGATTCTAACAGATGTCGATACCTTTCGACTGGGTTGAGTAAGTAATCAATAAATGGCGCTGCTATGGTAAATCTACAAACGTGTCATATAAGCTACACTATCTATTTTTCATACCCCTAAGTGAGGCAAAACAACGTTTGCCGGGTCAGCTAGTGTACTATAATCTATACTTCTTTCTACGCTTGAACATCTGCTGTAATCTTATCTGCTCATTGATTCAGGTTTCAGAGGGGTGTTTATTTTTATCGAGTTTAAAGTTAAAGTTACCTGCCGGGGAACGGGGGAGGGGGTACAAAATGGAGGTTCTACGAGAAATCGATAAACGATGGCGGACAAAATCTTATTAGAAAAAGAAATAACAAAGTCTTAAAAGAAGATTGCAAAGATAAAAATGACAAAAGAAATAAATTATAATTACGTACTTCGTTTTCATATTACTCTTGTAGCGCGTGTAGCTCGTCTAGCTAAGGTGATCTAACGCGATCATCGAAGTTAAGCAACGGTTCATGCGGACGGTGTTTGGATGGGTGATCATGCACAAGACTATTTAAAAGTGTTTGGAAAAATGATAAGATAAAAAGATTGTAAAGATAAAATTGGCAAAAGATATATAATATAATTACATTACAAACTTCGTTTTCATATTACTCTTTAAGCGCGCATAGCTCGGATAGCTAGTATAGATCTGACGCGATCATCGAAGTTAAGCAACGGTACATGCGGACGGTGTTTGGATGGGTGACCATGCACAAGACTATTTAAAAGTGTTTGGAAAAAAAATGTTTTTTTCTCGCCTTGAAAACAGCTAGATTACAGATAGTTGACGTTCTAAATTAATTCACCGCTATGCCACTTATTCTAAAAGGCTTAGTTATAAATCCTTCCATCACGCCTCACGGTCAAGTCCAACTAAGCCTTGATTCCCTGATTAGAAGGAAACGAGTCATCTTTGAGAGTTGACAGCCGACACGGGAACTCAAACGTACTTAGAAAATAAGGTCGTCAAATTTGACAGATGACTTCTTCTTATTTTTTACTCTGAATAGGTCAGCGCTTCACCACAATTCACCTGATGGTAAGTGATATTGAGGTCTACGGTGGATCGCGCTTACCTAGAAGGCACCGGTCTTCTTCATCGTATGAGCTAAGTAGCCAATCTCTGGTCAAAGAGAGTTTTTCAAGCCGCCCGAAGGCCTCTGACTTGGCTTAACTGCTTGTACTAAGACTTTACTGGACCTTCAATTTAACGTGTCATACGATCCACGGTAGCATAAGCAGCCCACTATTCGTTCCCACTGCTAGGACTCGGGGCCTTCTCTTATAAGGAGAGAGATATAGGCCATAATCCACCACGCTGGCCAAGTGCGGGTTGACGGATGACACACGACTTCGGATATTGTGGTCTTTAAACATGCCGGTTTCCTCACGATGTTTTCCTTCACCGTTAAGCGAGTGCAAATCCACACATAACTTGAAAAACAAGTCATTGGTGTAGGGCCGGGGTCGAAGCAGGGGCCGTCTGATTGAAAAGCAGACGTAAATTATTATAATTATTGTAAGTATATTTAACTTATTATTTTTCTTTTCTCTTTATTGTACACTTCGTCCTTTTTTAGTTGTTTATTAACTCCTTTCCATCCAAAGGTTGCCTGGAAGAGATCGCTTTAAGCGATAAGGCCGCCAATTGTGGCACGCTATTTTTTTGTTCTTAGTTATAATTATATCTTTAGTTTTAGTTTTAAGTTTGTGCCCAATAAAGTATTATCTATCTATCTATCTATTACCACCGAGCCACACTCGCTACAGATAAAAATGCCACTTGAAAATTCAAATTCGTTTACTGTATGTATACATCTTAGAGTTAGGTACATAAAGTAATATGTTTAGTTATTGCTATGTGAGTGGAGGGCTGTGTCGTACCTGAGAAAGTCGCTGTGCTCTGTGCTAGGTACCTCAAGGGGCCTGTAATGCAGAGCAGCAGAGATCTCACACTACGATACAATTATACCACAACTTGTACAGCTAACAACTTACCTTGAAAAACCTTCGACCTTTGCTTAGCTTCGATGATCGTATCGGATCACCTTAGATAGCCGAGCTACAGGCGCAAATGGGTTCGTTGGCACATTGATTAATTAGAATGTGTCGCCAACACAATGATATTCTTATCCACCATCACCTCGCCATTGCTATTATATTGATATATTTAATAGTAGCATAGTCAAATTTAAGAAAAATATGTTTGATTTATTGAAATTAGAATAAAACTAAACTTATATATACTAAACTAAATTAAATTGCAGCTTAACCTAATTGTCACCAACTAGTTTTGTAGTTTTGTTTTTATTCTTGGTTTCTTTCTAATACTTATATTTGTTCATGTTGTGTACACATAGTTAGGAAAATAATCTAGTTTTGATCCTGGTTAATTTATTAGTTTTAGTTTTGATGATTTTCTGTTTCGTGAACAATAAAAAAAAAAAAAAAATTACATATTACATACTCCATGGACAGGAACTTATTACTACAAATGCGTGCCCCGTTTTGCGTTCTAACAAGTTTCCTATGAAAGTACGCAAAACGCTTTTATGTAAAACTATACCAAGTTTTGGCTCATTTTATTTTTAAGAAAATGTTGCTAATGGCATCTTTATTTATACCTTTTCTCTATGCATAGGGCCTAGTTACTTTTCTTCTTCCTTTAGACTTCAAAAAAATGAATGAGAAGGGAGTGAATGTGGAGATGACGGCTGATAGAGTGGTGTGGAAGCGAAAAACAGGCTGTGCCGACCACACCTAGTGGAAATGGTAAAGGAGAAGAGATTTTAGGGTATGTTAACTCATAACTCCGTAATTTAAGAACGGGTTTAAAACGTTATTCTTCAAATTAGTTCAATATTTTTTTAGTTAAATTTGTTTCGTTGGTTTTGTTTATAATTATTATTTGTAATTCAGTCCCATTAAAGATGTATGACATTGTAATTTAGTCGCTGAAAGGAACTAACCTCGAAGGAGCGTGAAAGTATTACAACGATTTTGAAGTTATTTGCGTATCTCAAGGGAACCACAGCTGTTTTCGGAATAAAAAGTAGCCAATTTGTTAATCCAGGGTGGTTAGACCTATCTTCACACCTAATTTCATTAAAATCGGTTCAGCCGTCTGAGCGTGAAGAAGTAACAAACATACACAGTTACACAAACTTTCGCATTTATAATATTAGTAAGATTTTACACAATACATTTTACTTATGTATATACATACTCGCTTGTATGTATTAAACCTCCCCATGCCTTCACAATATATGGCATAAAACATAATTTTATTTATAATATATAATCCGGGATAAAAAGTAGCCTATATGTTAATCCAAAGTCTTATCTTCACACCAAATTTCATCAAAATCCGTTCAGCCGTTTGAGCGTGAAGAAGTAACAGACATACACACACAAACTTTCGCATTTATTATATTAGTAGAACAATACTTCTACATATTTCAAACAGTATTTTCCCATTCATATATCAAAAAGGTAATCGCGTACAGAAGGTCAGTTTTACTACCGTCATAAAATTAATATTGCTTAAAGCTTCTTACATTCAATATGGCAGCTTTAGGCGAAGTACCATAACCAAAGAACAAGATATTTATTGAGCGGTAATAAGGTACGAACGGTTTACGAAACAGATGCGAGAGATAGATAGTATTCAAATTTACAAAAAGCGACGAATTTACCTGTCACTTAACTTGTTGAGTCAAATCAAATTATTTATTTGGACGGTTAATTTTTTTACAATTTGTAGCAAATGTTTCTTATATACTTAGTTTATCACAAATTTGGTATTAAAAGCTACGGATCAAAAGATCGGTCAAGTCATTTTTAGAGCAATGAATTTGAAACTAAGACTTAGGCACTTATTTAAGAAGAATATATATTAAATACTGCGGTAGAAGGTTATAATAATGAAAATAACCTAAACAATTTATGGTGATACTATATACGATTAAAATAACAATTAAAAAACCAATATTAATAATAACAACAAAAAAATAACACATATTTATTAAATGAATCATATTATTAATACTTATCAACTTTCTTAGAAGTGAAGTTGTATTTACAAAACAATTTAAATGGTACTAATTGCTATTATACTTAGCCAATCACAGCTATGCAGATCGACCAATCAGAGCACGATATGGTTCATCGGAATCTTGGTCGGATTAGGAGGCAAAAGTTTTCTACGCGTTTCATAAGATTATTATATTGCTTATCCATGCCTATAATGTGAAACGACAAATAATGTAAATTTTGAACTTTAAGTTTTAACCTTCAATACGAAAGCTATAAAGAAAAATGTCAATGGATTCTTCAACAATAGAATTATGTTTTTTATTCGACAATATTTGTATGAAATGTTTGCTTTAATCGGTTGGTAATACGATACTCTGCTTTTGTACAATATTCTCTATGATCGGATGGTTGTAATAAAATTGTGTTTATTGTATTTATTTTATAGTGTGTTGAGAAAAAAATGTACTTGTATTTTTATATGCAAGTGGTATTTATTGCTTTAGTAACAAGTTTTACAAACTGATATAAAAATAACAGATTTTTCGTTTTCAGTAATATTTTTTTTTATTTCTGAAACATACAATTTGAAATTTAAAAAATTATAGGGAACATAAAAATTAAAAAACAATCGTATGAATTTTACGAAAAAATAAAACAATGTCAATATCGATCAAGTGAATTTTACGCAATCGTATTTCGGAATATTAACGATTCTCAACACTGCATCAATGATAATAAAATAGAAAAAACTTAGATCTAACCTTTATTAACTATTTTTACGATATTGAAAATAATTAATGTTTTTATTTATTAAATTCATCACTATTATTACAATCTGTAGCATACATACAAAGCATACAATTTACAATAAATTTTAAAATTAAAACTTATAACTAAACCACCAACAAAAAACTAAACTAGCTAAACCACCAACAAAAAACGGAACTAACTAAACTAACTAACAAAACTATTTTAAAAGGCCCCACTTCAATAATTATGCTAATTTGCTCAAATACCGCCTTTAACTTTGGTGATTCTATTCTTCGACATATCTATCACCTCCGACGAGTCACAGTTGCTTAATACAATATTTCTTCTGTCCCCAGTTTGGATTCACGCGAGGGAGTAACCTCACACTGGTCGGACCCTGGGACTCTTGGCGTGAGGGCCACATTTCGGAGCGAGACCAGACCTGCTGTACTACTCATCACTAAACTACGGTAAGTTGGAAACGAGGACGACCTCGTTGGCGTAAAGGTTACCATGCCGGACTGCCAAGCAGAAGGATTCGGGTTCGATTCCCGGCACGGCCAACATCTTTGTGCTGAACTAAATTTTTTGGCTGTCAGTCTGGGTTTTGAATATGTTTTTTTTTTTTTTATTAAGACATATTCACACACGGCTGGTTAGCCCCATACTGAACCATTTCTAGCTCGTATTATGGTTGCTAACACAACTGATATACTACATATACATACATACATATTATATATAAATACATATACATATTTAACACCCAGACCCACAGCCAACAAATTTGGTTAAGCACAAAGATGTTGACCGGGCCGGGAATCGAACCCGGAACCTTCTGAATGGCAGTCCAGCATGGTAACCTTTACGCCAACGAGGTCGTATGTATCTATGTAAAATATGTATGTACGTATATGTAGTATATCAGTTGTGTTAGCAACCATAATACGAACTAGAAATGGTTCAGTATGGGGTTAACCAGCCGTGTGTGAAATGTGTCCTAATATTTATGACAGCTCAGTCGTTCGTGTACCTTACGTCCCGCATGTCGTACGTTCGATCCCCGTCGATGCTGCAGTAAAGATTGAGCTTTCGGTGAAGGAAAACACCATGAGGAAACAATAGCATGGTGGAAGAGCAATTTCTAATGCTGGCCTGGCTACCAACTACTTACAAGTAAGCTTAAATTATATTTAATTAATAAAGCACACTATGAGTCAAGTGTCAAGGAATTTATAAATGACAAATCACATAATTAAGAATTGACATATGTATATTAAATAATTATTGTACTTTGTTTTTGACGTGACAACGTCTTAAATTAGGTTGCGGCTGGGAGTCACTTATGAAAAAGTGTAACGCCCGGTAACGTTACGATGAGTCACCGAACGAGAGAGAGGCCCGCCGAATGCCTTGCGTCTCTCTCCCACTCAACTATGATCGGTCTGCCGCGCGCGCAGCACGCGGCAGACGTTGTCATGTAAAATCTTCGCCCGTAAAACCGACTTTACAGGCAACCATTTTTTTTGTTGACTTGTAAATGTATATTTACTAATAAATTATCTGTATCTGTCATAAACCTCCAAATGTCAAAAAAATGTCTTGTTCCCTTCCCTTCAAACACCAAAACCTCCATTACTTGAAATCTTAACCCTCTGTTAGTCAAAATAATCACAGAGTCCCTCCAAGCCAATTTGGTACATACTCTCACTCACACACACTATAACTCGAAAAATTAAATTTGACCTCTGCATCTCGAACATAGCTACGTTTTATTTGACACGAATCGGTTTACGCTACATTTATTTTAACGTGTCTTCTAACTATCTCTTGGGCATTTTTAGGGGGTTCCTAACTAAAGGTAAAAACGGGACCCTATTATCTGTCTGTCACTAGACTGTATGTCAAAAACCGTCATAGAAAACTACCATTGTTTATGAGATACAGCCGCTATAACAACAAACACTAAAAAACAGTGTTTTTCGCACCATATAACGGTAATAGATAGACTCTTAAAATTTTGACAAAATATTGAATTGTATATCACTTACCATACAACTTACGTGTTTTTACTCGTAGTTTATTTTAGGTAATAGTACGAAGCCCTTCAAGCGCAAACTCCACTCGCACTAAGTCAATTATTTATTGGAAGCTATGACCGTATTTCTTTTGTTTATATTTGCCCTCTATCAATAAAAATCGATATACGAGTAAGCTTCCCATCATTCATTGTCTTTAAAGATTTATTATACAAAGGTCTATACGAAGATCCAAGAGAATTTTCCCGGCAGTAAATAGAAGGCACGTAAGAGATCAGATTCACGTTTTTAAGGTTCCCTATCCCTATCAAAACATAACGAGATCCATTTGGTTGGATTCTTTTCTTGTTCTATTTGCTTTGAGGAAGTAATAGTTCTCCGAAACGGATATCGGATTGTTTGCTTTGATATAATATATGTTGTGATCAATCATGGATCTATTTATTTAGTTACTTGATTTATTTATTTAGGTACCTGAAATGTAATAAATTAACTTTCATTGATACGGCTTACTTGGAAAACGTATAGAAATACTAGCTGACCCGGCAATCGTTGTTTTGCCTTAAGTAAAAAATTACGTTTCGGAGGAGTACGGTAACTAACATTTTGACATGGAAATTTTATATATTAGATTAGATAGAAGAACGGGTAATTCTTCATGCAGTAATTTGATGCTCTACTAGAGGTTTTAATTTTATTTTACTTTTTTTAATTATACGCTTTTTTACTTAATTTTTTGACTGAATGTACTAACTTTATTTAAAAAAATTGTTAATATATTATACAGTAAATATTATGTCAAGAGATGAAGTATGTAGTTAAATAAGTTGGGGTTTGAAACAGAATATTAACCATACACAAAATTTAATTCTAGAATCTTATGAATTCCTAGGAAAGTGAGTAATTGAAGAGATTTTTTTGTTAAAGGAAATTAAGTTAAAAACTACGGAACCTTACAAATTATTCCACTCCTGTCTTTGTTTGTTAGATTTGGAAGGTAATTTACGCAGGATATCAAATTACTTAGTTTACTAAATAGCGTAATTTTATACGCTCTTTGATCTCTTTCAGAGTAAAATCCAATTGTTTTGTTATTATGTTATAGTGTTTTTGTAGATGTTATACCATTATTTTTAATTTTAAATAATCTTCTTCTTCTTCACCTTATCCGATTTAGGTGGGGTAGGCACAGCAAATCTTCTTCTTCCACTATCCTCTATCAGACGTCATCTCCACACTCAATCCTTTCTCTCTTATGTCCTCATTCACACACTCCATACATGTCTTTTTCGGGCGGCCTCTTGCTCTTCTTCCTTGCACTACTATTTTCATACATCTCCTAGTGACATGCATCTCCTCTCTACGCATCACATGTCCATACCACGCTAACCTTCTACTCCTTATTTTCTCCCTCAATTGTGGCCGCTTGTGGCTTTAAATAATCTGCTATACATATTCCATATTTTATTACTAGAAGCTCAAAAACCAAGGAGTTTCATAGAACATTTTTTACCCTCTTAAGGATGGAATTTCCAAAAATCCGTTCTTAGTACACGGCTACGTACTAAAATAAATACACCCTCCAAATTTAGCCCCTAGGACCAGCCGTTTGGGCTCAGCATTGCCTATAGATGAATGAATGAGTCAGCACAAAGATTCTTATAGTATATTAGCTGACCGGGCAAACGTTGTTTTGCCTTAAGTACAATTAAAAATACTATAAAGTTCAGTTATCGAGCGGGATGAAAAATTATTCAATTACAAATATGGTCATAAAAAAATGGGATAAAAAAGTAAAAATTTAGGGTTGTATGTATTTTTAATACCACATTATAAAAAAAATAAGAACACAATTTTCGTCATAAAATTAAATAAAATTAAAGCGTAAACAACCCTTATCACTTAGGGTATGGAAAATAGATAGTAGCCGATTCTCAGACCTACTGAATACGCATATAACATTTGATAAAACTCGGTCAAGCCGTTTCGGAGGAGTACGGTAACTAAAATTATGACATGGAAATTTTATATATAAGAAGAAGATAATAATATAGTAAACAGATATTAATATCCTTAGCACAGTAGGTATAAGCAATGTTGACGAATAAAAGAAATATCATAAAAGCGTCTGTCCCAAATAGATTCAATTTGGAATTTGCGGGATAATCGTAAACCCTTTGTGTTAATTTGTTGAGCTGAACAGGTTTTTATCAGAGCATTATATAGAATTAGGAGCGCGCAAACCTTTTTATGGGCACCGAAGGATACAAAAGGGGTAAATGTCGCTTCTTTTAGATGTTTTGCTGAGAGGGAAAGGAGTGAAAATGTAGGCCTTTGTGTAACTTGTTAAACTTATTCTATTAAAAGATGCATAAGCAGCCCACTATACGTTCCCACTGCTGAGACTCAGGGCCTTCCCTCACGAGGAGAGATATATAGACCATAATAGATAGATAGATAGATATATACTCGTAGATTAACACTTTATTAAAACACATACTAAAAATAATTACAGAAACAAAAAAAAGGTATTTAAAAACTAGTGCCTTAATGATCTACCATGCTGGCCAAGCGCGGGTTGGCGGATGACACACGTCTTCGGATATTGTGGTCCTCAAACATGCCGGTTTCCTCACGATGTTTTCCTTCAACGAAAACGAGTGCAAATCCACACATACATAACTAGTAATTGGTGACAAGTCATTGGTGTAGGGCTGGGATCGAACCAGGGGCCGTCTGATTGAAAAACAGACGTTATTACCACCGAGCCACACTCGCTTTTTATTATTATTATTCTATTGAAAGATGCCAGGGATATACTGTGAACACTATGTTTTGTCCATTGTGTTTGTGTTACACATTATAAACATTTCACCTTTATCGATATATATTGGAATCCTGTCTTAATTTGAAAAAAAAAGAATATGTATTTAACATTCAAAATCATTCAATCAATTATCATCAAAATAAACTATAATATTGTGTTTTCTTTAAAAAATACTTAAAAAGCAAGTCATTGGTGTATAGCCGGGATCAAACCAGGGATTGTCTGGTTGAAAAGCAGACATCTTTCCCACCGAGCCAAACTCGCTTCGCAGAGTTTCATCTGATATTTTTTTGACAGGTCGGCTATTGGTCAAATGCCTAGCTAGCTGTAAGGAGTAAAAAAACCTTTATCACATAGTTTCTGAAACAATTGTAAACTGTTCACGTAAGGCATCTTAATATTTTCGCGTAGAAAACGGTCACACTTACTTATGATAAGTAAGTGTGGCCGTTTTCTACGCGAAAATATTTCTGAAACAAAACTGTTTAAAAAACATTTTTTTTTATGATTCCAGGCCTGAAGACAGCGGGCAGTACAGGTGTCGAGTGGATTTCATCAAATCGCCTACCAAGAATACGAGGCTAAACCTCACTGTACTAAGTAAGTAATTTTTTTACAATCTTAATATATATGTATCTCGAGTCACAATGTTTGTCCTCAATGGACTCCTAAACCACTTAACCGATTATAATAAAATTCGCACACCATGTGCTGTTCGATCCAACTTGAGAGTTAGGATAGTTTAAATCTCAAATTATAGTCGCAATTTTAATTTATTGCTAATTATTGTCTGTTATTATTCGACAGTCACAATTATCTGTTAACTCCAAATGATTCTAACAGATGTCGATACCTTTCGGCTGGGTTGAGTAAGTAATCAATAGATGGCGCTGCTATGGTACATCTACGAACGTGTCATATAAGCTACACTATCTATTTTTCATACTCCTAAGTGAGGCAAAACAACGTTTGCCGGGTCAGCTAGTGTTTATTAAGTTTGGCGAGTCTGCGTGTGATAAACAGATAAACAATTATATTGGTAAGATATTTCATTTACAAGTCAAAAGTAGATATTAAATGTCAAAATTAAATAAAATGTACACAGTGTAAACAAAAAAATGCAATAATAATGGCAATATAACTCATGCATCTATTTTTCTTGTGTGTGTCTTTGGTATCGTAGCTTTCTAACGAAAGAAACGTTTTGAATTAAGTTTTTGTAGTTTGAGAGATCTGGAGCTATGTTAAATAAAGTCGATTCAAAATGGCCGCCGCCACAAAATGGAGAGACAACCGCGTACCCTCGACTGTCCGGGATGCACCTTCAACCGCCAGCTTTAAGACTAGACTCAGGGTTTGGCTATTAGATAAAACTTTTTATTATAAAAATGATTATCTAGAATTGAAAATTGACATTTGATTCATATCATATACTGTTGTAATGATATTGTATTGCAAGAATTAGAATTGAAAAATGACATGCACATTATGACATGACATTGCATTGATACATATAATATACTTTTGTATTGATATCATATTATTTGACTTGTAACTTTGGTGTTATCAATAAATTATTTGTATTTGTATTCACCATTTTGAAGGAAATTTAGTTACAACTTTTTATTCCACTATTAAATGTTAATTCCAGTACCCCCTGAGCGTCTGATTATCCTGAACCAGGAAGGGAACGAGGTAACGGGAGGAGTCCTTGGACCTTACGACGAGGGAGCAGAGGTCAATCTCACTTGCGTCGCTGTTGGAGGTAACCGCTTCATCTTTATCTTATCTTCCATATTCATATTCTTCATTTTATTTTTAAAATATTGAATTTGAATTTTGAAAATACTTTATTATCATAAGCTTATTATAATATGTTTGTACAGTGTTCTTATTCTATACAACATTAACTTAATATACTAGGTTTTTATTAGGCTAACAGCGCCTTTTAAAAACTTATGTCTAGGTACACTAGGTTATAAACTAATTACTTATTAAATCTTATTATAAATAACAACTAGCTACTAGTATTATATCTATCTAAATGTAATTACATACTAAGACCTTGCCAGCTCGTATGTTTATGGCAGAATAATTAATATTTTAAAATATTAATTATTCTATCCTTCAACCCATCATTACTTAAAATATTCTCTTTCCTTTGTAACTTCTTCACACTCTTCCTCTTTGCGTCCTCCCCGATCTCTTATCCTGGAATTTCCTCACACACTCGATCACTCCAATTTATACTTTCACTCTTCTTTCACTGTACGAGCTGTTAGACTGTGGAACGCTCTGCCTTTGTCTATAAGGCAGGCTGAATCACTAGGAATTCTCTAACACACTCGATCACTCCAATTTATACTTTCACGCTTCTTTCACTGTGCGAGCAGTTACACTGTGGAACGCTCTGCCTTTGTCTATAAGGCAGGCTGAATCACTCAATATTTTCAAAACTCTGTTATTTAGTCACTTTCTATTCATTGCTGAATTATTATTTTTTTCCTTCCATTATTATGTTTGTATTTTTTTTTTGTTGTTAACTTGTACCACCGCCTTCTTTTGTATGTTTATTTTTCCATTCCCGGTTGCCTGGTAGAAATCACCATAGGTGATAAGGCCGCCATTGGACTCTACTTTTAAGTTTTTAATTTTATATATTTAATTATTTTTTGTGCGTGTACAGTAAAGTTATATTCTATTCTTTACGTTTTTTGTGATAAAGAATTGATAAGATTTTTGTACGTCCCTGATGATTACACTCGCTCGTGTGGCCGGCGATGGCACAAGTTATTCAGTGTCGACGACCTCGTTGGCGTAATGATTACCATGCCGGACTGCCAATCTGAAGGTTCCGGGTTCGATTCCCGGCACGGCCAGCATCTTTGTGTTCAACTGAATTTGTTGGCTGTCGGTCTGGGTGTTAAATATGTATCTATATAAAGTATGTATGTATGTATATATATACATATGAAGTATATCAGTTTCAATATCAGTATTGTATGTTCGAATAGAACAAAACTGTTGATACCAATGAACCTACGTAAGTACTTGTAACACCATAATATGTACAGTTTCTAATAAATGAATCTGAATCTGAAAATCTTCACATAAGTTGAAACATTGGTGTAGTAGGGTTGAGATCGAACCAGGGGCCGTCAGATTGAAAATTGAAAAGCAGACGTTTTTACCCCCAAGCCACACTTGCTTTTTAATTAAAAAGAAAGATTCATGCCCAGAAATGTCTAAATTCCGCCGTAGATATAAACATAAACAATGTCTAATCTAACTCCGCCAGCCACTAAATTACAAAGCCAGAACCCCGGTTTAAATAACTCCTAACCGTGGGTCGCCGTACCGTTTGTCATTGTTCTGCGGCCGCAAACAACGGCATCGGTATAAAATAATAAAAATGGCCTGAATGTGAACAAAAAGTGTGTTGAAACAAAGCGCTCCTGCGGCCTATCGGACCCTTATCACGGAGGGTTGGGTGGACAAAGTCTTAGGCGGTAGCGATAGCGAGACATTTTTTGTATTATTTATTTATTTTTACAACTACATTCATTATTTAATCAAAACAAAAATTTTAAAATTTTCAACATTAAATCTTTATAATTACATAATTAAATCTAAAAAAATTTCGTGCAAACTTCTCCCCCAAACATGCCCATACTTGCAGTGATTTCCCGCTGTATTTTTTTATCATTTTTCTTTTGATCTGAACAAAATGAATAACAAAGAAAAAATATTAGAACCAGTGTGCCGCTAGCAAGCTACTTATTTAATGTTTTTTATTATAAGTGATTTTACACGCTTCCTTAAAATGTTTCTTCATCTTCGTTTGAGATTAGTTACTGTACGTATAGTATCAAAAGTTTTCGTGTCGCGCGAAATCTGCTTATTCTAAGATGGAATCTATATTAACCAATCTTCAATTTACAACATCTTAAATTTTATCTAAAATTACAGTATTTTCATATACACGATCACATTGCATGTCTTAGGTAATCGAGACAAATTTTACTTATAATATTATTAGCACGTACAAATATATATATGTTAGCATTACACCTACATCTACCTTTACCTTTACATGTAGTAAATACCAAAAAAAAACATAACTTTTAATGACATTTAAGGGATTTTAGAAAATATCCTAATAAAAAAATGGTTGCCTGTAAAGTCGGTTTTACGGGCGAAGATTTTACGTGACAACGTCTGCCGCGTGCTGCGCGCGCGGCAGACCGATCATAGTTGAGTGGGAGAGAGACGCAAGGCATTCGGCGGGCCTCTCTCTCGTTCGGTGACTCATCGTAACGTTACCGGGCGTTACACTTTTTCATAAGTGACTCCCAGCCGCAATCTAATTTAAGACGTTGTCACGTCAATATTAGGATATTTTCTAAAATCGCTCCCGCCTTCTCTTAACCCTTACACCACCGCTAACCCGCGTGAATTCCGCATTTTTGTCTAACCAGCCGCAGCGCCGCCGCAAGGCTGTTGAAAGCATGATGGGGGTTCAAGGGTTAAACGTTCGAAAACAACTGATTTAATGAAATCACGAGTGGTGTGAGGAGGGTCGTTAGTTTTGAGTTTTGAGATGATTGAAGACTTACTCGTATTTAGTGAGCGCTATAGTTATTATGATGATGAGAGAATATCTAGCGCCTATAGAAATGAAATAACTTATAAGCATAGCCACAGGTAATATAAAAACATGGAAAATATAATCAAATGTCCCTTGTAGGCTACCGCATATGCGGTGTGCAAAATGTCAGTTAATTAATAGATTCATAAATGAATTACCCAATATGATTTTCAGCTAGACAATAATATTTAAAAGTAATGTCAAAAGATTATGAGTATGCAATATCAAAAATGTCAATAGCTCAGCTGTCTAAGGTGATCTGACGGAATCATTGAGGCTAAGCAACGGTCGATGCGGACAGTCTTTTAATTGGAGACCATGCACTAGACTGTCTTTTAAAAGGTATATAATTAAAATGCTACCGTGGTTCGCAATTCATTTTAAATTGTCGGTGCCGGCTGCTAGGTTTAATTAGCAGTCGTTAAGCGAAGTAAGAGGCCTATGGGTGGCTTGAAAACTATTGAGACCAGAGCTTGAACACTTAGGCCATAATTATTATTAATAGAAGAAGAATTTGTGAGGCAACTTACCTATACCAATATTTTGTAGCTGCTCGAAAAATTTTGACAGGAAGTACCTAAAAAAGAGCACACATCTCATATGGCACGAGATCTCAGGAGGTCTCAGTATAGGAGTAGAGACCCACATAACAAAGATAACCCTAAACGGGCATTATTTTAAGTTTTTACTAGTGAAAAAACTAAAAACTTGTTATTTGTGCTTCAAGAATTAGATGACGCATCTCTAAAAGTAGGTTGTAGAAGATGAATAAGGCCAAGACGAAGGTGATGACCAGCCTAGCTAACTCTAACGCGCAAATCTGTATCGGAGGAGAGCCGCTGAAGCTGGTAGACCATTACATTTATCTTGGACACTATTTATCTCTTGACGGAAAGCGTCACGTCAAAGAAATTTCACACGGAGTACAGTTGGTTTCGGCCGCTTTCGGTAAACTTGAAGACATTTTGAAAAACAATAAAATACCACAGTACCTATAATGACATACGGAGCCGAAACATGGACCCATACTGAGGATCCATGCACAAAATCAAATTTAGGAATTTGCGCTGTACCCGGCGCCACTTGCGTCCTACCGGACACGTTGGCAGTCGTCATGACAATAGATGGAGCAAAACAACCACTGAATGACTTCTATGGGATAGAAAGTAGGTAGGATAGGCAGACTACCATCCCGATGGATCCATAGCATCTGGTCCAATGAGGGCTCGCTCTGGGGCCGTGGAGCATAAGATCGCAGATACTGGCATAAATAAGACAGATGAATCGTATACCCAGCAGTGGGTATAATTAGGCTTCATCTCAGCTCAGCGCAGCTGATGATACTGTTTTGTGATAAATTGTATTGTAACTGTGGCAAATTACCTTAACAGATTAATTATTATTTTTTAATTAATAACACTTAACAAATCTTTTTTTCTGTATTGAACATTTTTATATTTGTTCTGTATTTGCATTTGAATGTGTCTGACTAAAAAACCAACATATTCTGATTTGCAGGTCGGCCGACTGCCCGAGTGTCCTGGTGGAAGGCACACGCTCTTCTTGCGAACTCTGAAGCGAGAGCAACCACGTCTTTCAAACTGCAGCGCTCTGATTATGGCACTGATGTTACTTGCCAGGTAAGATCTTCTTTTTCGAGCTATCATCATCATCATCCACAGCCGATTCAGTTCAGTTCAGTTTATTTTATTCAATATAGGTACAAAAGTACACTTATGAATGTCAAATTACAATTAACAATGTCAATTTACAATAGTAAACTGTCAATGTTAAAATAAGTCATTAAAATATAAAATTATAACACATATAATCAAATAAAATTATAAAAATAATTATTTACATTGGTACAAGATTCAATTCAATGAGATGGCCACCGCTATAACATTTTGTTTGATTCAGACCGCATTTTTTTTTCACTACGCCCTCATAATATTTGTTCCAAAATTAAAGGACTAGTAGAATACACTATGATAAAAAAAAGATGACTTTTTATTTCATTCAGTCTGAATGCATTTTTTTCACAATGCTCTCCTAATATTTGTATCAAAATTAAAGAACTTCTAGAATTATGATAAAAAAATAATTCAAGATGGAAAAAATTGCGACGGGGGCTTACCAAATTTTAAATTTATATTTTTTTTACAATTTCAGGCGGTCACCGACCCATCAATAGCACCAGTCACTGAGAACGTGTCGATAGATGTCAACCGTAAGTGATAATAATTGTACATTAATCATAATCATTTATTTAGCACAACATTTTCAAGTAAAATAAATACAGTAGTACCCTGTAAGTAAGTAACATTAGGAATTTGCAAATAACTAGGATATTGTTTGCTGTTCGCTGGGAACTTGGTAATCTTATGAAGCACCTTAAAAACTAATATGCAGCGAACTAGAATATATAGAATAGTAACTTGGCCGAGAAAATGGTTCCACCGTCCACGCGTAAAATACCGCGGTAGGTGGGGCAAAATAGCTACCCGCGCGCCCGCGTGGCGGCGACTAATCGCGTGCGAGCTTTGTGTGTGTGTAAACACACACACACAAAGCTCAAGCGTTGGGATAGCAGTATAATTGTGTGCGTAGATGGATACAAATTCTAAGCGGCAATTGTATAGAGTTACTCTTCCGTTTATTCTAGTTCGCTGCTGAGACCATTCCATATAAGATTAATCAACATTAAATTAATATACTCATATGTATGTATGTGCACTAAAGTACTGGGAAATAACTGAAAACCTTTTTACCAGCTTACCGAGCTGTTCAACACAGCTTTAGCACGTCTAAATAAATAATAATCGGCTGTTTTTCACGTGTTTCCAAAACACGTGAAAAAAAAGCTCTCCGAACAGAACCTGACGGAAAGTTCATATGGGATAAACCTCGTGGCGTCACCGCGTTGTATGGCGATGGATATATGAACCTTTGCGCTAGGTACCTACGATCCGGAGTATCAAAATTTGTATATTTTTTGACGGTCGTTAAGTATTTTTTTTTATTAACTTTAACCTTTATTATAACGATAATATCAAGTTGCCAATGTTATCGCCTTAGAAAGTTATCATTTTCTTGCATAAATGTTATTTTTATTATAAAAATTAAAGGAAAATAAATGTAAAAGAATACGAAAAGTATGAATATAATTCACAATCTCAGTTCCGCTTTAGAAGCTCAGACTAACTTCCCAAGTATAACAAGCTTACACAAATCTTCATTCATCCTTTTTAAATAAGTTTGCGATAAAGTCGAGACTACACTCTCAGAATCTTAGCTTCCCAATTAGGTTTTTTTATTACCGTCGCAAAAACTACGGCGTTATAAGTTTGACGTGCCTCTGTGTGTAAACTTCTCCGTATGAGTTAAGTGGTCAAGCTCTGGTGTCGAGAGTTTTCAAGCCGTTCGAAGGCCTCTGACGTGGCTTAACAACTGCTTGTACTAAGGCTAATAGCCGGGACTTATAGTCGACGTTTTATCTGAGCCATGGTAGCGCCCAGGTGAAAATGACACTTTTTAAAAGACAGTCTTGTGTATGGTCACCAATCCAAAGACTACCTGTATCGACCGTTGCTTAACCTCGATGATCGCGTCAGATCACTTTAATTAGCTGAGTTATAGGGGCTAAATTTTAACGGATAAACCGATTAGTTTTTAGTATTTTTCGTTTGGAACGTATGTTATTGGGGATATTGTTTTTAGCTATGTTTAATAAAAATTCAATCGGTACAATATGGCCGCCGATACAAAATGGCGGAAAACATATTTTTTTACAACTGCCTTAATAAAGGTATCAAATAGGACGACCTCGTTGGCGTAATGGTTACCATGCCGGACTGCTAATCAGAAGGTTCCGAGTTCGATTCCCGGCACGGCCAACATCTTTGTGCTGAACTAAATTTGTTGGCTGTCGGTCTGGGTGTTAAATTTGTATCTATATAAAAGATGTATGTATGTATATGTAGTAAATTTGTGTTAGCAACCATAATACGAACTAGAAATGGCTCAGTATGGGGTTAACCAACGTGTGTTTAGGAAAAAAATTAAAGGGCTTGATAAGTAGAATACGTACATTGTGATATATTTATATTCAAGGTAGCTGCCATCTTAAAATTAAGCGGTTTTTTAGTTTACAAAACTTTTTTTTGGATTTTCCTAATGTTACGCGAAAGTGTAAACCCAGCCTAAGTAAGTACACACTAAGCACCAAAGTAAAGTAACTTCGCGACGTCCCAATTGTATGTAACTTCAGTTTATCCAACTTCAACTTATTTATACATAAGTTAGCGTTTGAGAAGGTTTATATAAAGACTAATTATGAACTTCCGAGAAACGCGCGTCTTCGTTTATTTTATACGTTTTGTTTTAACTTTGTTTGAGTCAGAGTTTATGTACAATACAATTGAAGACCGAATATATTGTGCATCAAGAGGAGTTTTCAATTCGATTGTACCCGTATAAATAGAGTAGCTGACCTGGCAAACGTTGTTTTGCCTTAAGTACGGTTAAAAATACTATAATTGATCAGTTATCGAGCGGGATGAAAAATGATTAAATTACTGAAATGGCTATAAAAAATAGGGATTGGTGATAAAAAAGTTATATTTTGGGTTGTATGTATTTTTAATGCTACACTATAAAACAAAAATTTCGTCAAAAATTTTCTATACCCCTAAGTGATAAGGGTTGTTCACTCTTTATTTCAATTTTTATTTTTTTTTACGAAAATTTTCTTTTATATTTTTTAAAAAATTTGCATGAAAAAATACATATATTCCTAAATTTTTACTTTTTTTTATCACCAACCCCAATTTTTTATGACCATTTTAGTAATTTAATAATTTTCATCCCGCTCGATAACTGATCAATTATAGTGTTTTAAACTGTACCTACTTAAGGCAAAACAACGTTTGCCGGGTCAGCTAGTATACAAAAAATAAATACTTTATAGCGATACATATTTAACACCAACCTAACCAACAACCAAAAAATGAAGTTAATTCATCACAAAGATTATGGCCGTACCGGGAATCGAACCTGGGAATCTCTGGTTGGCGATCGGGCGCGGTAACCATTGGTTGAATAAAGATAAAGATACATTTATTTGTATAATAAAAACGTGTACGTACAAAGTTCTTACATCTACATAACTGGTACGCCGTAGGGAGCACTACGCCCTGCTATAGGACTGCCAGGAGCCTGTATCACAGGGCCGTAGGAATTGCCGCTTCAATTGGAACGAGAATACACTTACACTTAACTACACTTTAATAATGAATCTTATTTAGCTATATGAGGGGAACATGTCTATTTAAACTATTAACTTAAACTTACTACTCCACATTTTATACATTATCAAAACTCCGTAAATAGAAACAAAAATACATAAAAATAAAAAATAAATAAGTTTGAAAAGCTTAACTTCTTTTACAGTCGGTTAAGAAGTATCGTTATCATAAGCTTGCTAGTAAAGGATGAACTTAAAATTATTCTACAAAAATCTTACTCCCATTATAAATAATTGAAAAATAAGTTTAAAAAGTTTTTGATTCTTTAAATAACACCGCTCCTTGATTGACGTATCATTACCGAAGATAAAATACATTTTGTGCATGACTTGCATTTTATCTTCCATCACTGTCACTCCTTACTGGAATATTCGCTGTCTCCCTCTAATGCTCGTGATGGGTTTATCATGTAGAGATGAATTTTGATATCGATATAATGATGTGTAGGTATGCACGGGAAATGATTACTATTGGTAGATGCAATATCGAATTGAAAAACCTTTATTGTCTATTAATCTGAATACAGCGTCGTTTTTAAAATCAGAAGTTCGTAAATTAATATAGTATTGTAATGAAACATTGTGATTATTACTTTGTAATTGTAAGTTTAAATTTAAAACATTATAATTGTAAGTTATTGCCTATTATTATTATTAACTACTTCTCAAATGCAGAGTAATATGCAAATAATTGCCATTTTTTTTTAAACATATATATATTGAGAAAACATTACCTGGAATTACGCTTGTGAAATATTAATAAAATCGAGACTAAGTAAATTAAATTTGAACAGACGTCAATATTGAATCTATTGGCTGTAATCTGTGTTTAAAAATGCAAGTACAGACCGTGTCATTTGTCATTATGTTTATGAGTGTACGTGTGGGAAAAATATAATATGAAAAATCGTTCGATGCGCAGTGATTTATGGCGGTGACTGTACTTTTATGGAAAGTGGCGGAGGTAGATATATTTCGTATGTTAGTTTGCATCTATTTTTCTCTTTTTCTTTTCATGCTTTTTTGATATAACTTTACTTTGACAACCAGAGTTATAACAATTTGACAAAACTCTTCTCTTACTTTTTTATACGTTATAGGTTTTTTTATTACTATATTTTTAATAGACATACATTTCACACACGGCTGGCTAGCCAGCCGTGTGTGAAATGTATCCAGCAACTATAAATGGTCATACTGACCATTTATAGTTTGTATTATGGTTGATAACACAATTGATACATAGCAAAAAATACACAAATACTTTTATATCGATACCTATTTAACATCCAGAATGACAGCCTAGTCTATCTAGTTTATTACATCGATGTTGTGCCGGGGATTTAACCCGAGACCCTCTGGTTGGCAGTCTAGCATGCTAACCATCATGTCAACGAGGTATTAATTTTTTTGTTGGTTAACATAAAAGGTTTGCGTTTGTTCCATGTTAAGCTGTGGTCTACGTTGTTGTACGCTTACCTAATATGAAGAACCTATTTACTCTCTATTTGAAGATCTAAAAGCATGGTATTTATCAGGAAACAGACTTTAGGCAGAGAATTCCAATTCCTTCGCCGTAGTATAGCTACTACGTTCCGTTGTCAAAAAATTTCAAGCTGAAATAAAATAGAAAAAAATAGGATATTAAAGGATTCGTTGTATGGGAACATACATTATGGTTCTATATTTAGCTTTATTGTTAAAGTTTTTACGAAATAAGTACATCATCACTGAAAATTTCATCAGGATAGTTATCACAGTCCCAAAAATCTATCAATCGAACATATTATGTATGGGCAAAATCATTTTAGCATTATTTTATGATAAGTTTAATTTTAAGCGAAAACTATCACACAAAACCCCCTTTTTTTTTTGTTGACGAGGGGGAAATCTTCAACAAGATACCTGGCTACGATGGGGCGCAGCCAGGTTATGTGGGATTTGTACTCACTAAAACCCCCCCGGTGACCTGCCTCTGTGCTTAACGGAGGTCTCCGGGTTCTTCCGGGCAACACTCCGGAGACCTCCTTGCACTGCGCTGTGGCCCTTCCCGGATTGTTTCGCGACGCCGTCATCGTTCAACCCGGACTCGATGGAGCGGGTGTCGGAACCCCATCGCCCGAACACCTTCGAGTCTGATGCCCCTTTAATCGCCTCTTACGACAGGCAGGGGCAATTCCGCAGCCTTATTCTTTTACCCAGGCTGCAGGGTTAACACAAAAACCCCTATGGTTACAAATTCTGTCATTCAGGGATCAACTAGTTTATAAATTCATAATTCATTCGCGCTAGCTCAAGTGTGTCAGTCTACCAGCGCAGGGTT
This sequence comes from Mellilla xanthometata, assembly GCA_035578125.1. NCBI lineage: Eukaryota > Metazoa > Arthropoda > Insecta > Lepidoptera > Geometridae > Mellilla > Mellilla xanthometata. Next base: position 3,672,510 of record JAPUBQ010000025.1, read on the forward strand.
CCGTATATAAAAAAAAAACAAGGATATAACCACGCCAGCGCCCGACTTTCAACAGATTACCGCAAAATTGGACGCGAACATAAATCTCTAAAGCGCCGCCGAAAAGCCTACGTTAGGGATGAGGTGTCAACTTTATGCTGAGTTTATCGATATCGATTTTTCAGACCGCATGTAAATTATGTAATTATTTTTCATAGTCAATGGGTTAATGACTTCCGGTACATTAAGGGAATGCTGTATGGCCGATAGCGCAAAATCTATAATATAAAAATAAGTCGAGGTTTCCTTTCTGACGCTATAACTCCAGAACGCACGAACCGATTTCCGCGGTTTTGCATTTGTTGGAAAGTTCTCGGGCTCCGTGAGGTTTGTAGCAACAAAATCCAGGGAAAATTTCAACTTTGTGGCGAAACGGAGTTCGCCGGGTTTGCTAGTCGTATATAAATAGCATAAAAGAAAGGAGGCCAAACATAGAGTTGATATAGGCTGATTATGATTATTATTATTATTTTTGTAGTTGCTTTTAAGTGGCAAGCCTATTAGGATGCCTTTAAAGCGACTGCTACTTTATAACCTAAAAAAATAGCAGCTTATTTAAGTTACTTGATTTGTGGTTAAAATTTATTGAAAATAGAGTTGCTTACCACAGTAAATGTAGTAAGTTGGTGTCGATAAATGTATTGACTCCCTATCGGCTTAATACAGGCGTTCACAATTTGTAAAGACCTTTCAATGAAAAACTTTATCTTATTTCTTTTGGTATGAATACATGTTTCTAGTTTATAAAAGTGAGTAAATAATTAACAGTGATAGTTAGATAGATAGGTAATTTCTTTTATCTAATAAGTGTGAATTTTATTACATAAATTATTCACCAAAGAAAGTTAAAAATAGTGCCGAAAATGTAGGCCTTATCGCTAAAAATGATCTATTACAAGCAACCAAAGGAAGGATAGTGATAATAAAACAAGAGAGGGATACAACAAAGAATATATACAAATATACAGTGTTAGATATTGCTTCAAAAAATTGGCATGATATAGAAGTTACGTAGCTCACATAAATGAATAATTGACGACCTCGTTGGCGTAACGGTTACCATGTCGGACTGCTAATCAGAAGGTTCTGGGTTCGATTCCCGGCACGGCCAACATTTTTGTGCTGAACTAAATTTGTTGGCTGTCGGTCTGGGTGTTAAATATGTATCTATATAAAATATGTATGTTTGTATATGTAGTATATCAGTTGTGTTAGCAACCATAATACGAACTAGAAATGGTTCAGTATGGGGTTAGCCAGCTGTGTGTGAAATGTGTCCTAATATTTATTATTATTATTAAATGTACTTCAAAACTCCTAGTCTCTTTTTATCGACAATCTTAAAGAAATCGTACCCCATCACTAGTCGCATCCCATCAGCGATACAATCATCACATACATAACCCGCCGGATGATAATCTAGAGAACCCTAATTGACAGTTTGATATACATTCGTTCTTTTCGTTCATTCGAGAAAAAAATCCGTTTCTGAATAGACGACATTTGTTTTGTATTAATTCCGCTTGTGGAGATCAAACGTTTGTGATTTTTGTTTCTTTTTTGGGGGATATTATTTGTTAAAATGTTATTGTGTTTTTATTTTATCTTGAAGTGACGCTGTCAAATCAATCAGTAAATGTCACTGTCACTATAAAGTGACAGTGACTTTGATTTAGCTATACGGAAGATGGTTTATCGCTTGCCTTTGGCAATGGGTAAAATTAAAAGCAGATTTTTATTTATTCTCTACTCGTAACTTCCCCATACTAACCATTTCTACCTTGTATTATGGTTGGTTCACAACTGATAAACTACATATACATACATAAATATTTTATACCAATATATATTGAACACTCAGACCGACAGCCAACAAATTTAGTTCAGCACAAAGATGTTGGCTGTGACGGGAATCGAACCTGGGACATTCTGGATGGCAGTTCAGCAAGGTAACCATTACGGGAATATAATTATATGTATTAGGACATGTGTTAGGACACATTTCACACACGGCTGGTTAACCCCATACTTAACCATTTCTAGTTCGTATTATGGTTGCTAACACAACTGATATATACTACATATACATACATACATATTTTATAAAGATACTCGCACATTTTTAACACCCAGACCGACAGCCAACAAATTTAGTTAATCACAAAGAGGTTGGCTGTGCCGGGAATTGAACCCAGAACCTTCTGATTGGCAGTCTGGTATGGCAACCGTTACGCCAACGAGGTCGTAATTGACGCACAAATACTGTGAACAAACGTATTTGTCTCAAAATCCGAGCATCATTTTCAAGACTACGTTTTTAAGGATGGCCATTATTCACCCGGAGCAGCAAAATCTATAAACCCTCAATTCAAGGCCGAATTTATGCTAAAATACGCCCAATTTCTTAACTAGCCAACGATGGGAAACTTGTTAACATAATATGAAATATGATCAATGTTTGGCCAACTTCCCCCTGAGTTAGAAATGAGAAACAATAAGCAATCAAACAGTTTAAAGACTTATCAATTTTAAGTCTTGGATTGATCAATATAGTCTTGCATTGTCCCTTATTTATTTAGATAACATACAATACTCTAATTTCAACAAAAGTCACACAAGTAAAAAATAAAATGAAATAAAAAGCTCCTCGGTCAAACGTACTCAGACTGGCAGCATTTTTTGTAAGAGAAATTTCCTGATGCAAGTATTCCCCTGCCCGCGGGTCTAACTTCTAATAATAATTGTCTTATATGACCTGAAGTTTTTATTGAATAGATATATTTGCGTTTAATCACAGCTTGCCTGGTGTTAAGCAACGCCACAGTCTACAATGCTACACGCTTGCCTTAAAAATACCTATGAATTCTAGTCTAGTCTCAGTCTCTTTTTTATTTTTATCAGTATATTAGTGATCTGTATTGTTTTATTAAAAAACTGGTTAAAATTTGAATAAGAGTTTCTGCAAGTCTTTTTGTTCCTTATATCGCTATTATGGAATCAAGAATAACGTCATCACTTACCTCCGGACTTGGTACTATCAAGCGATTTATAATGATATTTTAAAGCCATGACAGTTCATTTGGACGACTGCCTTAGTTACGGTCCGCATGTCATGTGTTTGATCCGGATTTCCGGTGAAGGAAAACACCGTTATTAATTAAGAAGCACCCTAGTAATTATTACTACTTCTTATCAAATAAAGTTATATATATCGCGCTCAAACGACTGAACCGATTTGCCTGAAATTTGGCATGGAGGTAGCTTACTAACACTTTGGAGTAACTCATAGGCTATTTTTATCCTCTTTTTAAGAGGGTAACACCGCGGTGCGCAGCTAGTTAATCTCAATGTCAATAGTCCTAACAAGACTGATCTTACAAGACCTTTTCAAGACCAACTTCTTTTCCCATCTCTACTTCCATCCCCAAAGTCTTCGAAGTTTCGTCAAACTTATTCCATATTTCATTAAATTCTAACACTGCTTGTTGCACGCGGTTTCTCTTACTTGTACAGAACAATGAACAAAAACAATTTATTGAGAAATTATATTTTAGACATTGTATAGGTACTTTATTAGTTACTTTTTATTTATTTATTATTGCAGAACATGGGTAATAATAAGATAAGATAGATAACAATTTGAGTGCCATATTCTAAACCTTTCGGCATGCAATTAAAATAAAACATATATAAAAAGGATACAATTTTACAAATTATACAAAACAACACAAGTTTATAGAGAAAAAAACACATTGAAACGGACTGGAATAAGAAAATAATCATTATTAATGTCATATGAATTCAAATTAGTAGTGTCACAAACAAAATTATTATTTTAGAGATTTATCCTTTTAAAATTCATCCATATCATAATATGCTTTGTCTGATAGATAGCGTTTTAGGCTGCTCTTAAATAGGTCTGATCGAGTCATGTTCAATAAATCCTTTTTAAATACAACGAGCTGTGTTGCTACCCACGGTGCTAACCGCTTTGATTCGGGACAAAAGAAGTTAATCCGGGATAAAAATTAGCTTATATTTTAATCCAAGGTTTTACTTATCTTCACACCAAATGTCATCTAAATTTTCTTATAATATTAGTAGGATTAACAAAGGTATGGCAGAAAATAAGATTACTAACTTGTTATTTGTGTAAAACTCATTAGAACAATCGAAAAAAAAACAAAACTGAATTCAAAATGACTATAAATATAATATGAATATATATTTTTTGGGCAAAGTTAAAGCAAGCATTTTGGTCTCGAGCTTTGTAATTACGAGGCTTTGTATAGGTGGATATTTAAAGATATTTATTTTATGAGAAACAAAGATACTCAAGAATAGGATTCCGTACAACTTATCAATGTTTTGTATTTGGTGTAGGTATATACGAGTCATTTATCATTCATTTATAAATTCACTAACCGTATAATAACTTTTATACATCAACTAACGAAAAAACAAGCCCTCTCCCACAGTTCTAACAGACAGAATCTTCGCCATTTTCAAACAAAACTAAAAACACCATCTGTCAACCCTCTGCCCCCTATTACTCACACAAATTAATTTCTAAATTCTTTAAAGCGATTTATCAAACAAACGAAAGCGCCCGTAAACTTTAAGGAAATACTCCTTTAAAACTTCTTAAAACAACATCAATCTACGCTTCCGGTTACTTTTCTAAGTCCACGGAACCCTATAAAGGGTACCTTTGTAAAAAAGCTCTAGTTAATTCATAATTGTCTTAAGTGGGGTACAAAAAAAGGGGTTTCGTGTGCCGGAACCCTTATTGTTATGCTTTTGTTTACAACGAGTAGGGCATACTTAATGGGTCACACAGTGAATTAAAAAGAAAAAAAAGGGTCGGCTTTTTTCATAAAGTAAGTGTAAAAACGCATGTTGTCGAAAATCACGACACGACTTAGTAAAATTTTTTATTTAAATTTATTTGCTCTGACTTAGAATTCGCCCTGTTTACCGAATATGTTTAACGTTTACATAAATTTTTTTTAGCCCAATAATCATGCTCAATTTGATTAATTAATTAATTTAGGATCTATAACACAAGTGTTATGACACGTGTAAAAAGTTTTTAATCAAATAAAATCAATCTAAATTTTATAAGACTAGCATCCCGTCCCAGCTTCGAACGGGCTAAAAAATAATTTAAATTGCAAAGACAAACAAATTATAGCCTATCTTACTCAGGAATAATGTAACTTCTTAGCGGTGAAAGAATTTTCGGGGTCAGTAGTTTCGGAGCCTATTTGCAAAAACAAAACACAAACAAAAAATCAAATTTTTAATATCTGTCTTGTATAGATATATTAAATTATAATCTCTAATTTATCTATTATAATCTTTAATCCATATATTTTTAAACATTGTAAACTGTTCACGTAAGGCATCTTGATATTTTATACGCGAATATATTTTTTTAGTCTTAAAAGTCGTGTCGTAATAAGAAGCCTAGTGGGTATTGACCATTTCGTGCCGGGTGTGATTTTAAAGGCAGCGATCTGACGATACCATTATTTTACGCTTACAAATAATAAACCACGATTTGTATCTCGATTCTTGAGGTGTGAGATTTTTTCTGTATTATTATTGCAGCTGTTTTATAAGTGGCTTTTATGTTAGCTGTTTTTATGACGACCTCGTTGGCGTAAAGGTTACCATGCTGGACTGCCAATCAGAAGATTCTGGGTTTGATTTCCGGCACAGCCAACATCTTTGAACTAAACTAAATTTGTTGGCTGTGGGTCTAGGTGCTAAATATGTATGTATCTATGTAAAATATGTATGTATATGTATATTGTGTTTGCTACCATAACGCATACTAGAAATGGTTCAGTATGGGGTTAACCAGCCGTGTGTGAAATGTGCCAAAAAAAAAATTGCTATCCGTATAGCAATTTTTTTTGACATTACATCACCAGCCAACAAATTTAGTTTAGCTCAAAGATGTTGGCCGTGCCGGAAATCGCAGCCAACAAATTTAGTTTAGCTCAAAGATGTTGGCCGTGCCGGAAATCGCAGCCAACAAATTTAGTTTAGCTCAAAGATGTTGGCCGTGCCGGAAATCGAACCCGGAACCTTCTGATTGGTAGTCCAGTAGTCCAGTAGGTTGTCTTAGTAGTCGTTTTTGATGTAGCGCCTCTAGTTTGGCTAACTGAGGTGATCTGTCACGATCGAGGTTAAGCAACGGTGACGATGCACAAGACTTTTTTTTAATTAGATAGGTCTTAGCTTGGCCACCGATTGGCCTGATGGTAAGCGAGGTTGTGGCCGGTGATGTAGCACGTTGATCTATACACAAGACAGTTTTTAAATGTCATTTAAAATCTGGGATTTTCCTCTGGGCGCTACCGTGGATGTGATAACAAGTTAAATTGTAGGTCCCGGCTGTTAGTCTTAGTACAATCAGTCGTCAAACCAAGTCCACAGATTGTGTATGATTATGCTATAATTTAACTAAGATGGTTTGAATTCTATGTTATACTAAAAACAATGTTATTTTAGTTTTAATAATTGATCTTAGTAGCTAATTTTATCATAACGCCTTTTGCTTGGAGCTAAAAAATAATAATATCACATACTCGAAAGAAGACAATGTTTTTTGTGTTTATTTTCTTTTTATTTCATAAGAAAATAAACCTATTACTTTGGAGAAACTAATGTTTTATACAGCGTATAGTATTAAAAATATATACTACTTAATATGATTGTATTTTACTTTGTAAACTGTTATCGTAAGGCATATTATATATTTGCACGAAACAAACGGTCACACTTACTTAAAAACGTTGGATATACGTCCAACGGGTTTCGACGCGTTACGAGCGTCATCATCGGGGACGAGCTTCACACGGACTGTCACCGACGAGATCCGCGCGCAGACTGTATTGATTGTATTTTTTTTCTTCTATTTTGTCATTTGACTATCAGGGTACGTAACCACACGAGTAGTTAGTGACACTCTGGCCTAAGGTAGAGCATGCCTAGTCTGGAATAACTGGCTCTCAAGAAGGCTGCCGGAACACACTGTTTTTTTTATATATTAGGACACATTCACACACGGCTGGTTAGCCCCATACTGAACTATTTCTAGCTCGTATTATGGTTGCTAACACAACTGATACACTACATATACATATTATATATAAATACATATTTAACACCCAGACCCACAGCCAACAAATTTAGCTAAGCACAAAGATGTTGACCGGTTCGGGAATCGAACCCGGAACCTTCTGGTTAGCAGTCCGGCATGGTAACCTTTACACCAACGAGGTCGTCAAAGTCGTCGAGTGTTAGGTGCTTGGTGACAGATTTTTCAACATAAAGTGGTTGCTAGCCAGGCTGGAACTAGAAAAATGCCCTACCACCATTTAAAAACACTAATGTATTTAAAAATATTAAATGTATTCATTAATTTAAAGCCCCACATTTCAAGTGACACCCAAAACGCATAGTTAATTATAATTTCTCTTAATGGACGATGCTTCTCACGAAATTGGATTAGGATTCTCATTTTAATGATTATACGGGTCATTTAAATACTAAGTGGTTAGTTATGTTATGCTTACTTTATAAAATCGAGTTAGAATATATTTAACACAGCGTTTAGTGGTATATTTATATGTTTTTTTTATTAGAATTTAGTATTCGAACTAGTCAGAGATCCTTGAGATAAATCCAACATAATAAGAGAAAATCCGAATTATTTCCGTGTATATATTTGTTTGGTTATTTCTTAAAATGAAATAACGTATATTGGTACTTAATTAATATAAATCTTGGTTGCAAAGAAAAACAAACAGCCTATATTACTTAGGGCTAATGTAGCTTCTCAACGGTGAAAGAATTTTTGAAATCGGTCCAGTAGTTTCGGAGCCTATTTGCGTCAATCAAACAAAAAGTCAAACTTTTCCTCTTTATAGATATTAAATATTAAAATATTAAATATTAGGACACGTTTCACACACGGCTGGTTAGCCCCATACTGAACCATTTCTAGTTCGTATTATGGTTGCTAACACAACTGATATACTACATATACATACATATTATATATAAATACATATTTAACACCCAGACCCACAGCCAACAAGTTTTGTGAAGCACAAAGGTGTTGACCGGGCCGGGAATCGAACCCGGAACCTTCTGATTAGCAGGCCGGCATGGTAACCTTACGCCAACGAGGTCGTCTAGATCTAGATAATATGTATATTGGTATAAAAAACGAAAAAACTGTGTATTCAAGATAATGCCCTAGTAAAAGTAGTGTTTTTTTTTGTCTCTCTTAGAAGCTATATACTCGTACTATGATTTTGTAATAAAACTGTATTATCTGTACCTATGTGAGTTTAATTGTTGTGTGTAAAGGAGCGGGTTGAAAACCAGCGCTGGAGTACCTAGTGTACTCCAGCATTATGCTGAACCTGCTTCTTTTGTGCACATACACATTACCATACTCATATTATATGTAGTATGTATAGCTCAAATAATTGTGTAAATTGTCTATGTGTGCACAATAAACTATTTTTCTTTCTTTCTTTCTTTAAGTCGCCTTATTTTTTTTATGTTTACAGTACGGCCTCTCTGGGTGCGGCTTCAAGGCGGCAAGCGCCCCCTGGTGGCTGGTCAGAGTACTGAGCTCGTCTGCCAAGTGGTCGGAGCCAGGCCCAAGCCTTCAATCTCCTGGTGGAAAGGTGGCACACGACTGAAGACTGTCAGAGAAACTGTAAGTTCAATTTCGAACCATATTAGGAGAAAGAAAAAAATCATTACCTTAAAACCTGTATAAACATCATTCATTATAAATAATCATCATTTATTAATCTTACCTTTAAGTTTTATATATTTTACATATTTAACGACGACTCACGACCCAACTCGATCCTCTAGTGTGGAGTACAGCGTCCCCTGAGTTAGCATAACAAAACAATTAGTTTAAGATGTCATTTTTAATTTTTCTAAGTAACTCGATGTAAGCTATTTTTAATACTTTGTGCAAATAATTTTTTTTCATGAAAATCGTTGGAGCCGATTCCGAGTTGCCTGAAATAAAGGAATAAAAAAAAGATCCAGTTGGTTCTCTGTCTGTAGGCACGGAATCCTAAAACACATACATACATTTACTCATAGGTTCGTCTAATTCATCAATTAAGGTCTGTTACAAATGACATAATAGCAACCTTTGTCAATTATGAGTGAGTAATCAATGTGTATTATTAGTGACATACTCGTACATGTCCATTACAGGAACATTACAGAACTTAACGACCGCCACGTGTCCCCAAATTACTGAGCTACCGAGCCTTAATGATTGACAAACACGTTGTATAGGTGAGGAGATGGGGGTTCCAGACACTCCCTATATACAAAATTTCATGAAAATTGTTGGAGCCGATTCCGTGTTGCCTGAAATAAAGGAATAAAAAAAAAGATCCAGTTGGTTCTCTGTCTGTAGGCACGGAATCCTAAAATACATACATAAATTTACTCATATGTACTTCAATTAAGGTCTAACACAAATGACATAATAGCAACCTTTGTCAATTATGAGTGAAGTAATCAATGTGTATTATTAGTGAAATACTCGTACAGGAACATTACAGAACTTAACGACCGCCACGTGTCCCCAAATTACTGAGCTACCGAACCTTAATGATTGACAAACACGTTGTATAGGCGAGGAGAAGGGGGTTCCAGACACTCACGACCGGGTTTTTTTTAATTAATAATGGGTTTGCGCTTTTTTTTTTATCCTTGATAGGTTAGGTTTGACTACAGCTAGCCTGATGTTAAGCTGCACTGCAGTCTACGGTGTGGCACGCTTACTTAGAAGATACCTATTAACTCTACTTTTGAAGGCCCCCGGATGAAAAACCTCTCAGGAAACAGAGACTCAGGTAGTGAGTTCCAAAGCTTCGCAGTCCTAACAATAAAGGTCGACGCTATGCGTTTTGTACGAAAGTTCGGAACTTCAACTCTGTATCGGAATATAATAGCGCTTGATCAGAATTCACCTGATGGTAAGCAACGTTGTGATCTTCAAGTGAAACCGGTTCACTGGTGCCTTGAAATCAGCAAGATTATAGTTTTCGGGGAACAGGGCATTTGGCAAGGAGTTCCACACCTTGGCCTTAATGATTGACAAACACGTTGTATCGGTGAGGAGAAGGGGGTTCAAATCACTCACGTCAGGGTTTTTTTTATTCTATGATGGGTTTGCGCTTGATCAAAATTCACCTGATAGTAAATGACATTGTGATCTAAGTTGGAACGCGCTTACCCAAAAGAAACCGGTTCACTCGTGCCTTGAAAATCGCAAGATAATAGTTTTCGGGGAACAGGGCATTTGGCAAGGAGTTCCACACCTTGGCCTTAATGATTGACAAACACGTTGTATAGGTGAGGAGATGGGGTTTCCAGACACTCACGTCCGGTTTTTTTTTTAATTCTATGATGGGTTTGCGCTTGATCAGAATTCACCTGATGGTAAGCGACATTGTGATCTAAGTTGGAACGCGCTTACCCAGAAGAAACCGGTTCATCCGTGCCTTGAAAACCGCAAGATTATAGTTTTCGGGGAACAGGGCATTTGGCAAGGAGTTCCACACCTTGGCAGTACGTACAATGAAGGTGGAGGCAAAACACTTAGTGCGTATTTTAGGTATCTCCAAAGTGAAACGATGCCGCTTTGGTGTTTCCCTGCTCGTCCGATGGTGAAAGGGGGCAAAATAGCAACCCGCGCGCCCGCGTGGCGTCGACCGACCAATCACGTGCAAGCTTCGTGTGTGTGTTTCGTTGGGATAGCAGTATAATTGTGTGCGTAGATGAATCCAAATTCTAAGCGGCAATTGTATGGAGTTACTCTTCTGTTTTCGTCGTCACATTTCATGCAGCAATCTAATTATTTCTCAATTATAACAAGGTTTCTCGAATCCTACAAATTTTATAAAGGCAAAGATTAAGGCTTCATACTCGGACAACTGTACAGATTTAGATGTAGGTACTTTTGTTTGACTTTATGTTGATCACAATGACTTTAGGTTACTAAATTCTATGCAAGACGACTTCGGATGACACGAAAAAATGCAGCTAGTTTCAATTAAATAATTTTGCTACAAGCTCCTAAACTATAACATCGACATGGTTAATTAAACAAAAATATCACAATGGGTAACATGCGGGAGCAATTCCGGTATACTTTGGCAGTTTATTTATATTCAGTTACAGTTAAAATAAAGCTGTCACTTTTACTGATAACTGTGGGTGATATAGTATATTATAGTACAAGAGTATTATCTATATCATCTAGTTTGTATTATGGTTGCTAACACAACACATAGAAGACGTCGTTGGCGTAATGGGTACCATGCCGGACTGCTAATCAGAATGTTCCGGGTTTGATTCCCGGCACGGCCAACATCTTTGTGCTGAACAAAATTTGTTGGCTGTCGGTCTGGGTGTTAAATGTGTATCTATATAAAACATGTATATGTTGTATATCAGTGGTCTTAGCAACTATAATACGAACTAGAAATGGTTCTGTATGGGGCTAACCAGCTGTGTATGAATGTGTCCTAATATTTATTTATTTATTATAATTGTAATTTTAATATTATTTCGACATGTTTTTTTATGGATTTAATATTTTTATAATTGTATGGTTTTTTTCTGAATTATATTAATTATTATTATTGCAAAACAAATAAAGGACAATACAAAATAGAAAAAAACAAACTTCAGATTGTTTTTCTTTCTGTTCCCCAGCAAACCACTGATGGTAATATGACGAGCAGTATCCTAACCTTCGTGCCTGCAATAGAAGATGCAGGGCGCGTGATGTCTTGCCGCGCGGTGCAGCCCAGTTTACCCCACTCTACTCACGAAGATGGATGGAAAATGGAAATACAACGTAAGTTTTTTTTTTTTTATTATTGATTAACAACCTGACCCGGCAAACGTTGTTTTGCCTAACTTAGGGGTATGAAAAATAGATAGTGTAGCTTATATGACACGATCGAAGATTTACCATATCAGCGCCATCTATTGATTACTTACTCAACCCAGTCGAAAGGTATCGACATCTGTTAGAATCATTTGGAGTTAACAGATAATTGTGACTGTCAAATAATAACAGACAATAATTAGCAATAAATTAAAATTGCGACTATAATTTGAGATTTAAACTATCCTATCTCTCAAGTTAGATCGAACTGCACATGGTGTGCGAATTTTATTATAATCGGTTAAGTGGTTTAGGAGTCCATTGAGGACAAACATTGTGACACGAGATTTATATATATTAAGAAGATAAGATAGGCTTACGTTTGACCGCAGCTAGCTTGATGTTAAGCTTGACTGTGGTCTAAGATGTAACACGCTTGCCTAGAAGGAACCTATTTACTCTAGATTTGAAGACCCCAAATTGTACTTCTCGGGAAAAAGAGACTCAGGAAGAGAGTTCCAAAGCTTCGCAGTTCTCACAATGAAGGTTGAAGCAAAACGATTTGTGCGAATTCTCGGAACTTTGACAGTGAATCGATGTCCGCCTAGTGAAGCAACCACTAGATAGATATACTTTAGGTTATAATAAGTTTTTGGTCAATAAAATATTTTTCATTTTCATGTCTCGTCGAAGTACCGTTTTCCTTTTTTTAGTAATTGGAACGGTGGTTCATTAATCGAGCGTTTTATTCTTTTGACTACTTTATTCCTAATATTAAGTAATTGGCTGACATTTATTGTATATTACCACGAATTGAAATTTTTACTACTTATTTTTATTATTTTATATACCTATTTGTTATTATATAATGAGCTAGGTATTTAAGATAGGACCGTATTTATTTATAATTCCTGACATGAAAATTTAATTTTATGTCATAAAAATCTAAATGTCAAAATTAAATTAAATTTATTATATCTAAATAAATAACCCGCCCCTTATTATTTTAGTAAAATACGACCAAAACACAATACACAAACACAATTCTTCTTCTTATTCGTGCCGCTCTAGTCAGAGCGGTCGTGATCGTCATGGAGGGTCACTAGAGGGGCAGATATGATTTGCCTCACGACATCTCGTCATCTCTGCCTGCTGGATGTCATCCGGCTACAGTCATTCGAGGAGCCTCCAACTGCTGCCTTGAGTGCCGTCAGTCCACCTCGTGGGTGACCTTCCACGCGGTCTGGTGCCTTCTACTTTCCCTTGTACGACAAGGCGCTCTATGAACTTTTTATTTCTGAATTTCGTAATAAGCTCAAATGGTTGCCCATTCAACTTCGCCGCAATACTCATATTCTTCATCTGGTTTAGAAAATATTATTCTATCCTTCAATTCCTCATTCCTTAAATGATTCTCTTTCCTTTGTGACTTCTTCACACTCTTCTTCTTTGCGTCCTTCCCGATCTCTTATCTTGGAATTTCCTCACACACTCGATCACTCCAATTTATACTTTCACTCTTCCTTCACTGTGCATGCTATTACACTGTGGAACGCTCTGCCTTTATCTATAAGGCAGGCTGAATCACTAAATAATTTCACAAATCTCAGTTATTTAGTAACTTTCTATCCCTTGCTTAATTATTATGTATTTTCCTTCCATTATTATGTTTGTATTTTATTTTTGTAGTTTTTATGTTGTTTACTTGTACCGCCGCCTTCTTTAGTATGTTTTATTTTTCCATTCCCGGTTGCCTGGTAGAAATCAGCATAAGGCCGCCATTGTACTCTTTTTTTAAGTTTTTAATTTTATATATTTACATTTGTGGTTGTACAATAAAGTTATTTCTATTCTATTTCGACGAAAAATAACAGTAACAATTGTATTGTTCCTATCTATTCCAGATTTGCCCGTGGTGAAGTTGGAGCTTGGAGCCAGTTTGGACGCGAGCAAGGTGGTGGAAGGATCAGACGTGTACCTCGACTGTAGGGTGCGCGCCAACCCCTGGCACAACCACGTCTACTTCACGCATAATGTAAGTTCCAGTTGACTACTATTACTTTTCAGTCAAATCATTTTGGAATTTTGTTTGATAACACAGCTCTACAAAAAAACATTTTTTTTTTGTTGCCCTGTTTATCATCGCAAATTGTTACGTTTTTAAGTGCCCAGATTACGAATATATTCGTAAAAGTACTAAATATGCTCATTTCTACAAATTGAATTTTGAACGATTTATCGTCAAAATTAATTTTTCAGTCATTTGTTGATTTTTTCGATTATTATTATTATATATATATTGTCGATGATTCCGAGCAAATCTTACAAAATTATTGATATTTTAACGAATTGTGTGTATAAACGGACCCAAAATCATCATCATATCAAACAAACAAAACCACTGTAGACCAGTGTAAACAGAATGCCAGAAAGTTTATTGTGAACTGATTTCCAACTCCTCTTGACTTCCGGTTTTTATTAAGTTGCTGACTTTGTGCTAAACCAAGCTGCAGTATGAAATACAACAAATTATCATCATAGTTTTTCCACAGAAAAATCGTCAGTTAAGCAAGCGTGGCCGATTATTTTGTGAACAGATTTCCAACTCCTCTTGACTTCCGGTTTTTATTTTGTTGCTGACTCTTGGTGATAAAACAAGCTGCAGTATGAAATGCAACAAATGATCATCATAGTTTTTCCACGGCAAAATCGTTAGTTAAGCGAGCGTGGCCGATTATTTTGTGAACCGATTTCCAACTCCTTTTGATTCCGGTTTTTATTTTGTTGCTGACTCTCTCTGAAGAGCTACATTATGAGGAGCAACTAATTTTTACTATAATTTTTCCACGGAAACTTGAGAGTCAAGCTGGTGTGGATATTAGTTTATCTTGGCATGATTGAAAAAAAAAACATATTTTTTTCTTAGCATCTTCCAGCGACAAATTAGCAACAAATTGACCCCTCTTTTTTTTAATTGATCAATCTACATTCAGTGATTCCCACGCTATCTTTATGTAAAGTTAGCGTTATTGCCGATTTTATGCGATCGGTTAGAGCAAATAAAAATTTTTTTTGCAACAAAAAAGCAACAAATTGCAGTGTTTTTTCCAATTCCGCTAATTTTACATCGCCATTTTTTTTACCTCTAAGTTTGAGGGAGTTAGTTTCTCTAACTCTTCTTCTGGAGTAAGATTATATTGTTTAATAGAAGACAAATATTTAGTGTACTTCCGCTGTGATCCAAAATCCAAATTAAGACAAGTAAAGGAAAAATCAACTAAGATCAATTAACCAAGCTTAATTAACTAAGATTATTTAACTAAGATCAGTTAACTAAGATTAATTAAGATTAACGTTACTTATCACAATTGAGAAATTTTTAACTCTACACGTGTTTCGCCTAACCACAAGGCATCATCAGGAGATGCTGACTCTTCGAACGACAAGTCGAGAGTGAGGCGCCGCGCTAACGTAGCTAGCGTAATTAATCTTAGTTAATTAAGCTTGGTTAATTGATCTTAGTTGATTTTTCCTTTACTTGTCTTAATTTGGATTTCGGATCACAGCGGAAGTACACTAAATGTTTAATTTTGTTTACAATGGATTTCCGCAAAGTAACACCTGAGTCAATAAGTTAATATATTGTTTAATATTATTATTGCAGGGAGCGGTAGTAAAACCCGGTCCTGGAGTGCTACTGGCTAATCAGAGTCTAGTGCTACAGAAGGTAGCGAGGAAAGCCGCGGGCTCATACGTGTGTTCAGCAAGAAACAGCCTAGGAGAAGGCTCCAGTGACAGCTTGATATTGGATGTCAAATGTAAGTATAATCATAGACTAATACAAATAACTTATTTCGCAAAACACGGGTAATAATTGAAAAAAATGTTCTAAAAATAAGTCTCATTATGATTTAGCCCATTAATGCCAAAAAATATATCATTTATTTATTTATTTCCATAGCTGAGCATGTAAGTTATCGATGTAATTTAACTTTTTCTCCTTAAATTAGATAATACCTATACAATTAGTTCCAGTCATTTAGAAGATAACTAGGTGACTGGAAATTTTATTAGTTTTAGTAGTCATAGATCATTCGATACACGTAGCGCCATTTATTCGTATTTTCTTGAAACGACTCCACTCGGGTCACGTAATCTACTATCGTTATATCACTATGCGACTGCAGCGCGGAATTTGACGGCAGCTTGGCTGGGCGCTCGATTTGCAGCGCCATCTAGGTTTCATCGGTAATTTTGGCAAACTTTCGCGCCACGCTTTATTGTATGGGAATCAGCAATCCTCTGTAGTATTCCAATCCCTGTTGCGGCCTAGTTTAGAGTCCACAGGAAAAGCACCTCAATAAAAAAAAAATTAAACTTGTTTTTCCCAATCCATGTTGTGCCTGTTTTATCTTTGTGTTGCGTCAGGCCTCTGTCACTCCACGGTAGGTGTTAAAAACATACCTACGGGCGGCCGCCACTGCGCAAGGGCCAATCTAGTAGGCTGCCACAAGCGAACGAAAACACACGCGTACGCGCTATATGTTCGACCACGTTCAACTTAATTATTTGATTGATTCATTATATAATTGCAAGATGGACACTAAACGAAATAAAGCAAAAAGATACTGTGCAGTATTTAATTGTTTAAATACGGATCGTGATCGAAATTTTTTGGTTACCTATAGACGCTAACAGGTAAGGGTAAAATCTATTTTGACTGGATTACATTATGTTCCTATATGAAATGAAATTAATTCAAACTACAAACCGTTTTTCTTTTCTAAATTAAATCATATTGCTTATCAAATTGAGTTCATATTTCTTTGAAAACCATTGCGAAGTAAAGTTTCTCAACTAGTTATTATTCTGTGGTTGCGTGTAAATTCTAAAAACGTCTTATTACGAGTATATCATTGTAAATTAATCTATAAACTATTTATGTACATATCTATGTAAGTCACTGGAAGGCACTAGCCTCCATGGCACGGGCGCGAATGCGTCCAGTTTGAGGGTTAGTGAATAAGTTTAAATGTACAATTTAAAACGAATATTTTTTTTAAAATTTTGAATTGATCATATTTAATATTACATGTCAAAATTATTCATGTCAAAAACATTAAAAGTTAGGAAAACCCGCCCATGACCGTACCTGGTCCAAAGGTGCCCATAACACTGGCAGCGTTTCCACGCTGAATAGCAATGGCTATCCTCTGCACCAAGTACGATCGAGAACGGGGATCCTCCGTCCTATCGACTAGTCTTCGCTCGAGTTCATCTACTAGCCTCCTCGCATCTGCATCCCAATTTTGAATTAAATAAATACTTTGACTTGATCTGTGTTACAGTTTCGCCAACCTGTACATCATCCCAACCTTTAGTGATGAGGGCAGCTAGGGGTGAACTGGTGGAAATCGAGTGCGACCTGGATGCCAACCCTAAGGTTAGTATTTCGTTTCCTTTTAATCCTTCTCTTCGTCTTCGCATGAAAATTGCCAAGCTTTTGTTAGGCTCGGTTAAGATATGGGAGCTAAATAGCATATTTTGTAAAACCTTTAAAATGTTAGAGCTAATGGGGTACGACTAGGTTTTTTTAGTTTTATTATATTAAATGCAACGTTAAATCGTTAGACTTCCAAAATACGACAAAGTACTCGCAAAAACAACTATAGTTTATGTTTGTTTGAGAAATAGCCGTTGAAAATTTAAAAATGTTGTAATTCTGAAAGTATAATAAAAAAAACTTAGTAATTACTAAGAATTTTTTGTAGACAATATCATAAAATTTTGATATTGTCTCGTTGTACTCGTAAAAGATTTTTTTTTTTTTTTTTTTTTATATAGTACACATTCACACACGACTAGTTAGCCCCATACTGAACCATTTCTAGCTCGTATTATGGTTGCTAACACAACTGATATACTACATATACATACATATTATTTATAAATACATATTTAACACCCAGACCCACAGCCAACAAATTTAGTTAAGCACAAAGATGTTGACCGGGCCGGGAATCGAACCCGGAACCTTCTGATTAGCAGACCGGCATGGTAACCTTTACGCCAACGAGGTCGTCAAATAATTTTAATGTTGTTGTTGAATAATAAATAATAAATTTTATATAAAATTATTTTGTGCAAAGGCTAATACCGCGCGGCAGTGAACACACACACACACACACACACACACACACACACACACACACACACACACGATAAATGGGGCTAAAAATATTTTGGTAACGAATACATAGATCTTATTCAGCGAATGCCTAAAAACGCAATGAATTTGACTGCATTCTATTAAAAATTCCAAGCCGTTTCATTTAATACCACACGGCAGGATATGCGCTAATTTGTTTTTGAAACACTTAACTGATTTTAAACAAAAATGGCCTTTGGGACTTTGACAATAAAGCTTACTTTTGTATTTTTTCTAGTCGTTTCAGCAAAGTTTTCAGTCAGAATGCTTTACCGCTTGGAAAACAGTTTATCCTTTCATTCTTTGAATAGAATATTTTAAAACGTTTCAACGAACTACCGTTTTATGTTTAGAAAATGCTTTGGAGCGTATTTTAGATTTATTTTTGTACAGGTACAGGTCTGTTTAGGGTTCCGTAGCCAAGGGATACCTACGGGATCCTATTACTGGGACTGTAGCTCGGCTAGCTAAGGTGATCTGACGCGATCAACGAAGCTAAGCAACGATCGATGCTGACGGTGTTTGGATGGGTGAACATAAATATAAATATTAGGACACATTTTACACACGGTTGGTTAACCCCATACTGAACCATTTCTAGTTCGTGTTATGTTAGCTAACACAACTGATATACTACATATACATACATACATATTTTATATATATACATACATACAGTGTAAACTCCATGTAACGTCACTCGATTTAACGACAAACTCTCTAAAGCGTCGAAATCAATTGGCTTTAGTTGGTTTAGTTTGTATGCCATACAATGATACATTCTCTCCATATAACGACCACTCTATATAACGCCATAAAATGCACAGTCCCTTCAGTGTCGTTATATAGAGTTTATACTGTATTTAACACCCAGACCCACAGCCAACAAGATGGACAAGGCTTTCGCTTTAAAGCGGCATTTACACCTAGGTGCTACCGTCGGTCGGATGCCACGTAAAATTTCGGATTCCAGCTGTTAGTCTTAGTATTAATAAAACGTGGTAGGACATTTTCTAAATGCTCGCTCGGCTAACACCCATCCACAAGTTGAAATATCTTTCGCCAAACACCTAGCAGTGTGTTCCGTTAGCCTCCTTGAGAGACAGTTATTCCTGACTAGGTATGCTCCACCTTAAGCCAGTGTGTACGAACACGTGTAGTTACGCGCCCTGCTAATGTAATACCTGGCTGTAAAGAGTAAAACAGCGAACCAGAATGAATAGAATAGTAACTTGGCCGAAAAAATGGATCCACGCGTAATCGTAAAATACCACGGTGGGCGGGGCAAAACAGCTACCGGCACGCCCGCGTGGCGTCACATGGTGTGGCACGGCACCAATCGCGTGCGAGCTTTGTGTGTGTGTGTTTCGTTGGGATAGCAGTATAATTGTGTGCATAGATGGATCCAAATTCTAAGAGGCAATGGTATGGAGTTACTCTTCCGTTTATTCTAGTTCGCTGGAGTAAAAATAATACTAATCATATTTTTTTATATACTTTTTTACAAACAGTAAGACACACTTAAAAATCTATAATAACATTATTTAATAAACTTATGGACTGGTTTGCTACTGGAAGTATGCAACTTCAAATAGTAAACCTAGCTTACAAATATATAGTAATTAATTTCACCTACAAAAGAAATACAAAGATTTGACAATGCAAAAATGTTGCCTTGAAAAACAATAATTTTAGCCAATAAAAGAGACAAAAAAACATCAAATAATATTAATACATTTTAACTTAATAATTAAGATATTTATGATTTTACATAAGGGAGCGAACTATTTGAAAATATACGTAAATGCTGTCTAATTGACAACCTCGTTGCCGTAATGGTTACCATGCCGGACTGTCAATCAGAAGGTTCCGGGTTCGATTCCCGGCACGGCCAACGCCTTTGTGCTGAACTTAATTTGTTGGCTGTGGACCCGGGTATTAAATATGTATTTATATAAAATATATATGTATGTATATGTAGTATACATATATGTATGAATATGTATATGTATATATAGTATATCAGTTGTGTTAGCAAACATAATACGAACTAGAAATGGTTCAGTATGGGGATAACCAGCCGTGTGTGAAATGAGACCTAACATTAAAAAAAACATAGATTCGTTACTACGGATACGAGGATATTACTATATCATTTACACTTGTAAAGGAAGACAGACTGAGCAAATCTACAGACACTGCTTCCAGTTTTCATCAAAGGGGATTGTTTCTATATACCTACTTCCTTGTAATTCGCTTTCCATCCCTACTCCGTTAGGGCGAATACATATAGAAAATCAGGAAATATTATGTTTGTACTAGCTTTATTTTATCTACAATCCAATTTTAATGCTAAGCGACTTGAGGCGTAACGAGATTACTGTCGTATTATGAAATTTGGAACTTAAATAAAAAAATAATTAAATCTCTAACACTAAAAAAATCTAACACTAACGTTTTGCCTCCACCTTCATTGTACGTACTGCCAAGGTGTGGAACTCCTTGCCAAATGCCCTGTTCCCCGAAAACTATAATCTTGCGGTTTTCAAGGCACGAGTGAACCAGTTTCTTCTGGGTAAGCGCGTTCCACCTTAGATCACAATATCGCCTACCATCAGGTGAATTCTGATCAAGCGCAAACCCATCATAGTATATTTTTTTTTTATAGATTGACTTAAATCTTTTGTTTCTTAATAGACTACTAATAATAACACAGTACTTACTGCATTTCGCTTTTCTTTTATTTTAGAAGTAAATAAATAAATAAATAAAAAGTAGATAAATGGTGAATGAGTACATTTGAAGTAAATTCATACAAAAATAATAGTAGTAAAGAACTAAAAAACACTCTTATCTGGCCGTTTTAAGTGGGTCAAAATCGCGCCCAAAGAAGTCGGTTACAAACAAACATACAAACAAAAATACAAAAAAATTTAATAATTTTATCAAATTAGTATATTGTCATCTGTCATCAATAAATCTACAAAGTTTCAATGAAATCTGGCCGTTTAAAGTGGGTCAAAATCGCGCCCAAAGAAGTCGGTTACAAACAAACATACAAACCAACATACAAATAAACATACAGGTGAAGCTGATATAAAGCGTGTAAAAACCTATTAACTAAACTTTTTTTTCGGCAAGTACCTAACGTTGCGTTTCGGCAGCTTCTTTGAGAGACCGTATTCCCAAACTAGGCATGCTACACCGTTAGCCAGCGTGTCAGTAACTCATGTGGTAAGCGTCATGCTGTATCGAGAAAAATTTACTAAATAACTGAATGGTAAGCTCTATCGTTCCCATTTTCAGGCCGCCGAAAGGCCTCCATGAATACGGCCTAAGGCCGCATTTCGTAACCTACTACATTATAGGGCATTTTCATCCCCTATTTCCGAGCAACCCTCAAGACGCGTGTATGTGTTTCATGAATAACATAATAACTCTGTTGATATATATGACGTTGTAACAGTAAGAGGAAGTTGATTTTTCTTTTTGACTTATTTGAGACTTGACTTAAGGTCTTATGTCCCTTAGATAGGGCAGATGGCACCCAGTCTTCTTTTTAGAATAGCATTACTTTTTTGTAGTTTCAGAAAGTACAAGTAACTAACTGGTAATGATCACCAATGCACCCCAGTCTTCTGTTTAGAATAGCATTACTTTTTTGTAGTTTCAGAAAGTACAAGTAACTAACTGGTAATCGAAAAAATCGATAATGAATGTAATTTTTCTCTGCGTATCTTAACAAGTTTAATATTGCTATTATGTACATAATACCTCGTTGGCGTAATGGTTACTATGCCGGACTGCCAACTAGAGAGTACCGGGGTTCGATTTTCGGCACGGCCAATATCTATGAACTAAATTTATTGGCTGTCGGTTTAAGTGTCAAATATGTATTGATTCAAAGTATATATGTAGTATATTAGCTGAATCAGCAACCATCATACAAACTAGAAATGGTTCAGTATGTGTTAACCAGGCGTGTGTTAAATGTGTCCTAATATGTATTGTTCATATACGATAAAAAGTAATTCTTGACTTTTCATTTCATAAAGCAGTTCTTCGTCTAGGAAAATACTTTATCATGAAAAGTATTAAATTTATAACTTTCCATTACGACGCCAAAACGCACAGATGTCCAAAGTTGTTTTGCGATAGAAAAACGTTGACTTTTCAATCCGACGGCTCAAGATTCGATTACGGCCCTGAGGAAAACGACTAAGAAAAAGTTGCCATACTGCTTTTAAGAACATCCCTCTTGTACCCCTTGGGGTAAATGTTTGTGTGATTTATTTGTTTTATTTTCATAAATATCGTGGTGGCCGATAAATTATCTTTTTCCGGTTATTTGTGTATTTTCTGTATCTCTGTTTGCTGTCGAGATTTTTGAATACTCCCGCGTTTGGCCGTAATTTATGACTGCTTCCGAGATGAATACAGATAGTCAAATGACTTGGACTTACTTTGGTTGATTAGACTGGTGTTAGGAGAACCTCGGGTTTGTTTGTTTTCTTTAATCCTAGTAACATTATAAATGCGAAATTTTGTAAGTGAGTAAGTGTGTATGTTTGTGACTTCTTCACGCCCAAACGGCCGAACTGATTTTGATGAAATTGGTTGTGAACCTAGGCTAGATCTTGGATTAACACATAGGCTACTTTTTACCCCGGATTAGCGCAGGTAACACCGCGGGAGCAGCTAGTTAGAATATATATTTTATTAAGTTGCTGTTATAAAAAGGTTTTTGTTAATAAAAGTGTGTTTAGAGCCTCCGACGCTAAATCGACGGGGTTTTATAAGGGTGTCTGTGTGTGTATGTATATTTGTAGCATTCTTTGATCATAAATGTACTAGATATAAGGTGATGTTTCTAAAAACGGCAAGGGAACTAAGACCATAAGTAAGAGTGTGGTCTTATTTGAGTTTGAGGAATTTAAGCGTTATTAGTATAGTGATACAGTTGAATTTTCTAACGCTCACTGCGTACGGTCATAAATTTTATAGATGTTATCGCGGAGCAAGATAGCTAATACATACATATTTATTACGGCACTAGTCGAAACTCAACCTTAAGATACAGTGGTAAGGTTGACTTGAATTGAAACATATTTTGTATTTCTGTGTATGTTGTAATAGATACAATAGTATAGTAAACTCATGCAATAAATAAATATAATAAAACTCATGGCAAGAGGCCGACCGAAAAAGACGTGGATGGAGTGTGTGAATGAGGACATGAGAGTGAAAGGAGTGAGTGTAGAGACGACGGCTGATAGAGGAGAGTGGAAGAGGAAAATTTGCTGTGCTGACCCCACCTAGTGGAATAAGGCAAGGAAGAAGAAGAAGAAGAGTATACTCATGCCATTTTTTTGTGCTGTGTATGCAACACTATGTGGTATATATTTGATCTAAGGTAGCATTATAGTTGAACCGATTGAAAATATTTTTTTTAGTATGAAAGGAAGTCGGAAGTGTTCTTAGCTATGTTTGATAAAAATCGATCTAAGATGGCCGCCGTAACAGTGCAATAATTAGTAGTTGGTATGCCTGTTTAAATTATTTTTATAAAAAATCCTACAAAATTCCAATTAGCATTACTTCCTAAAATTGTTATAAATTCAAGTATTTCTCCTCTTACTACGTGAATAAAATAATTGGCTCAGATTCTTCCTGTGCACGCACTGTGTTGCTCGTAGCGTTTTAATTTACGATTTAGTGCGGTTGTTAAGCACAGGGAATGTCTACTTTTAGGGTTCCGTACTTAAGCGGTACTAACGGGACCCTATTCAATTTAATTCAATAATATTCACTTTGGAATTGTCCATAGATTTTTAAATACATTTACAGTATTTTTTATAACATAAAATATTATGAAATAAAATAAAAATATCATGTCTTTTCTATCACATAATTTCACAGTCCATCCGTCTCCGTCTTATGACTCGTGATTGATAGAGAGTTAAATTTCACAGACTAATCTGTGTGCTTATAATTTAATGCCGCTATAACAACAAATACAAAAAAAAAAACAAAATAATTATTATTTGGGCATAAATATACAATCAATACTATATAATAGACAATATATAATGGCAATTTGTAGACGCTTGAAATATGTACAGAATATTTAAATATCGTATTGACTTTTAAAATAAATTAAATATTTAAACGTTTAAGCATCATATCCCCATACAACAAACGTGTTTTATGTCAGTTTTTTAGATAATGGTCCGCAACCCTTTATATGCGGGTCTGACTTGCACTTATTTAGCTAACCAACTTATTTCATTGGCAGCAAATTTCTCTCGCAATTCAGCGAGGAAATGCTGCCAGTCTAATGGGTACGTTTGGGCGAGGACCTTTGATGTAGTCTTTAAGACTTAATTTCATTTAATTTTATTATTACTGTGACTTTGGTTTATAATATAATTCGACATAATAATATGTATTGTAAATTTACTGAATAATTAACGAGTAGATATTTAAAATATATATCCTCAATTCTGTAAAAAAAATATAGACAAAAACAATATTTAATTATTTTATTGTAAATTATTTAATTAACCTGTTTTTAGGTTTCAAATTGATGAATTAGATCTAATTCTGTTGTTTTTTAAACTGTTGAACTCGTCGCGTAGGGGCAATATTATTAACAATCTTGATCTTGTTCTTGTTGTCCGCAGGAGTCGATGCAGTACCACTGGTGGTTCAACAGTTCAGCGCACAGTAAGCACGAACTTACTACTTCCACGTCCCTGTCTGCTCCTCAGAATATGCAGAGTAAGTATACCTGTTCAGTATCTCGAGAAGGTCTAGGGGTGATTGCTGAACAGCATCCCGAGAAGGTCAAGGGTTGACCCCCGCCAATTTACTCGAGCTTTTGGTGCAGGAAAACATTGTGATGAAACCATATCATTTTGGTTGGGTATATTTGAGATATCACCTGAAAGCTCGAGCTAAATTGACGGGGGTCAAACCTCGACCTTCTGGATGCATAAGCATAAGCAGCCCACTATACGTTCCCACTGCTGGGACTCGGGGCCTTCTCTCACTAGGAGAGAGATATAGGCCATAATCCTCCACGCTGGCCAAGTGCGGGTTGGCGGATGACACACACCTTCGGATATTGCAGTCCTCAAACGTGCCGGTTTCCTCGCGATGTTTTCCTTCACCGTAAAGCGAGTGCAAATCCACACATAACTTGAAAAACAAGTCATTGGTGTAGGGCTGGGATCGAACCAGGGGCCGTCTGATTGAAAAGCAGACGTTATTACCACCGCGCCACACTCGCTTTTCGACCTTCGGGATGACGACCCTCGAACTAAACTGCTATCACTTCAAAATACTTATTTCTTATTTGTTTAACCGTGATAAAAAAAAGGTAGCAGGTTCTCAATTTGAGTGTTTTTTTTTTATTGTCCCCGCAGGTACATTCCTTTACATGGTGAACACTTCAGCTGACTACGGCTGGGTACAATGCAGTGGAACCAACGTCGTGGGCCGCCAGACCAAGCCCTGCCTCTTTCAAATACTACCCGCGGGTAAGAAATTAGTTAAGGCAAAATGGCAAATTTTGAAAATGTTCTATAAAATCATGCGAAGATAATAATCTTCGCATGATTTTATAGAATTGATGATGATTAATGATTTTATAAAACATAGCTCTATGAGCTATGTTTTTTTAGTTTTATGTATACCAATGTTATACAAAGGAAAAGTTTGATAAATTTGTCTGTTTGTTTGTTTTTGACGCAAACAGGCTTCGAAACTACTGGACCGATTTGAAAAATAGGTCACCGTTAGGAAGCTACATTCTTCTTCTTCATCAACCTTTATTCAATAACCTTTACCTTATCCCATTTAGGTGGGGTTGGCACAGCAAATCTTCTTCTTCCACTCTCCTCTATCAGACGTCATCTCCACACTCAATCCTTTCTCTCTCCTGTCTTCATTCACACACTCCATCCATGTCTTTTTCGGGGGGGCCTCTTGCTCTTCTTCCTTGCACTACCATTTCCATACATCTCCAAGTGACATGCTTCTCCTCTCTACGCATCACATGTCCATACCACGCTAACCTTCTACTCCTTACTCGTTGGGAAGCTATATTATCCCCGAATATATAACATAGGCTATATTTTGTTTCCCTTTGCCACTAAGATTATTTTATTGCCCATGCAAAGCCGGGAAGATTTGCTAGTAGTCAATATAAGAAGTAAATACTTTACTTTTCACTGTAGGTATTTACAAAGTACCCCGTTTCGATTTCTTGAAATAGTGTTCGTGTTTGTGTGCCCAGCAAAAAAAGTTAATTAATGTATCGGAGGGTTTTTTTGTTACAAATCTTGCTACGACGTATTTCCAAGAAAAAGATTTATAACTGCGTCACATGAATCCTTCTTTGAGCATATGTTTTTGCCCTTGATTATTCTAGTAAATATTTACCTACTAATTATTTACCCTACGAAGGGTTGTCTGGAAAGGACTGTATTTAATTTTAAGGAATCCCCATTACGAACAATTTTCAACACCAATGGGGATTTCTGGAGAAAAATCGTTTATGTCCAAAAATCCCCATGACTGGAGATTTCCAATGGGGATTATTGGAATAACCCTTGTTTATCGTTCTTTGGGGTTTTTAAGATGTTATTTGTTAAATTAAGTGTAATAGTAAACAAAAAAAAATAGTTTTTGTTGTAGTAAAAATTCGTTTTGATTTAACTTAGATAAAAATCGAGACCCTTTAACAGTCACGTGACCTATATTTTATCTATGTTTTAAGAAACAATATATTATAAAACCATAATAATAATTTATATGTCACGGCTAATATTACAACGTATTTTTTTTACTTTTTTTACCAACTGTACGTGTCGTTTCCTTTTACAGCTGCAGTGTTCTTTAAGTCCAAACAAACCGATTCGATTTAGATTTAGAGTTTCGTTTAGATCAACTGGATCTTTATCTAAAGGTTCATTGGTATTGGATTGTTAGGGGAGGGTCACACTGGGAGGCTTTAGTTGACCGATCTTTTTCTGACCCTACTCAGACCGTAGTCTTTTTATTCAAATTCATCTATTTCAGGATTAAGTCCCATATCAAAATATTACATAAAATTATTAGTAAATTAAATTTAATTTAAAATATTTCTCAGTAAAATTAATTTACGTCAGAAACCGTGACAGCTAAAAAGCTAATATTTTCTGAAGTTATGTATTTATTGTGCCGCTTTAATAACAAATACTAAAAATAAAACTATAAGGAGAGTACCAACTCAAAAAACGAGCGTTTGTCATATTTTTATGATATTGGTCGGAACCCGAACGGTACGATCATGTGTGAACCCGATTCACAGTTGACAATGTTTTATTTTTATACAATACAATAATTTATTGATAACTCCATGTTACATGTCATATTATGTCAAAATTAAAACGATAAAATTAATTACAATACAAAAATAAAAATAAAATAAAATCAGATATTCATCAATAATCTTTAAATTCATAAATTCATCTATATCATAAAATAATTTGCCAAGTAACCAAGCTTTAAGTTTAATTTTGAATCGCGCGATGGAAGCTGTATCTCGGACGGTAGCGGGTATGCGGTTGTATACCGCGACTTGACGAGACGATGCGACGGTGTTACTAACTGGTCTTTTTTAATCTTCTTCTACTTCACCTTATCCCATTTAGGTGGGGTCGGCACAGCAAATCTTTTCTTCCACTCTCCTCTATCAGACGTCATCTCCACACTCAATCCTTTCTCTCTCATGTTCAATCTTTTCTCAATGTCAAATCTTCTTCTTCCACTCTCCTCTATCAGACGTCATCTCCACACTCAATCCTCTCTCTCATGTCTCTTGTCTTCTCTTTTTTAATATTACTCCGCAATTTATATAGATGTAGAAATCATTGACAAAGATAACCTTATATTATTTAGAGCATTATTGACTTTGGCTTTATTGTAGTGTGTAAACCCAGCGTGGATGCGTCTTATTTTTCACGACATGCAAGTTACATAGTAAAGTTTAACTCCGTAGTAAACTCACACGTCAAATAGCATATAACAAAACGAAAAGATACGTTTACGCGTGAAAAGTAAAACAGAATGACTGTACGGAACGTAAAGTTGAGGAAATACTACGTGAGGCCCCCTTTCGCGTGGTTTAGGATGTCTTTATATACACAAATGTCATCATGGAAGAAAGAAAACGAAATACTGGCAACATTATCACATTATTATTATTCTTTATTGTTCATTCAAAGGTTGTCTGCAAGAGATCGCTGTTAGCGATAAGGCCACCGTTTGTGGCATACTTTTGTTTTGTTACTTTTATTTTGCCTTGAACCTTTAATTTGCCCAATAAAGAGTTTATGTATCTATCTATTATTTATTAAGCTGTGACGTATTTCGCATGAATAATTATTTATTAAGCTGTGACGTATTTCGCATGAATAAATTTTATCAAAAAATTTACATTTTTGCTTCTTATAATAATACAAGTTGCATATCATATGCAGCCCACAATATGTGCCCACTGCTGGGATTCGGGGCCTTCTTTAACGAGTAGAGAGATTTGGGCCATAATCCACCACGCTGACCAAGTGCAGGTTGGCGGATGATACTCATCTTCGGATATGACAGTCCTAAAACAAGTCGGTTGTTTTTTTTCACTGTAGAAAAAAAAATCCACACATAACTTGAAAAACAAGCTTTAGGTCTAGGATGGGTTGAAATTGAACCAGGAGCCGTCTGATTGAAAAATTGACATTTTTACGACCGCACACACGCTTATATGTACATAGGTAATTTCTATGTATATAGTACAAGTTCCAAAGATTCGCACAAAGCGTTTTGCTTCGACCTTCATTGTGAGAACTGCGAAGCTCTGGAACTCTCTTCCTGAGTCTCTTTTTCCCGAGAAGTACAATTTGGGGGTCTTCAAATCTTAGAGTAAATAGGTTCCTTCTAGGCAAGCGTGTTACATCTTAGACCACGGTTAAGCTTAACATCAGGCAAGCTGCGGTCAAACGTAAGCCTATTCATCAATAAAAAAAAAATAAAAAAAGGGTAATTTCCTTTGCTTTTAACTGGGAGCTCTAATATTCTAGGTCTTCTAAAACTATGTATTAAAATAACCAAACCTCCAGTAACAACTGTATTTGTTTGGTAAAACTAATATTTCATCACAAAATATGTTCTAGAAAAATCTACGCGACAGCCCGTCAGTTCAATGTTCATTGTACCTACATATTGAACAAATAAAACTAGAATTTCAAATAGACATGCACGCTTTAATAACATCACAAAGGATTTTTACAGGTCAAAACGTTTGAAAACATTGGGGTACAGGGTTTTTGATAAACTGTGATGGCCTATCTATATCTTTATACTACTGAGGAAAGGTCCTAGCAGTGGAAACGTAAAGAAAGGAAAATATATTTATTGTGCACAAAACAAAATACATTTACAATATATGATAGATAATCAATAATAGTGTGTGCACAAAAGGAGCAAATTCAGCATAATGCTGAGAGCACTGCGTACTCCAGCGCTGGTTTTCAATTTTGAACTTTCACACTTCATGTAGGCATGATAAAAGTAGTAGGTACGGGTACATATATATAATATTTTAAAGCAAGTAAAATTAATATCAATATCATCTAGGTGCTACCGTGGGTCGGATGACACGTTAAATTCTAGGTCCCGGCTGTTAGTTACAAGCAGTCGCTAAGCCAAGTCAGAGTCCTGCGGGCGGCTTTAAAACTCTCGACACCAGAGCTTGACCACTTAGCTCATACAAAGAAGAAAAAGTAAAATATTTAATGTTGAATTAATACGTGTTTTATGTAACCTATTTTAGTATGTTGTGTTTTCTAAAGGGTCTTAAATTGTATTGAAAGACAGAATAAAAAAGGCGTGTGGCCTTTTTTATAAATCTGTCTCTGTCAAACACTTTGTCCATGTCAAAGTCATGTTTTTTCGATTTGTAATAAAGCTAAAAAAATCTCCCTTTCTTTCACAGATAAACCGTCATCGGTGAAAGCGTGTGAGATAACGAACGTGACATATGACTCTCTCACTCTAAACTGCACACCGGGGCATGATGGTGGGATACGACAGGCGTTTTTGCTGCAGGTAAGAAAGAGAAAACAGATATTCATATGAATCTCAATTTATACAAAAAAAACCTACTAAATTTATTTGTGACAAAATTCTTTATACGTAACAACAATTTTAATTTAACTTTAAATATATTATCGGAATTTGTATTTTTGTACATTCTGGTAGATAGTTATAGAACTCTGTTCCACCTATGTACGAGTATGTACACCGATTTTAAAGATTTGACGAGGCAGTGACCTGCGATGTGGGGCATAATGCGACCACATGACTGTAGTAATAATAGTAGTTTATGCAACTGCCATATAATGAAGGGTATTAAAACACGAGTGTGAGTTTATGAAACGAGCGCAGCGAGCTTCATAATACTTATAGTAACGAGTGTTTTTTATACCCGTGTTATATGCAGTTGCATACACTACTTTATCTTCACTAAAAAACAAAACACATTGCGTAACATTAAATTCACGCGTACGTGTATTGTCACAGTGAACCTGCCGACATTAAAATCTAACCAATGAGAGCGCAGCTGCGCGCGCAGGGCCAATCAGGAGCGAGCGAGCGATGTTAAAATGAGATTTTACGATATGGATGTGGATATTATATCATCATGTGAAATTGCTTAAATTGAGTGTTTTGTTGTCTGTGCTATAACAGTAGTAATTATAAGTCAAGTATTGGAAACATAAGTAGAATGTTACAACATCAGTGTAGATAAGAATTATAATCTACCCTTTATATCTTTGCAGATATTCGACATGGCATCAGGGTTGCTTCTTCGCAACCTGACCAATGACGAGCCAGAGTTCGAGGTGTCAGGGCTGTCAGCTAACAACGCTCTAGGGGTGTCAGTGAGGGCGTTCAACAAGAAAGGAGCGAGTGAACCCTTAACGCTCACTTCGAATTTATTGAAATACCCACAAAGACATACCGGTTAGTAATTGTTTCACTTTCTTTTTCATAAACATAAACATAAAACATCTTTTAAAACATTTTTTAAACATCTGTGTACAGATGTTTAAGAAATGTTAACTTTAGAAAGGTTTAACAAACAAAAAATTTATAAACAAAATATAACTAAAACATTACAAGTGATATTTTAGTCTACGGAACAGGATTCATTTATTTTTTATAATGGATTTGGTTGGATATTTACGACGCGGATTGATGTAAAAAACTAAAACTTAGCTCCTGTCATTTTTCTTCCCGTCTACGGAACAGGATTTGATTTTTTTATATGGATTTGGTTGGATTTTTTCTCTTCATATATAGCCTCAATAGGCATATGAGCAGCAAGTCGCTTCACCACATCATCATCAAGTCATCAACACTGGCCAAAGTCGAATAATTAGTTTTTAGTTTAAAAGTGAGTGTGGCTCGGTGGTAAAAACATCTGATTTTCCATCAGACTGCCCCTGGTTTGGTCCCGGCCCTTGTTTTCCAAGTTATGTTTGGATAAGCAGTCGTGAGAGAAGGCTCCGAGTCCCAGCAGTGGGAACGTATAGTGGTAAACTCCAAACTAACTTACTTACTGGCTGTCAAAAAGACTACCGATACTCACCGTTAGGTGCTAGGCGACTGATTTAATGAGAATGTGTGGCCTGAGGGCTATAAGGCGACAAAATTTCTGACTGAGTTGTCCTTCCCGTTGTTCCTTTTGCAAGTTAAGATGTTTTTCAATCATTATCTCTATTTCTAACTTTAACATGACATCTATTATTTTCTCGTAGAAAACAGTCATACTTACTTTTTACTAAAAGTTGGAATGAGTCCAACAGTTTCGGCGCTTTCCGAGCACCATCGCGAGTGCGCGCGCGGATCTCGTCGGCGGCGGTCCGTGTAACACTCGCCCCTGAAGATGGTGCTCGGAAAGCACCGAAACTGTTAGACTCATTCCAACTTTTAATAATAAGTAATATAAGTGTGACCGTTTTCTACGCGAAAATATTAAGATGCCTTACGTGAACAGTTTACAATGATATCTATTTTCAACAGCCCAAGTACCAGTGAAAGTGGAGTTAACAACAGTTCTAATCATCGTGCTGGGTGCTGTTGGAGTCATCGCGGCCATGACGGCTGTCTCGGCAGCCATCTTTTGCTGCAGATACTATGGGAAACGGGAAAGTAAGTAATATTAATAATCCATAATCCAGGATAAAAAGATTGACCCGGGATAAAAGTAGCATATGTGTTAGTCCAAAGTCTAGTCTGTTTTCATACCAAATGTCATCTAAATCGGTCGAACCGTTTGAGCATGAAGATGTAACAAACGTAGGTACATACACACAATCTTTCGCATTTATAACATTCATAAACTTTCATAATCCACTGCTAAGTCCGCCCTTGATTATTATACAAGTTAATGAATCAATCTCTTTTCATCTAAGGTGGCCAGAAAGAGACGGCACGTTCTGCACCATAGTCAAAACAACTAAAATCACGTCAAATGTAGAAAATATAGGTGACTTTAGTCCGCACTCACTTGTGTCACCTCTAAAACTGCCTACACATTCCATATTTGACGTGATTTTAATTGTTTAGTCTGTGGTTCAGACGTGCTGTCTCTTTCTGGCCACCTAAGATGAAAAGAGACGGGGCTTCTTTACATTTAGTTTAGTCGTGTGTGCCGCTGAATTACCACCAATTATTTTTATTATTAAACACGAAACACCTAATTCTATAAATGCCCAACAAGCAAGTCAGATTTGTTCACGGTGGGTTCCTTGCGGGTAATGTATAAAATTGGCAAAGTGCGATTCGGGCTTGCATATGAAGGTTAAGCTATTTTTTAAATATTTTTACCATTTATGATTAATGGAAGTTTGAAAGTGGCACCTGTGTCAGAGAAAGTGTAGAGTGGACGGTTAGCGTGGTCATGTAATGCGTAGAGAGGAGATGGATGTGACTAGGAGAAGTATGCACATGATTGTAAGAAGTAGCGGAAGAGGTCGACCAAAGAAGACGTGGATGAATTGTGTGAAGGAGGATATGAAAGAGAAGGGAGTGAATGTGAAGATGACGACCGATAGAATGACGTGGAAGCGAAAAACAGGCTGTGCCGACCCCACCTAGTGGGAAAAGGTAAAGATAAAGAAAAAGATTTGTAACGAAAAAAACTGTAAATTTATGATTTTTATATCATCACTAGCTGACCCGGCAAACATTGTTTTGCCTCATTAAGGGGTATGAAAAATAGGTAGTGTAGCTTATATGACACGTTCGTAGATTTACCATAGCAGCGCCATCTATTGATTACTTACTCAACCCAGTCGAAAGGTATAGGACATCTGTTTGAATCATTTGGAGTTAACAGATAATTTTGACTGTCAAATAATAACAGACAATAATTAGCAATAAATTAAAATTGCAACTATAATTTGAGATTTAAACAATCCTATCTATCAAGTTAAATCGAATTGCACATGGTGTGCGAATTTTATTATAATCGGTTAATTGGTTTAGGAGTCCATTGAGGACAAACATTGTGACACGAGATTTATATATATATTAAGATATCCCATATCTTATACCCATATCATCGCCCTAATATTTTGTCTCTCTGTTTCAGATAAGAATGAGAAAGATAAAAGACAGCAAGATGAGACGTCTAACATCCCTTTGACGGGATCCAAAGAATCTGAGAGCGTTGATAGTCTAGGTAAGTAAACGTATATGACGTCGATAAAACACATTTTGCCGTGAAAATTTAACAGGGTTCGCTTTAATTTTCATAGAACACTGTTAAATCTTAATATGCGAGTATAACCCCTAGAAGCGTGGATAAGAATCATGATGTTATACAGATTTTTCAATACTTCATTACTTGTGATGATACTAGTCAAAAGCACTTAAGACCAAGATAGAGCATGCCTAGTCTGGAACTACTGGCTCTTTAGAATGCTGTCGAAAACCACCGTAAGATGCTTTGCATCAGATCTTCAACTTGAGGTTGGTTGGCCAGGGGAGCACTAGAAAATGCTAGAGCATTTTTAGTTTGTTAGTTTCTTCGAAGGAAGCTTTCGATATTAGATTTTGATAATTAAATGTAGACAAGACAATCACCAAACTCAAATGGTGCTGGGCAGGACATGTTGCGAGGCAGAGCGATGGTAAGTGGCCCAAAACATTGACGGACTGGAGGCCTATGACAAGCAAAAGAAACGTCGGTCGACCATTAACACGCTGGGTCGACGACATCCGTAACATCACAGGCCATGGATGAGAGCAGCGCAAAACCGGGATTATTGGCGTACTAGAAGAGAGGCCTATGCTCAGCAGTGGGCGACTACGGGCTGATAATGATGATGATGTTGAATTGAATGCACCAAACTTTACAAAGGAATCCAAGTTTACATATTTTATAACTTATTGACTCAGGCGTTACTTTGCGGAAATCCATTGTAAATAGAAGACAAAATTAAATATTTAGTGTACTTCCGCTGTGATCCGAAATCCGACGACGACAAGTCGAGAGTGAACTCTCGAAGAGTCAGCATCTCCTGAGGATGCCTTGTGGTTAGGCGAAACACGTGTAGAGTTAAGAATTTTCGAATTGTGATCGGTAACGTTAATCTTAATTAATCTTAGTTAATTTTTCCTTTACTTGTCTTAATTTGGATTTCGGATCACAGCGGAAGTACACTAAATATTTAATTTTGTCTTCTATTATTTTACATTTATTATTAACCGTAAAAACATCTTGAATTTCTGGTAAACAAAAAGGCTCTTAAGATTGTGTTTTTATTAAGTAGACGAAAATACAAATTCAAGTATACAAGTCCTTGATTCGCAAAATTGTTGGAACAGCTTTTAAGACATCTTATTCTGTTTAATTAATCATAATCAGTCCTCGCCTGAGATCGCAGTGTACCGAGCGCTTAATCCTATTTAGTTGGCAGCTTACAGAAATAAGGATTAATTTTCGGATGAGATAGAAAACCGGGATTTTCTCGCAAGTACTTGTTAGAGAGGAAACGGGGCTGTTTTTCTTGAAAGGTACCTACTCGAAACGGTTTCACTTTAAAAAGAATTAAAAATAAATGCGAGTATAATCCTGTTATATCGTTCCGTTAGTTTATGCCCAAGAATCTCCATTGGTTTTGCCCATCAGTGGGGATTTTTGGATTATTAAAAAATTTTAGCCGACGTCAAAAAATGAAGAGGTTATATATTCGACTGTATATATTTTTTTTATGTATATTCATCGATTTCTCCCGAATGACTATAACCTAGCATTTTTCAAGGCGAGATTGAACTGGTTCCTTCTAGGTATGCGCTCTATCGTAAGCCTCAATATCACTTACTATCTAGTGAATTGCCAAGCGCTAACCTATTTAGAGTAAAAACAATGAAAAATAGACATGAATTACAACAAAAAAAACAATCTTGATATACCTTGACTTGATACTCGGAAAGATTTCTTTCCAGTAAAAAATATTTTTTAAAATCAGTAAAAATACAATATAAAGTCAATTCAGGTGAAAAATACAATATACAGTCAACCTTGGGAAACCTAGTCCCATTTTGAAGTCGGTGAAAATGCTAAAAACACATACCTACATTCTCTCATATAATCAAATACGTATTAGCATTAGCTGTAGTACTGCCTATCTTCTTATACTTGCCAATAATTAATCATTACTTAATATAATATTTTTCTTACAGACAAAAATCCCGACATAATACCTCTAGATGGAAAAATAAGTGACAGCTGCTCAAACAAATCTTCGACCACAGACTATAGTTCTATTAGACCTCTCATATCGAAGACGCCGGACAAGTACGATATTCCGCCAAACTGTGAGCGATACTACGATCACAATATTGATCCTTGTAACCAGTACATACAAGTGCGACCAATGGATTATAGAAGGCCAACGTACGCGCCCAATTTGGGACCTATGCCGAATTTAGGTAAGTTTTTTAGAGGTATCAAATCGTAAGTAAATAATAGTTAAAAAAAAAACTAAAAAACACGCTTTTTATAGAAAACCGTAATTTTATCAAATTAGTGTATTGTCATCGGTCCTCAATAAATCTACAAAGTTTGAACGAAATCTGGCCGTTTAAAGTGGGTCAAAATCGCGCCCAAAGAAGTCGGTTACAAACAAACATACAGGTGAAGCTAATATAAAGCGTGTAACAAAACGCCTGTAGCTCGGCTGACTAAGGCGATCTGTCATGATCATCAAAGCTAAGCAACGGTCGATGCGGACGGTGTTTGGATGGGTGACCATGCACAAGACTGACGTTTTTCAAGTGACATTTTCATCTGGGCGCTACCGTGGGTCGGATGACACGTTAAATTGTAGGTCCCGGCTGTTAGTCTTAGTACAAGCAGTCGTTAAGCCAAGTCAGAGGACTTCAGGCGGCTTGAAAATTAAACGAAGAAGAAGTAAAAAAAAAACAACTGCAATACATAAATTAAACAAACTGCAAGTCATATGTAGTATCTTATATAATTTTGAATCAATTATTTTCTGGTAAATTTAATAAGGCATTAATCTTCTTAAATATTGTTTAGATCTTATAAGAAGGAGGAAAATTGTTGCAGTGTTATTAACTACTTAGTTAATTTAAATAATATTTGGCGAAGCAATTATATTGACATATATTGTTAATAAAATGTGAATATTAATCAAAATCGTCAAGTAATCCTTGGTTTTTTGTATCGTTGTATGGCCTTCATCTTTGTGCTAAAACTAAATTACTCAGCTGACAGTCAGGGTGTTGTCTGAAATATGTATCTATATAAACTATATATGTATGTATATGTTGTATATCAGTTGTGTTAGCTACCATAATACAAACTAGAAATGGTTCAGTATGGGGCTAACCAGCCGTGTGTAAAATGTGTCCGAATTATATAAAAAAACTAGCTGACCCGGCAAACGTTGTTTTGCCTTAATAATTATTTCTAAGTATACAGTAGCCTATTCTCAGACCTACTGAATACGCATATAAAATTTAGAAAAAATCGGTCAAGCCGTTTCGGAGGAGTACGGTAACAAACACTGTGACACGGAAATTTTATATATAAGAAGATAATTCTGTGCAGAGTAAGTACTATTACTCTTATTGATTGAATATTCTTAATTTCCAGGTCCAAGCATACAGAGTCTAGGTCCAATGAGCAGTCTCCACATGGCGGGGGAGTGCCACAGACAATACGATAAGGTCTACGAGGATTGGCTCAAGTATAAGAATGCATTGCCTCTTAATACCAGCGGTCTGGTAAGTCTATTATTAGTATTATAAATTGAAAAATATTATAAAGAGAAACAAAAATAAAGAATGTTTGTATGAGATACTCAGTTTGAATAATTGGGCAAGTGCAAGTTGGGCTCGCGCATGAAAGGTCCCCCCTTAAATATATATTTTTTATTATTAATAATGTATTTTTCAATTTAGTAAATAATTTATTATTATGTGAATGTATAGAGGGTCTACCAAATATTGTTATAAAAATCGAGTAAAAAACTAGCCTCCCTCAAATATTTATTTTATTTAGCTTTTGACGTGACAACGTCTTAAATTAGGTTGCGGCTGGGAGTCACTTATGAAAAAGTGTAACGCCCGGTAACGTTACGATGAGTCACCGAACGAGAGAGAGGCCCGCCGAATGCCTTGCGTCTCTCTCCCACTCAACTATGATCGGTCTGCCGCGCGCGCAGCACGCGGCAGACGTTGTCACGTAAAATCTTCGCCCGTAAAACCGACTTTACAGGCAACCATTTTTTTTAACTAAATTTGATTTTGTGAAAATTTTAAGTGTAATACAAAAAAACACGTTTACACATTTTTTATTTTTAGTATTTGTTATTATAGCGGCACGGGAAATACATATCTTGTGAATGTTTCAGCTTTCTAGCTATTACGGTTTCTGAGATACAGCCTGGAGACAGACAGACAAATTTTTAAGATTCCGTATCTATAAGGTAGAAACGGGCCCCTATTAGGAGGCTTAGGCCTCCTGTTGAAACACAAATCTTAACAGTGATTTTATACCTTACTCCTTTTGTAATAAAGTTCGTTCTCCCCAGCTGCCAGCCGAGCAGTTAATGCCGCCCGAGCTGTACGGAACCCCTCCTCCACCAGCGCTGTACAGTAACCCCTCGAGGAACCCTCTCAATCTCACTCAAATGCCGGAGTTGGAGCCTAGGTAAGTAACCTAGTAGTGTACCTAGGAACCTTTTTCTAATTTCTAAAAGAAAATAAAATAGAGGCAATTAACTACGTTTTCTTAAAAGTAAACTGAGCCAAAACTTGTTATAGTTTTACATAAAAGCGTTTTGCGTACTTAAGAAACTTGCTAGTACGTAAAACGTGGCACGCATTTGTAGTAGTAAGTTTTTTTTTTTCTTTTTCTTTTTCGTGAGGAAATGCAATTACGCATCTCACCACAAGCCTGGACGAGGCGGGCGGGGTATGTCGGGCTCGAGGGCCAGAGGGGCCGTCACTACCGACTACAACCTCACGGTGTCCCATCTGACGACGGGGGCACGGATGCAGGACCGCACAGCGCATTACCGCTGTTCTCCCCGCCCAGCCCGCTGTCCGCAGTCCGAGCGGACCCACCTCAAGGAGGGCGGCACCCCCCTTTAAGTGTACTTAGGAACCTAGTTTTAAAGATAACATTTCTTCGCATTTTCATGGATCGAGTCTTTTTTAAAGTTACATGTGTATGTTTGTTACCTCTTCACGCTTAAACCGCTAAACTTATTTTGATGAAATTTGAAGTAAAGATTTATTTAGACCTTTAATTAACACAAAGACTACTTTTTACCTCGAAAACAATTGTGGTTCCTGTGGGATACGCAAATAACTTGAAAATCTCTCTTTCACGCTCCAACGCG
Organism: Mellilla xanthometata; assembly: GCA_035578125.1. Classification (NCBI taxonomy): domain Eukaryota; kingdom Metazoa; phylum Arthropoda; class Insecta; order Lepidoptera; family Geometridae; genus Mellilla; species Mellilla xanthometata. The sequence continues at coordinate 3,711,703 of JAPUBQ010000025.1, forward strand.
CAACGGCTGGACCGATTAATGAGATTTACTATGAAGCTAGGTTATACCTTGGAGTAACATATAGGCTACTTTTTATCCCGGATTAGTTTCTTTTGTCCTGGATTAACGCGGGTAACAACGGTATGCGCTGCTAGTCTATTCTATACCAATAAATAAAGAGGAAAAGTTTGATTTTTAGTTTTTTTGTTTGTTTGACGCAAGTAAGCTCCGAAACTACTGAACCGATTTGAAAAATTCTATCATCGTTGCTACATTATCCTTTTGTGACATGGGCTATATTTGCAACTTATAGATTATTTTAAAGCCCGCGCGAAGCCGGGACGATCTGCTAGTAATGTATGTATATCTTAGTAGACACAAAGTACATGCCTAATTAAATATAATAGTCGTCCCGCAAGCGATAACAATTAGCAGGTATTACCTACTATAATTGTGGCTAGCAAATTTGTAACATTTCATTAAATTGATAGCTTATAATATTGGAGAAAATTATAGTAATTGTAAGTTCAAAATGTGTTTTGTTGCCTTAAACGATTATTATTATAATTATTATTAAAGAAAACCTTGCGATTTCTTGAAACTTTACGAGTTTCGGTTAATAATCACGAAAACCACGGGGCTAAGCTAAGTGGAGTTCGCTATGGGGGTTGTTATCGGAATTAATGTCGTCCTGTAGAAACCTCCGAACAATCCTGCATGTATTGAGAATGGCAGCTTTTTGCTTTGTCATGAATGTGTTGGTGTCCAGATCTATCTGTTTGTGGTAGTGGAGTAAGTGTTCGGGAATGACTCCGGTACTGGAGAGAACTAGGGGAACACTATTGACACCCTGTTCATTTTCCATAGGCGAATCACCTCTTCTTATAATTCTGTGTATTTGTGTATTTTTTTCTGTTATCGTTTTTTGGAGATTATGAGTATTTGCAATATCATTTGGCACTGCAATATCATTAGGCACTGCAATATCATTATTATTTTTTCCATTATTATTATTATTATCTTCTGTCGCAGGTACCACTTAGAGCAAAGGCTGGTAATGCCAGACTCCCGAAGTTGCTCCAACTCGCCTCCAGTCCGGTTCAACGCAGACAGCAGTGTTTACTACACCAAGAATCTGTTGGAGCGACCCACCAACACCTTGCCTCATTTGAAGAATAGATTGAACGGTAAGCATCGTAGTTAACTTGTTTCAGTTTAAGTATTTTCTCTAAATGTGTATAAAAATAATGCGTCCATATATAATCCTATAGTTAGAATGTGTCGCCAATACAATGGTCTCCTTGAGCACCATCACCAATCACTTGATATTTTTGATTGTAACTTACCTAAATTTAAACGTAAAATCTTATCCCTTTTAAATAATTCTTTTGTTGTGACATAATGCATAAAATATTGTATACATTATGCATTGTGTTGCATTTGAAAGGGATAAGAATATGTATAGTGCTTTAAAATAATTTGTTGGTATATTTAGTATAGGTACATACTAATAATTTTGTATTTTATGTAAATATTTACTTAGATCATGATGTGTACACATTTGATAAGGATAAAACCTAGAACGAAACAATGTATTAATATTTAGTCAATTAAGGTTGTATTCTGTTTTGTGTACCTTATAAAATAAATAAATAAAATAAAATAAATAAGTGTACAGTGTAAACTATATATAACAACAAAATTATAATAGTTTAAAAAAAAATTAAAAAACACGCTTTTTATAGAAAACCGTAATTTTATCAAATTAGTGTATTGTCATCGGTCCTCAATAAATCTACAAAGTTTGAACGAAATCTGGCCGTTTAAAGTGGGTCAAAATCACGCCCAAAGAAGTCGGTTACAAACAAACATACAGGTGAAGCTAATAGAAAGCGTGTGATAAGGAATGTATGTATTAGAAGAAGTGTGAAAGTAGCCCCAATGAGGGAGAATAAAGAGTGGAAGGTTAGCGTGGTATGGACTTGTGATGCGTAGAGAGGAGATGTATGTCAGTAGGAGATGTATGGAAATGGAAGTGCAAGGAAGAAGAGCAAGAGGCCGCCCGAAAAAGACATGGATGGAGTGTGTGAATGAGGACATGAGAGAGAAAGGATTGAGTGTGGAGATGACGTCTGATAGAGGAGAGTGGAAGAAGAAGATTTGCTGTGCCGACCCCACCTAAGTAAGTGGGATAAGGTAAAGAAAAAGAATAACAACACTGAAGGGACTGTGTATTTTATGGCGTTATAGAGAGTGGAATCGTTAAATGGAAAATATGTATCCTTGTATGGAATATAAGCTAAACCAACTAAAGCCAATTGATTTCGACGCTTTAGAGAGTTTGTCGTTAAATCGAGCGATGTTACATAGAGTTTACACTGTATTAATTTCGTGCAAATTTCAAGGTGAAAAGTCTGATGTCAAACACCTAACAGACTGTTCCGGCAGCGCCAAAAAATACCTAACCTAAAAGTCCTGCAGCTTCCTTGAGAACCAGTTATTCCAAACTAGGCATCATCGTCGCAATGCTGGTTTGAAGCGACCCTATTTAGTTTTTTTATGTGGTTATCATTATTTAAGTTTTTTATATGGCCGGTAGATTATTAAAGACATCATCTAAATTTTTACAATATTGTTTTGTCTTCGTAAACATAGATAATTAACATAAGTGTAAAAAACTTCATTCAAAATGTTAGAGTTAGTTAAGTTGTAAATTTATAATTGTAAATATATATTCTGCGCCGTTTTTCTTTAGTAAAAAAATAATGGCTTTCGTCGGGCAGGTCGCAGTGAAAGAAATCAGCACTGCAAAGCACTACCATTTATTCTATGGTAACTTTACAAGTACAGTTGTGTGCACAAGTGCTGTCGGATATTTTTTGTTTCGCATTGTCTTGTTACTGTAGTTAGTGAGTTGTACTATCGCGTTCAAAAATCTTGTTACAAATACATAAATAAAATTAAAAAAAGACATCGATTCACTGTCGAAGTTCCGAGGATTCGCACAAAGCGTTTTGCTTCGACCTTCATTGTGAAAACTGCGAAAGCTTTCGATCTCTCTTCCTGAGTCTCTTTTTTCCCGCGAAGTACAATTTGAGGGTCTTCAAATCTAGATAGAGTAAAAAGGTTCCTTCTAGGCAAGCGTGATACATCTTAGACCATAGTCAAGCTTGACATCAGGCAAGCTAAGGTCAAACGTAAGCCTATTCGTGAATTAATAAAAAAAATGAACTGGTATACACCACACTATACACTATAGAAACACAATCCGGTAGCGATGTCATCAAAATCACGGGTCCTTCCAGAAACAAATTTTGACTTTATTAACGCAGATGACAAACTGCAAAGGGAGGCCTAAACACAGCATAGATATAAGTAATGCTACAAATGATGATAACAATATTTTTTTAAACGCGAAACTATAGATTCGTACTTAAAAACTGATATTTTGTGGACATTGTTTTTAATATTATAGCTATGCAAGTGACTGAGTCTTGACTCGGAACCACTAGATTTAGCGAAATTCTGACCTAAGGTGGAGCATGCCTAGTCTGGGATAACTGGTTCTCAATGAGGCTACCGAAACACACTGTCAGGTGCTTGGCGACAGATTTTTCAACTTGACGGTGGTTGCTAGCCAGGCTAGCTCTAGAAAATACCCTACTAGTTTTTTAAATAGTATTAGTTTTTTTCACATTTTACACACGGCTGGTTAACCCCATACTGAACCATTTCTAGTTTGTGTTATGGTTGCTAACATAACTGATATACTACATAATATACATACTTATTTATAAATACATATTTAACACCCAGACCCACAGCCAACAAATTTAGCTAAGCATAAATATGTTGGCCGTGCCGGGAATCTGACCCGGAACCAGCTGATTGGCAGTCCGGCATGGTAACCATTACGCCAACGAGGTCATCAAATTAATATCAGTATTTGTTGGTTTTCGAGTTTAAAGGCCTAGCACATAGTTAATCCAGATTTTTTCTTTTACAGGATCACAAGTTCAATCATCGAGTGAATCAAAACAGAGTGCAAATAAATCTACAGAGACTAGCGAGCATAAGCACCAGTGTGAATAAGATTTTAGTGAAGAAATAGAGTGAAGAAAAAACTAAGTGAAAGGACACAGTAGTTAGTGTACAGTGTAATAAAATACCTACGAATAAGTGCGCATGCGTTGGGCCGTCCGAAAAAGTTATTGGTTTTGTTTTTAATTTTTTACAAAAACAAAGGGTTTTTGTTCTCATTTGAATTGTCAAATAGTTTAAAAAAAATTTGAATCTCGATTCAAAGTTTAGTACTAAAATACTTATCTTGAAACTTGATGTATATTTATAAAAAATAGTTGTCAAAATTTTAAATGTTTTTTTTTTGCGTATGGTTGTAATATCATGGTATGGTAAGTTGTAACAGTAACATAGTCATTGTTGTATGGTTTTAGACCTGAAGAGTTTTTTTCACAATTATAAAATCTACTTTGCATTAATTTAGTTTAGTGTATGACTAAGTTATTTAGTTATTAAGTTCTTTATTAGGTAGTTTTTAAGTTCTTTTCAATGGTGGATCCAATGAATGTTTTTTCGCATTTTTATGTGGAATATTGTAAATAATCTCATACTGACTTTTTGATTTCATATTTTGCAAATATACAGTTATTCAATTATCTATTTAAATCACTGCCAAAATAGGTAATTTAAAATATTCACACATTTTTAGCAATGTTAGAGGTATTGGATATAATTGATAAATGTCAATTTGCTAGTACGTATCGTATAGTTAATTATGTGAATATGATATTCATTCAATATTGTCATATAAACATTATTATTTACATCATTGGCATACGGTGTAATAATGGCATAAAAATAAGTTCCTTTTTATTTTTGTCAATTTTTGCCAGTCACAATGGCATCATTTGCGCAGTATTGTAATATTTATTTATGTCGCTCGAAAACAGAACCAAGTAAAATGGTTTCAAAAATTTCAATTATGGTTTGTATTGAGATATCATATTCATACAAAATATACTGTACATTGTAAAAATAATTTTAAAAAAACACTAGTTCTGCACATCTTTGTTAAGATGTATAAGACTGAGATTGTACTTATTACGAAATGTCATGTTGTAAAAAATAAGTGCATTGTATGATTAGTTCTTAAGTTATTTTCAATCTCGATTCCGGACGGATTCGAATCATATTAAAAACTAATTAATCATACAATTTGACACAACGTAAACATAGAAAATTTCATGTTGTAAATGTGAATAAATGTAAATAATAAAAGTACATTTAGTATGTTATACGAAGTTGCCATACTATTATTATAAAATATTAATAAATTTAGAAAGTATATAACTAACCTTGAATTGACGAGCTTTGTGTTGACATTGAAAAAATTATATAATTTTAATTTATTAATAAAAAATCGAGATATTTGTTTTGATGTGTTATTATAGTATTTGAAAGATAATATCATTAAGACATATAATAATAATTTCAGAAAAAGTTTGGATTGAAATATCGTGAGAAAATGATATGCCACCTTTCATAACGTAATGTTTTATTGATAATGATAATAATTACATTAATTATGATATGTTGGTGGTGATCATCATATAAATACAGCGAACTAGAATAAATAGAATAGTAACTTAGTCGATAAAATGTTTCCACCGTCCACGCGTAAAATACCGTGGTGGGCGGGGCAAAACAGCTACCTGCCTGGCTAGTAGCGGTGGCGAGACATTGCTGCTACCAATCGAGTGCGAGCTTAGTGTGTGTGTATGTTTCGTTGAAATAGCAGTATAATTGTGTGCGATGGATTCAAATTATAAGCGGCAATTGTATGGAGTTACACTTCCGTTTATTCTAGTTCGCTGTATAAATATCTAAACTCTCATATTATTTCCTCACGATCGATAATATTAAACAAACATAAGAAACACACATCAGTTCTTTCAAATCTAATTTAGTAAATGAAGAGCGCACTTTAAGTGTTGTTATTGTTTTTAAATTTTGAAAATGGCATTTATGCTAATAAGGAATATTCTAATGGAAGTTTAATAGCTTTCTTTAACAAATATTTATATTTTTAGCTAACTATCGAAACTTAATATATTATAACGATAATAAAATATCGGGTAAAAAAAACACAGAAAAATTATCCAAAGATATCCTGGCATTTGATTATAACTCACCTGTTTTTAATATTTGTTTTAAATTTGGCAAAAAGTTCGATAGTTTGCTAAAATAATGGGCAGTGTTGTTTAAATGTAAATTTTAAAATAACTATTAAAATAGGGTTTATAAGGTTATTTTAATTTTATTTGCAATTGTGATAGCATGTCAGCGATTAGGTTCTCAAGTTTGTGTAAATTTTATCTACGGCCTAAACAGTTTAACGAATAATTAAACATGATATAAAATAAAATTGATGTTATTTTTTAGTAAACTGTACAAAAAGTCAATAAATGTTACATAACTTTGGCAGATTAATATTGAATTATATCACTTTCGAACATTTGTTATTGTGACATTTTTGCATTTGTAAGCAATATAATTGAAAATTCAATTCTAGCACGAAATTAATATGAATACGTTTTTATTTAAGTTTAGAATTTAGTAAATTTATTTATAACAATACCAAATTGTGAAATTACCTTTTCATAGTATTTTAGTTTTACTTACTCTCACTTAATTTAATTTGTAATAAATCAATATTTTTTGTATTACAAACTTGCGATAAGTAACTTAATAAATCTTTAAAGTTAAATTTGGTTTCTCCAAAATAATTATGACAGTACTTTCTATTTTTATTATCTGACCTTATGGATCTTACCTTATTTTATGATATGAATAGAGAAATGGATATAAAATGTTTTATATATTTAATATTTGCTTAACACTTTTGTGAGAGACTGTATTTGATTTTGTACCGCTTGGTTCTTTTATTTTCTTCAGTTTTAAAATAACAATGGCTCGCTTTTAGGAAGCGTTCTGTTTTGTGTAAAACATTTTTTAATAATAAATGTGGATTTTAAAATTGAACTTTGTTTAATTTATAACCTCTTCATGTATGCTGGTTGTGTGATTGACATAGGCTTTTGTATGGAGGTCAAATGTACATAAATCTGCTGATCTTCGGTCAGCTTAGGGGTTCCCACCTGATTATATCATTTAAAAATTAAACGCTTTCAACGGATGGATGCGTTTTGTGCTCGTCAAATAGAAATTAATAAAGTGTTGTAACGAAATTTAAATATTTTTATATCTTGGTTGTTTTTGGTTTGTGAGAATCGTTTTGTTTTTTTTTTAGACTAGTAAAGGTTTCTTGTATAAGTATTTTCATTTTCTCGCAAACCAAAAAGTCTTAGTAATGGGGTCCCGTTATTGCCTTTTAGGTACGGAACCCTAAAAAGACCAAAATGGCCGCTTTCACAAAATATTGCGACGGGGGTTTTAATTTTTTTTAACATACACTTGTGATACGTGAATCGGTTGAGAATTACCAAGCAATCTCGAACAAACTGTTTCACCTTATTGTTCCATTATCTGAGGCGAAATGTTAGTAATAAGTACGTTATTCGATTTCGCGGGATGAGCCTTTAAAACTGCTATTATGGATGAATAACTCAATTTATTTTCTCATCATAATTATTGACCGAAAGAAAGAAGCGAACTCCATAGAATAAAGTGTACGAAGATTGGCTTGCATTGGTCTCTTAAGGTATATGTAATATTGGAATTAATATCCTAATATGGGGAAGCAAAAAAACTCATTTTAAAAATATCATAAAATTAGCTGACCCGGCAAACGTTGTTTTGCCGGGGTACAGCGCCATCTATTGATTACTTACTCAACCCAGTCGAAAGGTATCGACATCTGTTAGAATCATTTGGAGTTAACAGATAATTGTGACTGTCAAACAATAACAGACAATAATTTAAAATTGTGACTATAATTTGAGATTTAAACTATCCTATCTCTCAAGTTGGATCGAACTGCACATATGGTGTGCGAATTTTATTATAATCGGTTAAGTGGTTTAGGAGTCCATTGAGGACAAACATTGTGACACGGGATTTATATATATTTAGATTATGCTTTAATGACTTGGTTGCGATTTTATCAGTTTTATTATCTTCGATCCAGTGTTAGGAATTTAAATGAAATGAAATAACTTTATTTGCGTAGCCACAGGTAAAATATAAACATGGAAAATATTCTAAAAGTGTCCCTTCCAGGCTACCGCATATGCGGTGTGCAAAATATCAATCTTCTTAATATATATAAATCTCGTGTCACAATTTTTTTGTGTTTGTTTTTTTGTTTGTCCTCAATGGACTCCTAAACCACTTAACCGATTACAATAAAATTAGTTATAATAAGTTTAAATCTCAAATTATAGTCGCAATTTTAATTTATTGCTAATTATTGTCTGTTATTATTTGACAGTAACAATTATCTGTTAACTCCAAATGATTCTAACAGATGTCGATACCTTTCGACTGGGTTGAGTAAGTAATCAATAGATGGTACTGCTATGGTAAATCTACGAACGTGTCATATAAGCTACACTATCTATTTTTCATACCCCTAAGTGAGGCAAAACAGCGTTTGCCGGGTCAGCTAGTAAGTTTATAGATTTAAAATGTAATTTCTTGGTATGACTTAAAGTTAGGCAATTGTTAGTTCCAAATCACGATTACGTAAGATTCGCTAGATAATATTTGTTTCTGAAAAATTTGCGTTTAAAAATAAAAATGAGTTAAAACAGATGTTTCTTTATTAATGGATAATATAATAATGTTGATGATTTTCTCTAGAATGCTTAGAGATTGTAATTTGAATATTGTTGTACGCTGATTTTATCTTATATATTTTTATCACGGTTTCTTAGAGGAAGTTTGAAAGTGGCACCTGTGTCAGAGAAAGTGAAGAGTGGACGATTAGTGTGGTACGGACATGTAATGCGTAGAGAGGAGATGCATGTGACTAGGAGAAGTATGGATATGATTGTAAGAAGTAGCGGAAGTAGAGGTCGACCAAAGAGGTCTTGGATGAATTGTGTGAAGGAGGATATGAATGAGAAGGGAGTTAATGTAGATATGACTGCTGATAGAGTGGTGTAGAAGTGAAAAACAGGCTGTGCCGACCCCACCTAGTGGGAAAGGGTAAAGATGAAGAAGAAGAAGACTTACTATCATGGTTTAGGCACTTTGCTGTGCCTTCTGAAATATGTATAGCGTGGGTCATTTCGTTACAACAATTTCTTATTACGAGCGGATTGGTAAGTCTCATATAATTATCATTATTGACCGCTGCTGGCCAATTTCGTTTTCATCCGCCTGTAATATGTGAGTATGTTGGTATCACGTGGAAGATTTTATGCGTCCAAATCCCAAAAATCGATACTAATTTGGGGCTTAAATTGGATCAGATAATGAGTAATTTTACTAAATGTAGTCTGCTGCTAATCTTAGTACTTAGTAACGGATTTCAGAGCGGGAATGCCGCCAGTGGTCTTGGCTCTCTACCACACGGCTACCGCTAAGTTCGATTCTTTGCTCCAAATTATCGTTTGATTCCCGTTTTTTTTTTTTTTTTTTTTTTTAATTTATATTTTTTATTTGCTGGTGTCTTATAAGTCTCACAGTATACACTAAGTTTTTATCCTTCTTCGTATCAGCTAATTGGCCAAAATCTGGTGTTGAGAGTTTTCAAGTCGCCTTACTAAGTGTCATCCGACCTATGGTAGCGCCCAGGTGATAATGCCACTTTATTTACGACAGTCTTGTGCATGGTCACCCATCTAAACACTGTTGTGGGTGTCTGAGTAGGATGTGTCAAATATGCTTGTAAATGAAGGTAGGAAAATATAATCAGTCTATGCATGGTGCTCAGTTGTTTCACTTACGCTCCCCATAAATAAATTATTTTACATGGCGCAGTCGGTAGGATTGAGTGGATGGCCGATACACAAGAATAGTGTAGGTGATATATTAAAACCCTATTGGGATTGTAGGGATGAACTTACAATAGCCTATGATCTTCTATGGAAAGGATCCAAAATTATAATTCCCAAAAGTTTGAGAAAGGACATGCTGAAAAAAGTGCACATAGGACATTTAGGAGCCGCGAAAACCAAATTGAGGGCACGTGAGGTAATGTTTTGGCCTAATATGAACTCTCAGATACAAGACATGATTTCCCATTGTCAAGCTTGTCTAACTTATAGAAAAGAGAACAGCAAGCAGCCTCTAATCCCGCATGAGATTCCTGCTAGAGCGTGGGCAAAGATCGCTGCTGATATTTTTCATTTTAATGGAAAACATTATTTGCTAGTAGTGGATTATTTCAGTAAATTTATTGAAGTTGAACAGTTGCGAAATGGCACTTCTGAGTGTGTCATAAATAAAATGAAAAATATTTTCAGTCGACAGGGAATTCCAGAAATTTGCATGACAGATAATGGACCAGAATTTTCGTCTCGATTGTTTTGTACTTTCAGTAAGGATTGGAAATTTGAACACAAAACTTCTTCGCCGCGATATCCGCAGTCGAATGGTCAGGTAGAAAGAGCGATACAAACTGTGAAAGCGATGTTGCGGAAGACGACATATGAGAGGACTGAGTTCAGACTAGCGTTATTAGAATTTTTAAATACTCCGATAAGTGACCAGATACCGTCACCAACCGAATTATTGAACAGCAGAAAACTTCGAAGCATTTTACCATGTTTACCAAATTTACTGCAGCCAAAATTATGTGACACAAAAGAGGTACATGATAAATTACGCCAGAGGCAGGTTGTACAAAAGAAATATTTTGACAGAGGTAGTAAAAATCTAAAGCCTTTATTAATAGGTGACAAAGTTAAAGTTCGTATTGGCGGAAACTGGGTAAATGCCAAAATAGTAGGTATAAAAGGTGACAGGTCATATATGCTGAAAATGTGTACAGGGACAATAATGCGTCGAAATAGAAAGCAAATAATGCTTGACAGTAATTTGCGTCCAGATCAATGCGATAGGATGTGTGCGTATGATTTCGATGACGTCACAGGCGGCTGCGAGCCGGCCGGCGAGCTCGGCGCGCGCAGCTCCAGTGTACCACAGCCGGCGCCGGCGCAACAAAATACTAATGCTCCGTATGTTACTCGTTTCGGCAGGACGGTGACAGCTCCTGATCGGTGGGGTTTCTCCTGAGGCTGGTTTCCGCTCCGTAAATCACATATTGTCGTGAGAATTAATAAGATAAGTGTTAAGTTGTTAAAACAGTTGTAATAAAGTAGTATTAAAGTCATGTTACAAGTGGCCTATGTGGAGGCAGCAAATGAATTATGTATTTAGTATAAGATTAAACGTTTTACATGTTACATTTCAATTTTAATAATTCATATGTATAGGAAGGAAGCTTTTCTTTTTTCGATGTTGATTTTTCATTCTGAAATAATTGTAATGTAGATACAAGCTAAACCTAACCTGTATACATAAGTGAATACTCATAGTAATAGTAAAAATAACAAAAGGTACCTACTAAATCAATGTATTAGTGTCTGAAATTAAAGTATTTTTCTATATTTTAATTATTTTTATCAAAATAATTTTGAATATATAATAAATAAAAAACATATCATTATGTAATTATTATTGTCTTTTGTTCAAAGGGGGATAGTAGTGTATAAATGAAAATAATTATGAAATAATGTAATCAATGTAATTCAAATCAAATAAATAATTACTGTATGCATATATTGTTTTAACTTTTAAGTTAAAACAATATTCTTATATTGTTACTTTGTTTTAATACAAATTATAAGTTAACTAACTATTTCAATATATTGTAGTTTATTTCTCGTTATACCGTTTAATTTAATTTTACTTAAAAAGGGGGTTGTGGGTGTCTGAGTAGGATGTGTCAAATATGCTTGTAAATGAAGGTAGGAAAATATAATCAGTCTATGCATGGTGCTCAGTTGTTTCACTTACGCTCCCCATAAATAAATTATTTTACAACTGTCCGCATCGACCGTTGCTTAGCTTCGATGATCGTGTCAGATCACTTTAGCTAGCCGAGCTACAGGCGCTACAGGCGTTTGTGTTGAGAATATATTTAAACTTTCCATAAACAAAATCCGATGATTTCTCCCAAATAGTCATAAATTTGCGGGGAACCGTAGACCCCGCTGGTTTGAAATTATTGCGCTATCGCTCCCTAGACATCGGTCCAATACTGAACCAGATAAGATAATTCTACTGTTATTTATAATACCCACTGCGGAATGACATTATTAATGGTACAGTATAATTATAATTCAGTAAGACTAGCTAGCGACCTCGTTGGCGTAAAGGTTACCATGCCGGCCTGTCAATCAGAAGGTTCCGGGTTCGATTCCCGGCCCGGCCAACATCTTTGTGCTTAACTAAAATTTGTTGGCTGTGGGTCTGGGTGTTAAATATGTATCTATATAAAATATGTATGTATATGTAGTATAACAGCTAAGTTAGCTACCATAACACGAACTAGAAATGGTTCAGTATGGGGTTAACCAGCCATGTGAGTAAAAAAAAAAGTTCTACATAAACGGTTAACTGTGGTACTTTTTATCTAAGGTAAAAAGATAAGTAAGATTTTCAAGGCGAGAGTGAACCGGTTCCTTCTAGGTAAGCGCGATCCACCGTAGACCTCAATATCACTTACCATTAGGTGAATTTTGGTCAAGCGCTGACCTATTCTAAGTTTAAAAAAAAGGTGAAACGCGCTCACTCAGAAAAATCCGGTTCACTCGTGCCTTGAAAACCGCTAATTAATAGTTTTCGGGGATTTGATAGGGCATTCAAATTCAAATAAAATAAATAAATATTAGGACACATTTCACACACGGCTTGTTAACCCCATACTGAACCATTTCTAGTTCGTGTTACGGTAGCTAACACCACTGATACTTCATATACATACATACATGCATATTTTATATAGATACATACTTAACACCCAAAGCAACAGCCAACAAATTTAGTTACGCAAAAAGATGTTGGCCGGGTGGGGAATCGAAACAGGAACCTTCTGATTGGGATTCCGGCATGGTAACCAATACGCCAACGAGGTCGTCAATGTAATGTGTCCTAATATTTATTATTATTTATTATCTTTCGGTTATCGGTGTCTTAACCACGAGACTCGAATGGCAGGCAAGTGATAGTTTCCCAGCTAAAGCAAGCCTTCTGCACATTTCTTACGCTATGTCCAATGCAGTTGCTCCTTTGTTCCTGATATCTAAACTCCATTAATTGAAGATACGATATGCGGTCTTTTTGTTGAAAATGCGCGCGGAAACTAAATCGTTGCTTTCGTTTAACCCTTAAATAGGCGATTTTTGTTTCACGTTTTAAAAACATATTTGTGTAATAGACATGTATAACTTACTAGGAAAAATGTGTAAAAAAAACTAGACATTGATTTACTATACCTTTTTTTGCAATAATGTGAGTGTTTTTTTATAAACTACACTGCGCAAAATAAAAAAAAAATTAACCTCCATTTTATTTTTAGTCTTCTTCTCCTTTACCATTTCCCACTAGGTGGGGTCGGCACAGCCTGTTTTTCTCTTCCACGCCACTCTCTCAGCCTCATCGTCATCTCCACATTCACTCCCTTCTCATTCATATCCTCCTTCACACAATTCATCCACGTCTTCTTTGGTCGACCTCTACTTCCGCTACTTCTTACAATCATATCCATACTTCTCCTAGTGACATGCATCTCCTCTCTACGCATTACATGTCCGTACCACGCTAACCGTCCACTCTTCACTTTCTCTGAAACAGGCGCCACTTTCAAACTTCCTCTAATATACTCATTTCTTACCTTGTCCATTCTTGTTACTCCACACATCGATCGCAACATTCGCATCTCTGCCGCATGCAATCCTCTCTCATGCACTACTTTCGTCGCCCAACACTCGGATCCATACAATACGACAGGTCTTGTCTTATGATCGTTTTGTAAATTTTTAGTATGTTGTTTAGAAACAACATTGTCCATTTAAGGGTTAAAGTGAGATACGTTTGTATGTAGAGGTTAATAATATAAATTAGTAAAGTTAAAATAAATTAACAAATAAAAATATATCAAGGAATATTTCGGTTAGAGATAATGCTACTGACATTAAGTAGTATTATTTTATTATTACAAATAATTACCTAAGTGCGATTTGGACTCGCGCATGAAGGGTTCCATACCATTGTTGTATGAGAGCCCCCCATAGATATATATTCATTGGGATAGAATTTGACAACCAGAGTTGTGACATGGTTGTCATGGTTACATTAAAGTAGTTTAAGTATTTATGTATTAGGATGCGAAGTTTTCTAATCCACCCTCGTATGTTTGTTGTATGGGAGCCCCCCTCAAATAAGTTTTTATCGAAATTTTATAATTTAATTTGATAGCACATACATTTACATATTTTGTGAAAATTTTAAGTATCTAGCAGCTACCGCTATTGATATATAGCAAAAAAAATACGAAAAAAATACGTTCGTTGTATGGGGACCCCCGTTAATATTTTTAGCTTTCTAGCTATAACGGTTTCTGAGATACAGCCTGGAGACAGACAGACAGCGGTGGCTTAGTAATAGGGTCCCGTTTTTAACTTTTAGATACGGAACCCTAAAAACAAACTTAACTTTAACTTTTCTGTCTAAACTTTATCAATGTTTAGCCAGATATTTTTTTTGTAATCTACTCTCTGATTGTACTAGTATTGTAATCTACTCTCTGATTGTGGTTCTTGGTTCTTGTACTGTACTAGTACAAGAACCAAGAACCATAATAAATACAATAGACAACAGAAGAGGAAAGATGGTTGGCCACCTTATACGACATGACAATTTCATTAAAAATATCGTAGAAGGAAAGATAGAAGCCAGGAGAGGAAGAGGAAGACCTAGAAGATCATATTTAGACCAAATTAAGGAGAAGGCGAAAGTCATGTCGTATAGGGAGGTCAAGGATTTGGCCGAAGATAGAAAAAACTCCACAGACAAGAGCCCAGCTCTTAAATATTGAATGAAACTCTCTGATTCATCAGAAAAATCCTACGATGTTTTCCCGCATGCTCCTTGAGAGCTAATTATTCTAAACAAGTCGTGCTCCACCTGTAGCTAGAATGTCGATGACTCGTGTGATTCACAGTAAGATTAACAAAAATGTGAGCCGTCACGGGACACCTGGCAGATGTGAAACTACGACATTATTTTGTAAAAGTAATATACAGAAAAATAAATATTGTGATAGGAACTAAATATGTCATAACGATAAATTAAAATATTACGATTCTTTTTCCAGATAACGATGACTATTTACTGAATAAACATTTATTTTTATGAAATAATTTACAAAAATCTACGAATTTATTCCAAATCGTGTTTTAATTCGTTTAATCAATGGCTTCTGTAATAGTTATATTTGATGTTGTCTCTGAGGTCCTCAGAGTCGTGTCCTATCGTCCTCAGACTGAAGACGATATAGCTGTTACAATTGGTCGTCACAGCAACTGACAATTGATCGGCGACGCGTCGCCACGGAATGCGTCGCCACGTCAGAAATTGGTTTCACGCGCGGCTAAAGATGTTTCACATCAAAAAAAATACTTTAAGAAAACAAGTTACTTTCCCCGTTTGGCTTTTCTAAACCTCCAATCAAAAGTTAAATTACTCAAGTTCCTGAGAAAATGCCGGCAATTTGTCAGATCTTATTAAGGTGGGGTTGTAAATAAAAATATGTTGTAAGGCCGGGACAGAGAAAATTAAAGCTGTGAAAAACAACCGTGGCGCGAAGAATGAAATCCCTCTTTATAACCGACATAGTTTTTTTTTTTTACTATAATCTAGCGGTTTTCAAGGCAAGAGTGAACCGATTCCTTCTGGGCAAGCGCGCTTCACCTTAGATCGTATATCGCTTACCATCAGGTGAAATGAAACTGAAATGAAACTTAGGTCGGCACTTAAACGGTGGCTCATTAATAGAGCGTTGTATTCCTTTGACGAACTTGTACCTAATATTAAGTAATTTACTGACATTTATTGTATTTTATCACATATTGACAATTTTATTATTTAATAATTTTGTTATTATATAATGAACTAGGTATTTAAGATACCGTATTTTTACATTTATAATTCCTGACTAATATGTATGTATGTATGTATATGGAATGTAATATTCCTTATTATCAATAAATGAACTATGAACTATGAAATGCGGTCAAGCGCAAGCCCTTGCCTTTATTTTTGCCTTTAATTTAAGCCTTGATTTTAGTTGTTTTGTCTGTGGTTCAGAGGGTGCCGTCTCTTTCTGGCCACCTAAGATGAATAGAGACGGGGCTTCTTTAAATTTAGTTTAGTCGTGTGTGCCGCTGAATTGCCACCAGTGCAATTGTATCCGAATAAAGCTTTTAACTCAAACGCTGCAACTTCAATGAGAAAATTGAATTTGCTGACGCTCTCTGTGCTATTAGTACATGTTATTAGGATAGTTCTACTAGCTGCGCCCTCTACCCGCGTTAATTCGGGATGTAAAGTAGCCTATGTGTTAATCCAGGGTCTAAACTATATCCATATCAAGTTTCATCGCAATCGGTTCAGCTGTTTGAGCGTGAAGAAGTAACCAACATACATACTAACACACCAACATTCGCATCTATAATACGAGTACTACTAGACTCGTTAATCAAGTAGCCTAGTATTAACACCCAGACCCAGCCAACAAATTAGCTCATCACAAAGATGTTGGCCGTGCCGGCAATTGAGCCCGGAACCCTCCGGTTGGCAGTCCGGCATGGCGACCATTACGCCATCGAGCTCGAAATATATATTTCACAAAAAAAAAAACAACAAAATCAAATTCAAACTACTTGTTACTAAATATAATTATGCTTCATTCATCCAATATTTAAGAGCTGGGCTCTTGTATGTGGAGTTTTTTCCAGGTAGTTCTATCTTCGGCCAAATCCTTGACCTCCCTATACGACAAAACTTTCGCCTTCTCCTTTATTTGGTCTAAATATGATCTTCTATGTCTTCCTCTTCCTCTCCTGGCTTCTATCTTTTCTTCTACGATATTTTCAATTAAATTGTCATGTCGTATAAGGTGGCCTACCATCTTTCCTCTTCTGTTGTCTATTGTATTTAATATGGTTTTTGGTTCTTGTACTAGGCAGAGTATACCTCTTCATTTGTTTTCTTTTCTTTCCAACTTATCCTTTCCATTCTTCTCCAACACCATTTATGCTTACATATTTAATTTGCTTATACATCAATTATATACATGCCGATGACTGTAAGGGGTTAAAAAAGGGGTCTGTAGTTATAAATTGGTAAGTTGACTCCAAAGGGGATATGTTCACCAACTGTGTCTTTTTGATATTTGACCTTTATCCTAATCGGAGACGAACTCTGACGCCTTTCCGCGATAAGTTTTCCACCAGACAAAGAGATGTTCAAGCTTCTATCTGTGTCGCCTAAGTTGCAGACTTCCACTGTTATAGCAGTTATAGCAGCTTCTCCCTGTAATAAAAAAAAAACAAAAATTCTTTACACAACATTTGTAATGCAAATACAAATATAAATGATTTATTGATAACACCAAAGTTACAAGTCAAATTCAAATAATGGCAGTCGTCTTTGATTCAAAATGTTTCATAAACCATGGAATTTATCACAAAAGTTAGTTTTTATCCCGAAAAAAATACTGGTTCCCGTGGGGGCTAACACAACTGATATACTCCATATACATACATACATATTTTTATATAGATACATATTTATCACCCAGACCCAAAGCCAACAAATTTAGTTAAGCACAAAGATGTTGGCCGGGCCGGGAATCGAACCCGGAACCTTCTGATTGGCAGTCCGGCATGGTAACCTTTACGCCAACGAGGTCGTTAGACTATGGATTAACACAAAGGTTACATTTTATCCCGAAAACCCGGGCCTAACATTTGCACTGAATTGATATCCGTTACTGAATAAATGTATGGTAACTGTTGTGGTTGTATAAATAACAGTCTCAATTGATATATTATAAAAGAATTACCGCACTCGCTTCGCTCGCGCATCAGTCGCAAGTTGTTAGTGAGATGGATATATTAATCTGTTAAATATTCGCGCTGGATTCAAATCCAATATCAAAAACTTCATATAGTTGTTATTATACTATTTGAGAACAATGTATATTTCACAGCCTTGGCTGATTATCTCATAATCCACGAGTAAAACCACGGGCCGCAGCTAGTCACTCCACTACATAGTATAAAACAAAGTCGCTTTCTCTGTCCCTAAGTCCCTTTGTATGTTTAAATCTTTAAAACTACGCAACGGATTTTGATGCGGTTTGATTAAATAGATAGAGTGATTCAAGAGGAAGGTTTATAAGTATAATAACATCTATTAAATAGTAGAGAAATAATGTTATTTTTGAGGTTTCTAATGTGATGTTAATAACATTTTTTTCCGCTTACATTGCAAACGCCGGCTGAACCCTACGAGATTTATCAAAATAATGTTCTAATTATTTGTACAAATTGAAAAGGTCTACAGAAAATTCCGCGATGGTATGTCTTTTTACCCTCTTTGGTGATGTTGTATAACCTGATAAATGGTCTATTCAACACAAAAATATTTTTTAATTCGCACCAGTAGTTCCTGAGATTAGCGCGTTAAAACAAACAAACAAACTCTTCAGCTTATTACTACTATAATAATCATAAACTAGACAACATTCACACACACATAACACACCACCACACACATTTAACTCGTCGCAACTTCAATAGTTTTTATTCTTTTGTAATCTTTAAAATTAGTTCCATGTTTTATTTTTTATTTTATCTTTATTGCTTTTGACCAGAAATTATTTATGTATTACTTAACTAAACCATTAGGTCCTTATAATGTATAGAAGCTATATTATTGTAATTTAATTTAATCTAAAATTCTAAATACGTGTTACATATCATTGTAAATTAATATGTACAAAAACTATTTAGGTCACTGGAAGGCACTAGCCTCCATGGCACGGGCGCGAATGCGTCCAGTTTGAGTTAGTGATTAAGTGTAAATGTACAATTTTTAACGAATAAATATTATTTAATTTTTGAATTTGAATAATATATAGTAATCACTATAGTAATATAGTAAATACTAAATATAGTAAACTATAAAAAATATTATTATAATAAATATTTGATAGCTACAATACAAAGTATACATTTATATGTATACTTTGTGAAAATTTTAAGTGTCTATCAGCTACCGTTAAAAAAATACGAAAAACACGTTCATTGTATGGCGACCCGGTATGTGATGTAAAAAGAGTATTTACACTAAAGAAAGCGTTGTAAAGGAAGAGTTTTATCTCTTCGTGGGTTCTATACGGCTGTAGCAAAGCTGTTGCTGTATGAAGCACGGTGCCCCGCTTGAATTTCCCTGAAAAAGAATTTGGCGCAAGTTAGTTTTAGTAGGCATATACGAAGAGGCCTATGCTCAGCAGTAGGATACAAAAACTGATGATAATTTTCAGTCCTTCTTTATTTCGAACGCGCTAAGTGGTCTAGCCTTCCAGGTAATGCAATTGTCTAGAATAGTTGGAGCTTATAATTTCAATATGGTTAATTTTTATGAATTTATTTAGTGAACATCCTATTGCCACGCAGTAGGCGCTTCGGTCGAATATGTATGGCGCGGCTAAATTTTGTACAATAGCCTTAAAGCTTTAGCGCCTGTAGCCCGGCTAGCTAAGGTGATCCAACGCGATAATTGAGGTTAAGCAACGGTCGATGCGGACAGTCTTTGGATGGGTGACCATGCTCAAGACTGTCGTTTAATTTTATTTATTCCTTTATTTAAGGCAACTAGAAGCCCATGAAATACAATACACATATTGTATTATCAAGACGCGTGGTTCGGGTCGGATGACACGTTAAATTGAAGGTCTCGGTAGGTAGTTAGTTTTAGTACAAGCACGACTAACGCCTTCGTGCGGCTTGAAAACTCTCGACACCAGAGCTTGGCACTTTGCAGATACGAAGAAAAAGAAGAAGCTGTTTAACTGAAGTGGCACTGGCTTTCGTGGACAACGGCGTCGGTGTTTTGTTTTGTAATTATTTCTTTATCAGGGTCCAGATGTTAATACCACTTAGTATAGGACAGAAATATTAGAACAATACGTTGTTTACTGCTGCCCTGCATGCGCCGGCGCAACGCGGCCTGCGGGCGAGTGCCGAGCTCTTTTGTTCTAGTTATTATCTAATATCTATGTATGTAACGCGTCTTTTATTTGTTATAGGTACGTATAAAGTAGTACCTTAGATAAACCCAGGTTTTTTAGGTGAAATATTTCAATTATGATATGTATTCTGTTTGTGATAATAATAAATAAATATTTTATATTTGGACCCTTAAAATCGGTCCACATTGAACTAGTAGCTTAGGGCACCGATTTTAATCGCGTCACACGTATACGTTCCCACTGATGGGACTTGGGGAATTCGCTCACGAGGAGAGAGATATAGGCCATAATCCACCACGCTGGCCAAGTGCGGGTTGGCGGATGACACACGTCTTCGGATATTGTGGTCCTCAAATATGCCGGTATCCTCACTATGTTTTCCTTCGACGTAAAGTGAGTGCAAATCCACACATAACTTGAAAAACAAGTCATTGGTGTAGGGCAGGGAACGAACCAGGGGCTGTCTGATTGAAAAGCAGACGTTATTACCACCGAGCCACACTCGCTTTTTTAAGATAATCAAATTTACAATATTAAAATTAAAAGCTCTAAAGATTTTTGATAAATATCATTAACTACAAAAATTAGATTTGCACTTACTTTATTAATTTCTTAAGCATATTTACATTTAAAATGACAATTATATAAAAAAGAACTACGTGTCTCTAATCGTAACAAAAATTAGTAAAAGATAATATAACTGAAAAAATTGTAGCTCTATTATTTATACTTAAGGTTATAAAAAAATCAAAAGGAGCTAATTTGCTCCCTAATAGCGCCTTAAATTCGGTGATCGCGTAAGATCACCTTAGTTAGCTGAGCTATATACGATTATAATATAATTAATGACCAAACTTACCTGCGCTCATATTATATCGATCGACACATTTTGATGAATCAGAATTTCCAAACGAAAAAACGAAAAGCAAAGCAAAGGCGTAAAGAGAAACCATAACGTCTGTTTTCAATATATAAAGTAAAATGATTTTTTACTATTATTTGCTTTGTAACATAACACAAATACACAAGCGTGAAATTTATTTTTTTACATTAAAACGGAATTAAATAATACAACTACGTACAAACTTTAATATGAAATAATTGGCCTAGTGCGAGTTGGACTCGCGAGTAAAGGGTTCAGTACCATTATAAAAAATGGCAACAAAACACGTTTGTTGTATGGGAGCCCACTTGAATATTTATTCTATTTTATTATTTATTTTTAATGTTCACCTTCTTCTTCAATATAAAATTTCCATGTCACAATGTTAGTTACCGTACTCCTCCGAAACGGCTTGACCGATTATTACCAAATTTTATATGCGTATTCAGTAGGTCTGAGAATCGGATACTGTCTATTTTTCATACTTCTAAGTGAGGCAAAACAAAGTTAGGGTCAGCTAGTATATAAATAAGTTTTCTGTAAATATTAAGAGGTCTACCAAATCTCGTTAAAAAGTTCGAGTAATAAAGAGTTGTATTTACTTTTTTTTTTGTATTTACCTTATTTTTATTTAATTATTTATTTTTCAAGTTAGGAAAATATACAAGTAATTTTTTTACACTATTTTAGGCGTCTACCAATTACAGTTATAGTTGAACAAAAAAATACGAAAATACACGTTTAGTGACCTCTCTTAATATTTTTGCGGCTTATGAGATTCAGTTTGGTGATAAAGACAAGCAGACAGACAGCGAAGGACTGGATCCCGATATTTATTTTAAGTACGAAACCCTAAAAACCATTTGAACATTATTATAGTGAGTATAATTTAAATTTATTTTCTACTCTATTGTTATGTATTAGTCGCGGTTATATGAATAAGTACTTTTTTTTAATTTATAGCAAGCAAGCACAGAGTACATAGCCCTATAGGAAATATGTTATTATGCAACAATTTTTTTCATGAATTTGTTTTGAATTATTTGTCTTACCTTTTTTTATTGCATTGCATAATTCACACATGGGTGATCAAAATTACCTCTAATTTGCCATAGACATTTTCAAAACCTTATTTTAGTTAAAAAGTTTCCTTGACTCCATTCCCACCATAAATAGTAAAATAAATAATTATTTTGTAATCTGTAAAAAAATATACTACCTGGCGAGTCAGCATATTTATAATTATACTAGCTGACCCGGCAAACGTTGTTTTGTCTCACTTAGAGGTATGAAAAATAGATAGTGTAGCTTATATGCCACGTTCGTAGATTTACCATAGCAGTGCCATCTGTTGATTACTTACTCAACCGAGTCGAAAGGTATCGAAATCTGTTAGAATCATTTGGATTTAAACGAAGATTCAACAGATAACTGTGACTGTCAAATAATAACAGACAATAATTAGCAATAAATTAAAATTGCGATTATAATTTGAGATTTAAACTATCCTATCTCTCAAGTTGGACTGAACTGCACATGGTGTGCGAATTTTATTATAATCGGTTAAGTGGTTTAGGAGTCCATTGAGGACAAACATTGTGACACGAGATTTCTATATATTAAGATATATACCGGTTTGTGTTCAGGTTCGTATGTTTGTTACTCAACCGCGCTAAAATGGCTCAACTGTTTGAGATCCAATTCTGATTTGAGATAGATTAGACCCTGGACTAAAACAAAGTCTATATTCAATTAGTTAACACAATGGGACAAAGGTGGTGTCTCATAAAGTTGGCTAAAATATTATTAAAAAAAACAACAAGTATTAATTAAACAAACAACAACCTCACAACCATGACAACCTCGTTGGCATAATGGTTACCATGCCGGACTGCCATCCAGAAGGTTCCGGGTTCGATTCCAACACGGCCAACGTCTTTGCGCTGAACTAAATTTGTTGGCTGTCGGTCTGGGTGTTATATATGTATCTATATAAATTATGTATGTATGTATATGTAGTATATCAGTTGTGTTAGCAACCATAATACGAACTAGAAACGGTTCAGTATGGGATTAACCAGCCGTGTGTGAAATGTGTCCTAATATTTATTTATTTAAACAAAGAAATAAATAAATACGCAATAACTATATATATATATATATATCAGTGTGTAGGAGATAAGAGTTCATTTCTCATTGAATCCCTAAATACGGTTTTATTAGGATCTAATTTCGGCAGAAAAAGGCGAGAAAAGTATCTGATGAAATAGTGAGGAGACACTTTTTTTCAATATATTATTTCAGCCTTGACGTCCGTAAAAACATCTTTTTCAATATTGTGACATAGGTGTGACTGATCTTCTTGATTCACTACAAAATCAGCCTAGTTTAGGTCCGTCTTAAAGTGTATTAAAAAAAAAAAAGTTTTTCTCATTTCAATTGTTTAATTACATTTATATTTCGAATCTATATTGTGCCAGCTCGGAAAACATATACACAGATGTTTTCCGTTAATAAATATAATAGAAAAGATTTTGTTGTTTTTTTTTTCATTTTGCTACGTACTTGTTACTTTATTACTAGAGAGTTACCGTTCGGTTCAAATTTTATCACCAACCTCATCTGTTCGTAAGTGCCGAACTAGATGGCGCCACTATCAAAATTAGATCGCGATAACGTCATACACAATTTGTATATTTTGTTGCTTTTATTTCTATTTATTATTCTTATTCTAATAAAGACTCATTTATGATTGCATTCGATGAGTTTCATTACCATTTTCGGCTACGAAAGTAGTTTGTTATTGTTAGATTAATATGGCAACACAAATATTATTCTTATGTTGGTAGTAGAGTTAAGTTTTGTTTTAGCTTTAATATCAGCTATGCTTCTTCTTTATCTCGCTCTTACGACATGTGTAATGTGGTTTAAATATATATTACAAAACATGATTTAAACAACAGCTTTTCATTCATTAGTTTATACAGTTACTTGAAAACAGTTGATCTTATTCTCTCAACATCAGAGTTTGACTTGGGTCAAACGAAGATGAAATCAAAGAAGATCTCACTCGGGTTTTTAAGTTTAGGGTTTGTCTCTGTCTTCTCTTTTAATTTTCAACCGGCTTATTTAGTTTCAGGACAGGAAAATAAAATAAGACTAAGAATCACAGATTGGTCTTGTTTTCTGTTTTCGTTACCCCATCACTACTCCTGAATTGACAGTCGATCCATCACCGTTTCTTATGCGGCGCTGATCTCGACTCATTTAAACTTTTTCCTTAACATTTTTAGGGGTCCTCTGGGGCCTATAAGTTGTCGCGTTCGTGAACTTTAGGTATCCGGGTCATTCTGCCATACTTAAACGTTATTCCGGGAATTGACGAAGAAATTGGGAGACTCTATCAAAATTGTGGTTAGTAGAAAAGTCTTGTTATTTTATTATATACGTGGATCCCATCACAATAGGTGAGGCATGGAGGTATAAGAGTTAGTTTTTGTTTTATTTCAAATTATCTTTATTTACAAGTAATTATAAACTCAACTTATCTAGTGTACGTATATTCCTAGAAGTGAGAAATTTCATAAATATATGTTAAATAATTCTTAGACAAATGGTTTTAACTTATTGCGGGGTTGTTTTACAATGAGTTGGTATATAGATATTAGGTGGTAATTACATGTAAACTTTAGTGAAGATTTACACTTTTAGTAACTAAAAAGAAATAGCAATTGGAATAAGAGTCAGTGCACATAATTTCAACTATTAAATTTCTCTAAAGATTTGTCACAATCTATCAAAATAAAAAATAGATCAATTGAATTATGTGTGTCATCCTGGAATAACACAAATAAAACTACGGAACGAAACTTATCCATACAAATTAAGATTATTAAATGCATTTCGTTCTCGTCAATCTGTTTTTATTTTCTGTAGGTACTAAATTATACGTAATTGAGTTCGTATAAAAATGTTTTTTTTTGCATTTATATAATGAAGTGTGACAATTGTTTTTCATGCCTAATTTAACAATGGCTAGTTATTTGTATAAAGGTAATGAGAGTTATTTTTATTGTTTATTATTGCATTGCTCTAGTCGGCAACTGTTTTCAAAATGGTTTCTTCCCGAATTCAGTTGTTGTTTTGCGTTGCTGTAACAATGCAGTCTGTTTATTCTTGCGTGAATTATCGCGCTGGTAAGTATATTTTTACTAATATTCCCGAAAAAAAAACATTTTTTTTTTAAATATTTTAATTTTTCCTTTGCTTATTTAATTTGGGTTTCAGATCACAGCGGAAGTATACTAAATATTTAATTTTGTCTTCTATTTGCAATGGATATCCGTAAAATAACGCCTGAGTCAATAGGTGCTCTACCGTCATGTTTTTTTATGACGAATAGGCTTATGTTACTTATGTTATAGTTCCTTTGCTATATTTTCCTTCACGGAGACCTCAAGCTCTTTGGCGGGTTTCGAACCTACGCCCAGTGGTAAGTGAGATGACCATGACTGACTGAGCTTTCATGTTTTTTTTTCATTATTTTCCAGGCGAACGTGGTAAAAACTCTTTAATTATAGTTGATGTACTAGATATATCTATAAAAAACGCCTCTAAAATGATCAAACTATTACCGGAGAGTATTTCAGTAAGTACATATCATATATAATTTTTACTTTAATAATAAATAATAAAATAACATTCTTCGCCAGTACTAAATTAAATTAAAATTAGCCAAGTGTAACTCGTACCTCTTTTAATATTTGTTTTAAAGCAACTACAGAATCAGCGGAAATTTCAGTTTTCTAGCTATTACGGTTTCTTAGATACAGCCTTGTGACAGACGGACAGCGGAGGCTTAGTAATAGGGTCCCGTTTTTATCTTGTAGGTGATGATGATGATGATGATTTCCAGGCCGGTTTCGGCCACGGCGACTGCTTGCCAGTTATTAGGTTACTGTATGTGTCCTCACATGGCTGATGTAACCTATTTTAGCAGTGAGTGTTCGGGAACAAGTGCTACATGCTGAGGACACCGTTGTTGTATGAGTAGATGATGTTTGAAGGCGGTCTGTTCTTTAGTCTGTTCTAAATTCAATCAATTATGCAGTAAGTTTGGACTCAAAATCAGCGTAACTAAAACAGAAGTCATGGCAGCAGGCACAGCAGGTCAGGTGCCACTCAATATTCAAATAAATGACAATAGTCTCAAACGTGTTGATAAATTTAGATACTTTTAGGTACGGTACCCTAGAAATAAGAAATCCACGACACTCATTTTTTTACTCTCTACAGCTATGTATTTGACCATCAGGGCTCGTAACCACACAAGTTAGCGACACTCTGGTATAAGATGTAGTATGCCTAATCAGGAATAACTGGCTTTTTACTCTGGTGTTGAGATTTTTAAGAAAGAAAGCATTTTAGCCGCCTGAATGCTTCTGACTCGGTTTAACTACTGCTTGTACCTACTAACAGCCAGGACCTACAATTTAACATATCATCCGACCAACGGATTGGGTTTACATCTAGTAAACCCAACCAAATGAAAATGCCACTTCTTATATACGACATTTGTTTATGGTCACCCATCCAAATATTGTCTGCATCCACCGTTGCTTAACAATGATCGTGTCATATCACCTTAGTTAGCAGAGCTATAGACGCTAGTAACTTTTACTAAACTTTTGACATAAACTTGTTGCTATCTTAATATATATAAATCTCGTGTCACAATGTTTGTCCTCAACGGACTCCTAAACCACTTAACCGATTATAATAAAATTCGCACACCATGTGCAGTTCAATCCAACTTGAGAGATAGGATAGTTTAAATCTCAAATTATAGTCGCAATTTTAATTTATGGCTAATTATTGTCTGTTATTATTTGACAGTCACAATTATCTGTTCACTCCAAATGATTCTACAAGATGTCGATACCTTTCGACTGGGTTGAGTAAGTAATCAATAGATGGCGCTGCTATGGTAAATCTACGAACGTGTCATATAAGCTACACTATCTATTTTTCATACCCCTAAGTGAGGCAAAACAATGTTTGCAGAGTCTGCTAGTAATACTATAGATCTACATCGAACCGTTTCATTCAGAAAGATGTAGTTTGACAGTTATAGTGTTGTGACCTAGTGATTATAGTGGACACGATATCGAGTACTTTAAAAAAACAGATGGACCTACTCGTACTATAAATCAATTTTAACTTTTTCAGGGAACCTACGTTTCGGGCGTCAATGTAAGGGCTTGCAATGGACTCGCCTCCGAACATCTACTCATCTTGTATGAAAACCAAACGATTACTGTTAAAGTAAACCCCATCGATGAAGAAGTACTGCGTAACGCACCGATTGACCAGAAAATCGAATTAGTAATACGTGTCGAAACGACACCTAATGCGCCGCCATTCTTACCTAAGCCTATGCAATCTGGGCCACTTACGCAAAATACGGGCCTTGTGAAAGACCTTTATACGTTTTTAACTGACATTAAGAAATTTTTTCAAGACTGAAATCACTTTATTCGCTCTTGAATTGACGCATGGGTGTAGTTAGCTAATTATTGCCGAGATAACTTCTTTTCCTTCGCTGCATTATTCTCTTACATTAGAAATTTATTTTTCCATCTATAGTATGTTGCAATGTATATGTGTAGTTTATTTTGTGATGATTTAAGATATTACAATTTTAGTGAGACAGAAAGATGCAACTTGAATTGGACTTTATGATTATGCAAAAAAAGTCGAATTCACAAAATTTTTTTGGTTATTTAATTTTCCAACTACGGCGACGATATGCAGTATTAAAAATACATGTATGTATCTTTAGTACGAGTACATCCAGACAAACAACTTTCGCAAAAAAAACGCATGTAAATGTCTTAAATTAAAATACCTCCGTTCAAAATACATAAAATGAAAACACCGATTAAATAGGACACAATTCACACACGACTGGTTAGCCCTTTACTTAACCATTTCTAGTTTGTAATACGGTTGCTAACACAACTGATATACTACATACTTATATACTTTATATCAATACATATTTACACACATACACCTAGACCGACAGCCAACAAATTTAGTTGATCACAAAGACGTTGGCCGCGCCGGGAATTGAACCCGGGACCTCCTGGTTAAATCGAGCTAATACCGACAAAATAAACGTAAGTGATAGCCGGTTATACAAACATTAGTCAAATATGATAGCTGTTAATTTTATTGAAGCACAAGAACGTTGGACAAGGGGTGCGGGGAAAGGTAATAATTATATGACTCAATACAGTTCAAGGCGCTACTTTTAACTGTACCAAGTTTTAGCGAAGCAGTTTACGCACGGCAGTAAGAAATTTACAAAATAAATTCGTAAAAAATCAACAAATTGACGACCTCGATGGCGTAATGGTTACCACGGCGGACTGCCAATCAGAAGGTTCCTGGTTCGATTCCGGGCACGGCCAACATCTTTGTGCTGAACTAAATTTGTTGGCTGTCGGTCTGGGTGTAAAATATGTATCTATATAAAATATGTATGTATGTATATGTAGTATATCAGTTGTGTTACCATAATACGAACTAGACTTGGTTTAGTATGGGGTTAACCAGCCGTGTGTGAAATGTGTCCTATTATTTATTTATTATTTATAAATAACAGTTGAAGTAACAAACTCTAACGATTCTAGATAATATCATTATCTCCTAAAAAGAATTATTTGTTTAAATTTCTTTATTACTTTTAGAAGCACAACATTTTTAATTCACTAGCCGTTTTATTTTCAAAAAATAAAATTTTGTTGATAATTTGAATAACTTGTTTTGGAATTCTAACAATCACAATTCTGAATACTGAATTAAAGATAATAAAACTGAAAAATTCGTAGCCCTATGTCTATGCAGGATATCTTGAGAATTTTCAATTTATACTATTTTGCTCATATAGCGCTATAAGCTACATGTATATCAAAGTCTTTAGGGATTTGTGATTTAATGGCAACTTCGTCGGCGTAAGGGTTACCATGCCGGACTGCCAATCAGAAGGTTCCGGGTTCGATTCCCGGCCCGGCCAACATCTTTGTGCTTAACTAAATTTGTTGGCTGTGGGTCTGGGTGTTAAATATGTATCTATATAAAATATATATATATGTATGTATATGTTGTTTATCAGTTGTGTTGGCAACCATAATACGAACTAGAAATGTTTCAGTATGGGGTTAACCAGCCGTGTGTGAAATGTGTCCTAGTATTTATTTATTTACTTTTGCCAGAGCTATTAAGTGTTGTTACATTTTTATATTAATTTGCATTATTAACTGTCCAATAAAGGGTTAATCTATCTATTTGTTACTTAGTTCACACAGCAAGAAGAAAATGATGTCCTACAAATTATTTCAGAAAATGTTAAGTGATAATAAATTAATGAAAACATACATTCATTATACATACAATTTAAAATGAATTATAAAATTGAAAACTACTAACAAAACTAATGTAAAAGTCCATTCTGACAGAACCTGACGGAAAGGTACCCATAACGCTCGTGTCATTGCCGCGTTGTATAGCTATGGATAGCCTTTGCGCCAGGTACGATCCGGAGCGGAATTCACCCGACCTTTCTCTCTCCTACAAATTAACGTATCATCCGACCCACGGCCGCAAATATTTATACTTTTATAATCGAGGTACTCAGCTTGAGCGACACATACACACACACACATACACACGTACACACACACACAAACACACACACACATGGTGTGTGTACGTGTGTATGTACACACGTACACACACCATATAAGTAGCAATGCAATTGATCACTAGGCTCACATACTAAACCAGTCTAATATTATATACATGGTGTAATAAAACAATTCTGTGTAACAAGCGCGCGAACTTCAGATAAGGTACCTGAAGAAATATGGATCGCCAAGACACAGGCTCACGCCTAGGTTGGGGTCCATGGAGTAAACTCAGCGGCCTTACTCAAAACTAATCAGCTATATAAACTGAAATGTAAATTATGCAATAAGGCCGAAGTTGTATATGCCAAAGGACGATCAATTGTATGGTAATTATAGTATGTAGTACGAAAGCCCTGTTAAATGTCCATAAATAAACTATTTTTTATTTTGATAATTTCAAGTATATTATCAATTAAGTTCTGTAATCAATTATGCAGAAGTGTGAGCAGGTAAGTAGGCCGCCAGTAATCGGAGGGTAATATGAAATTCACCCTCCTCGATGACGTAACTTAGGGCCCCTAGATGAATATAATACCTGGATGCGAAACAAAGACTTAACTTTTTATCAGCGTTAATATTTTTTACCAGCTATTTTTTTTTATTTACACGAAACAAACGGTCACACTTACTTAAAAAACGTTGGATATACGCCCGACGGGTTTCAACGCATTACGATCGTCATCATCGGGGACGAGCTTCACACGGACTGTCACCGACGAGATCGAGATAATATGCCTTACGATAACAGTTTACAAAGCTATATTTTTGTTTAGTGTTAGATCTAGTTTAAGGTATACGTAGTTAAACTAGTTAAGTAGTCGCAATTAAATTTAATATGCTAGTAATTACTTAACATTTTCATCTGGGCGCTACTGGGGGTCGGATGACACGTTAAATTGTAGGTCCAGGTTGTTAGTCTCAGTACAAGTAGATATTAAGCCAGGCCAGAGGCCTACGGGCGGACGGCCTACGGACTTGAAAACTCTCAGCCACTTAACTCATGCGACAAAGAAGTTAAAAACTTTAACAAGCGACAAAACATTTTGTGGTGGCAGCCATTTTGGATTTTGTATTGTACTATACGTAGTATATTTGCTTCTGAGACTTGCAGCCAATTGACTGGCTTTGCCGAAACAATACTCTACATTCTATATTCGAATAGGTTCATTCCACTTTCGGACGAGCGGGGAAACACGAAGGCGACATAGGTGGCGATTTAGCGGCACACACGACTAAACTAAATTTAAGGTAGCTCTGTCTCTTTTCGTCATAAATGACCAAAAAGAGATGGTATGATCTAAACCATAGACAAAACATCTAAAATCACGTCAAACACGTCAGATTTAGAGCTGATACAATTGGGTGCGCTCTAAAATCGCTTACATTTTTCATATTTGACGTGATTTTACTTGTTTTGTGTGTGGTTCAGAACGTGCCGTCTTTTTCTGGCCACCTAAGATGAAAAGAGACGGGGCTTCTTTAATCGCCACCATAGTTTTACTTTTAGTCGCGTACTGAGCGGTTTGGTTCTACCTTCATTGTGCGAAACACCAAGGTGTGGAATTCTTTGCCAAACGCCCTGTTCCCAAATAACTATAATCTAGCGGCTTTCAAGGCAAGAGTGAACCGGTTTTGCAAAAAGTCTTTTCAATCTGGGCGCTACCGTGGCTCAGATTACTCGTAAAATAGGTCCCGATTGTTAATCGTTGTAGGTACAAGCAGTCGTCAAACCTAATCAAAAGAAACTATGGCTGGGTCAAAAACTGAAAACTCTTTTTCACTTCCGATTTTACACGTCCTAAGCTTTGTGCGTCAAAGAACTTCGATCAATGTTTAAATTGCTAAATAATGCAAACATTCGCTATTGCAGCGACTGAGAAATTTAGCGTTGTTTGATTTTCATTTAAGGAAAGCGTAAAGCCTATTTTGTTGACGCTCGCTGTGAATAGGTAATAGAATAGCGCAAGTTTGCGGATGTCTTATACAGCGAATAATTGTTAGCGCGGGTTAATCCTTTAAACGTACGGTACGGGTTCCGTACCTAAAAGGTAAAAACGGGACCCTATTACTAAGACTCTGTTGTCTGTCTGTCTATCTATCTGTCTCCAGGCTATATCTCAGAAACCGTAATAGCTAGAAAGCTGAAACATTCACAAGATAAGTATTTATCGTACAGCTATAACAACAAATACTAAAAATTAAAAAAAAATTAAGGGGGGGGGGCTATACAACAATGGTACGGAACCCTTCATGCGTGACCCCAACTCGCACTTGGCCAATTATTCTAATTAGATATATCTACGCTTGGCCACCAACTCGCCTGATGGT
This sequence comes from Mellilla xanthometata, assembly GCA_035578125.1. NCBI lineage: Eukaryota > Metazoa > Arthropoda > Insecta > Lepidoptera > Geometridae > Mellilla > Mellilla xanthometata. The sequence continues at coordinate 3,743,957 of JAPUBQ010000025.1, forward strand.
AAGCGCAGTTATGGCCGAGCTACAGGCACTACAGAAGCCTTGTATACAAGAATGCTCGTTCTACATAGGAAACGAGTAAAGCGTATTTCGTGTAACTGATAGATCCACAGGTGCAAATCTTGAACTCCACTTCAAGCTATACAACCTTGGTGTGAAGATAGGTTAGATCTTGAACATAGGCTAATTGTTATTGCCGAAAACAATTGTGGTTCCCGTGGGATACGCGAATAACTTCAAAATCTATGTACCTCCTTCACGCTCCAATGGCTTGACCGATGATGAGACTTACTATGAAGACAGGTTAGACCTTGGATTAACACATATGCCTCTTTTATCCCAGATTATCTTCTTCTTGATTCCGATTAACGCTGGTATCGCTGTGGGGCCCAGCTATTATATCTATAAATTTTAATCCAATAAATAATAGTAGTTTAAAAAAACTAATAAACACGCTTATCTGGCCGTTTAAAGTGGGTCAACCTCGCGCCCAAAGAAGTCGGTTACAAACAAACATACAAACAAAAATACAAAAAAATGTAATAATTTTATCAAATTACTGTATTGTCATCGGTCCTCAATAAATCTACAAAGTTTCAACGAAATCTGGCCGTTTAAAGTGGGTCAAAATCGCGCCCAAAGAAGTCGGTTACAAACAAACATACAAACATACAGGTGAAGCATGAATAAAGCGTGTAAAAATTGACAAGGCACTGTCTAGTACGAACTACTAGTTTAAACAGCGAAGCTTTAAGTGGAGTATCATCTGAACGGTGCGATTTTGCGTTTTTTTTTCCAGGAAAGAGTTTCGAAACGTCCAGTACACAGACTTATTGAATTTCCTAAAAGCATCGAGTAGCTTGGACGGCTGGAAATCGATACTACCCAGGTTAAGGTGTTTTTTGCTTTAGTTGGAACATCTCTCGTTTCAATTGGCTCACTTTTAAGTTTTTTTTAACTAGCTTCGCTGTTATTGCCGCGTCAATTCCGGATTGAAAGTAGCCTTTATATATGTAGTTAATCTAGAGTATTGAGTTAATCTAGATATTTAAGTAAATTAGCTTAAGATTAATTTTTAACTTTAACTCGATGTAAGCTATTTCGTAAGATTTTTGTGCAAATAAAATTTATTATTATTAGGTATTATATTATTATTGATTTGATTTTCAAAATTCTTTATTAACATAAACAATATTACATAGTATGTTCACACAGCGTTATCATGACTAATGTAACATTCAATCTTGTGGCGTCTCTGTCGCACTTCATCGCCCGCTACCAATCAGAGCGCTTGTCCTGAATCGCGCGCGCGGTATTTTCAACGCGCGTACGACTGGTCCAAGCTACAATGCATGACCGTCGGACGGCCGTCTCCGGACACAACATCTGTCCGGGGGGATATCCCTTTGCTGATGGAGGCAGACCTTCGTCGCTCCATAATCTTATGATGTAGTGTTTAAGTGATGTAGGCTAACATCACCTATTTTAACTTACGACTATCTATTGTAGGTTGAGTTTAATTTCTCATTAAATCTATAATTATATATTTTATTTTATTATAACTAATTATAAAGGTGCTCGCGGCATTGTGCGCACGTGGAGTTGTTAGCAAGGAATCGATGCTTAACAAAAAGCTTGACATACCTACATTCTTTAGTGTACAAATAAATAAATAAATATTAGGACACTTTCACACACGGCTGGTTAGCCCCATACTGAACCATTTCTAGTTCGTGTTATGGTTGCTAACACAACTGATATACTACATATACATACATACATATTATATATAAATACATATTTAACACCCAGACCCACAGCCAACAAATTTAGTTAAGCACAAAGATGTTGACCGGGCCGGCTATCGAACCCGGAACCTTCTAATTAGCAGACCGGCATGGTAACCTTTACGCCAACGAGGTCGCCAAAGGTAACACACGTAATATAACATAGCATAAAAAAGAAAGAAATATTTAAAGTAGGTAAAATACATAGTAGGTTTTAATCTACATATGACATTCCTTGTTCCATTATTTTGGTCGCGTTATTGAAGTAAACACCCTTTGTTTCCAGCTGTTTCTAAGAATTTTAACCAAAAATCTAGAGTATTAGTAGTACCGATTTAAATGTTAATAACTAGATCTTAATATAGAATTAAGTAATTAATTTTTAATTAGTCTTAGCCATGCCCTAATAACGAAGCACAGGGTGCACATTTTTATGTATATTTGTGTTGCTAATAAAGGTATTTTGAATTTGAAAAAAAAATGTTTTATTATTTTAAGTTATGCAATTATTATTATAGTTTAAATGTTAAATATAGATTATTTTTAATCCAGAGTAAGCTATCAGCATACTGAATATCATGCAAATCAGTTCAAGCGTTTAATTATATTTAATTAATGTAATTGGTTTGTGTACCGTAATAATTAAATTCAATAAATAAATAAAGTGTAAAGAATTAACAAACATACACACACAAACTTTCGCATTTATAATATTGGTGGGATGGGATGGGATAGTGGTATACAGCTAGGTATCTGACCGTCAGAGCGTGTAAACACAAGACTCAGCGACGCTGTGGGCGAAAGTAGAGAATGCCTAGTTTGGAATAACTGGTCCTCAAGAAGGCTGATGGAGCAAGCACAGCATTAGGTGTTTGACAATATTTTTTTGATAGTTATTTAGCTACACATGCTTCAGAAAATAATCTACCACCTTGTAACCACACTTCACTTCAGGATGTTTTCCTTTATCGAAAGCTCAAGCTCATTGGGATTGAACCCATTCTAGTAATGACTATTTTTGAACGCATCATACGAGCACGCTCATATGATGCGTTCAAAAATTGAATAAGGATATTATTTTATAATTTTACTTTTTCTTTATTTATAATTATTTACTTTTCGACAAAGCCCCTATACAGCTGCTATTCTTTTAGTTTAATTTATTAATTATTACTGAATGAAATACCGACGAGTCCATATTGATGATAGTTATGATTATGTTTATATAATGTAATAATTATTTAACAATATGACAATAAAGACATTCTATTCTATTCTATTCTATTCATGCCCTGCGGGAGGAAAGGCACGCCAGATTGAAATTTCATCGACGCTATGTAAATATGTAATGTTATGTTGACAGTTATATAATGTTGACAGTAATGTAGTAGAAGCAGAATATGGCACGTGTAACCAAAGCCTTCTGAGGTTTAGGGCCCTTAATAACGGTGTCAGAATATGTTATACTACTGTAAGTGTGTTTACTAGCTGGCCGACAGAATGGCACATCGGAAATCGTGTCGTCACCCGTCGGTCTCAACGGAAGACCAGCGCTGGTTGGCTGGTCTTCTGAGGCCGGCTTGTGATCAGAAATATTTCTTAATTTCATGTGTATTGTTATTTGTGTACCTATATGTTTTTCCTGTCACAAAAATAAATGAACTTGAATTTTGAATTTGAATTTGAATTTGAAATTTAGTACATTTTTTTCCGTTTACGATTTATAGCGAAGAAAATGTAATATCAAGATTTAGCTTTTTTCTTCACCTTAAGTAGAAAATGAGGTATATTAAAACAAAGTCATCGTTTGACAACTAGAACAAAATCACATGCCAAGATGCAATAGCGTCGAGATTGCATACAAAAGGCATGAGCATTTTAGGTAATGATTAAAAATAACTTATAAGTTATTATTGACGTTAATGATTAAAAATAACTTATAAGTTAAAAACGAGTGTGGCTTGGTGGTAAAAAAGTCTGTTTTTTAATCAGACGGCCCCTGGTTCAATCCTGGCCCTACAACAATTACTTGTTTTCCAAGTTATGCGTGAATTTGCACTCGCTTTACGGTGAAGGAAAACATCGTAAGGAGACCGACACGTTTGAGGACTGCAATAACCGAAGACGTGTGTCTTACGCCAACCCACACTTGGCCAGCGTGGTGGATTATGGCCTTTATCACTCTCCTAGTGAGAAAAGCAAAGTATAGCAGTGGAAACGTATAGTGGGTTTCTTATAATTATACTTAAAAAGAACTCGCATCGTGAGCATTTCCTACATATTCAAAATCTATCACCAAGCGCTTAGCAGTGTGTTTCGGCAGCTTCCTTGATAGCTAGTTATTACAAACTAAGCATGCTCCGTCGTCCGTCAGAGTGTCGCTAGCGTGTGTGGTTGTACGTTCTTGTCGTCTATGAACTGTCAAATGAATTTGTTGTTGTGAATGTTAATGATTTTGTAAGTAAGACTAATGCTAGTGAGTATTTATCATTGTAGGTGTTATTTTTGTGTGATTTTGCCATTTTTGCATGCTTAAAGGTGAAGAGTGTGAGGAACATATAATTATTACCTATAATAACCTGATTACCCATAGACTGCAATAAATGATTTGAAATTGAATTTGCTGTATAATATAAAAAGTAACTTTAACGAACGAGTTGTAAAAAGACCATTAATTAACAGAAGTACATTAATTCTTGGCATGAACTGTAAGAATTGTCTACGCGTGTCTACGTAGCTGCGTAGCGCCACTACGAGGCTACGAACCTCTACGTGAGACGTCATTATCATAACATACCTACAGTTGCTGAACAAGTATGATTTGTCATATTACTTTTAGTTCAGGAGACACTGGCAACAATGATTACGACAATATTTTCGGTTAAGGAGAGTTGAGTTTTTTTTAAATTTTTCTATACTACTATTATGCAAACAAGTGTTTTTTTTGTGTGGGACTTGGGACGAGCGAGCGGCCGTCGACCGGTCGGACGTCCCGGGTATCGCTGGATACACCAAGTGGAGGAGGACCTGCGCAATCTTCAGGTCACGCAGTGGCAGGAGAAGGCACAGGACCGAGAACAGTGGCGTCTCCTAGTATCGGAGGCCAAGATCCGATTCGGGTCGACGCGCCAACCCAGTTAGTTAGTTACTATTATGCACAAGTAGCCCACTATACTCACTATACGACTATGTCTCACTGCTGGGGATCGGGGCTTTCCCTCACGAGGGGAGAAATATAGGTCATAATCCACCACGCTGGCTAAGTGCGGGTTGGTGGATGGCACAAGTCTTCGCATATTGTGGTATCGGTTTTCTCACGCTGTTTTCCTTCACCGTAAAGCAAGTACAAACCCACCCACATATAACTTGACAAACAAGTCATTGGTGTAGGGCCGGGATCGAACCAGCGGCCGTCTGATTGTAAAGCAGACGTTATTATCACCGAGTCACACTCGCGTTAACTACTGTTATACATTTTTTTTTTCTGACTGTGGGTGATTTTTTTTCTAAAAGTATAAAGTCGTGTGTTTTGTTTTCTCAATTTTTTAAATAAATTCTTCTTCTTGGCTTGGAGTTCGTTTAACGACTGCTTGTTCTAATAGCCGGGACCTAAAATTTAACGCGTCATCCGACCTACGGTAGCACCCAGTTCAAAACGCCACTTAAAAAATGATCTTGTGCATGATCACCCATCCAAACACCGTCCGTATCGACCGTTGCTTGGCTTCGATGATCGCTTCGCAGATCACTTTAGCTAGCCAAGCTACAGGCGCTACAATAAATAAGACAAGACGAGCCAAGATTGATATAATAAGACAAGGCAAGCTGATGGTGATTATTTTATATTGTTAAAGCAGCGTTGTAAGTAAATTTGCCGTCAGCTCTTGACCTATGCGTATCAGAATACTCGACAATGACAAATACACTCACGTCATCCAAACAAGACCATTATAAAGTGATATTTACGACATTCCGGGCACAAATGTATGTAACAAGTAATAAATAATACGTAGAATGAAACGAAATCTTACTTAACTCAAAAGAAAATAGCTGCATAAGCAGTGGGGAAGCGATGACAGCTCAGTCAGACGTGCGACCGCCTTACGCACCGAAGATCATGGGTTCGATCACCACCAATGAGCAACTTTTCCTTTTGGTGAAGGAAAACATCATGAGGAAACCGTTGTTTAAGGACCACAATATCCGAAGACGTGTGTCATCCGCCAACCCGTACTTGGCCAGCGTGTTGGATTATGACCTATATCTCTCCCTTCGTGAGAGAAGGCCCCAAGTCCCAGCAGTGGGGAACGTATAGTGGGCTGCTTATGCTCTACCAATAAGTAGAAAATTATATAGTGTTTGTCTCTTTCAGGTCAAAAAAAAATGGTCACCAATCATCTAACGGTGGGTTTCGGAAATTTCCTCGGGAGTCAATAGTTCTAGACTAACCATGCTCCAGCTTCGATCAGAAGGACGTAGACACGCTAGACAACAAATTCCTAGTAAACATATAATTTAACGAACATTTAAAAAAGAAGGAGGTTATAATAAATGTTGGACTGTATGTATTTCTTATGTATATTCACCAATTTCTCCGCCATTAGTGAACCGATCCTCAATTATTTTTAATTTTATGAATAAATCTTTAAAAAAATAGCTATAAAACAAAATAAACAAACGTTTTATTTTAAAAACTTTAACCCATCGAATAATCTACACCTTTACCTTTCTCTTATATCCCATTCCAAAAAGACATTAAAACAGAGCAATTCTAAAGTTCAAAGGTACATTTGGTTGGCGTTATATTTTGTTAACTCTCAATAGAGATGAGGTAAACATTGACTATTTAATTTATTCTTAAATTATGCTAGCGTGTTGTAGTTAGTAAATAAATAAATAATAAATAAATATTAGGACACATTCACACACGGCTGGTTAGCCCCATACTGAACCATTTCTAGCTCGTATTATGGTTGCTAACACAACTGATATTCTACATATACATACATACATATTATATATAAATACATATTTAACACCCAGACCCACAGCCAACAAATTTGGTTAAGCACAAAGATGTTGACCGGGCCGGGAATCGAACCCGGAACCTTCTGATTAGCAGACCGGCAAGGTAACCTTTACGCCAACGAGGTCGTCTAAGTTAGTAGAATTTATTATTATTCTTCTTCTTCATATGAGATATGTATGTGTTCAAGCTCTGGTGTAGAAAGTTAGTTAGTCTGGTGTAGTAATTCCCCCCGCCCCCTTCCACCATCGGACGAGCAGGGAAACGCCAAGGCGGCATCGGTTTACGGTTGAGGTGCCCAAGGCACGCACTAAGCGTTTTGCCTCCACCTTTGTTGTCCGAACCGCCAAACTTTGGAACTCCTTGCCGAATTCCCTGTTCCCCAATGACTATAATCTGTCGAGTTTTAAGGCAAGACCGGTCCTTTCCACCGGTTCCTTCTAGGTAAGCGCGGTTCACCGCAGACCTCAATGTCACTTACCATCAGGTGAATTTGTGGTCAAGCGCTGACTTATTTAGAGCTTAAAAAAAGTTTTCAAGCTGCCCTAAGGCCTCTAACTTGTCTTAACGTTTATGTTGCATACAGCTATAAGTTTTTTGACTAATGGCATTACAGATTTATAACTGTGTGTTACTGCTTGCAAATTAATAAAAAAAATACCTGGCAGCTTCAACCATGACAATATAAATAAAAATAAATATTAGGACACATTTCACACACGGCTGGTTAACCCCATACTGAACCATTTTTAGTTTGTGTTATGGTGGCTAACACAACTGATATACTACATATACACACATATTTCAAATCGATACATATTTAACACCCAGACCCACAGCCAACAAATTTAGTTAAGCACAAAGATGTTGGCCGGGCCGGGAATCGACCCCGGAACCTTCTGATTGACAGTCCGGCATGGTAACCTTTACGCCAACGTGGTCGTCATGAATAAAATGGCCCCAAATAAAATTCATCCGGCCAAAAACAATGTCTTCTACCCTACACATCTTTCTTCTGAAACCTGACCCTGGTTAAATTACTGAGCGAACCTTTAACCGAATTAACCCAATGCTTAAATTTGAACCCAACAGCAATTTATAATGATTAAATTTCTCGCTTTCGCCAAATTCGGAGACACCTGGTTTCTATAAAGGCAGTTAACGCGAAAAGAAATCATTACTAATAAATAAATGTATTATTGATCCATATTTTAAATATTGCGAGCGTGGCTCGGTGGTACAAACGTCAGCTTTTCAATCAGACGGCCCCTTGTTCGATCCCGGCCCTACACCAATGACTTGTTTATCAAGTTATGTGTGGATTTGCACTCGCTTTACGGTGAAGAAAACATGGTGAGGAAACCGGCATGTTTGAGGATCACAATATTCGAGGACGTGTGTCATCCGTGAACCCGCACTTGGTAAACGTGGTGGATAATGGCCTATATCTAATTTCTAGTGAGAGAAGACCCCGAGTCCCAGCAATGGGAACGTATAGTGGGCTTCTTATGTTATGTATGTATGTACAGTGTAAACTCCATATAACGTCACTCGATTTAACGACATGCTCTCTAAACCGTCGAAATCAATTGGCTTTAGTCGGTTTAGCTTGTATTCCATACAATCATACATTCTCTCCATTTAACGAGCATTCTCTATAACGCCATAAAATGCACAGTCCCTTCAGTGTCGTTATATAGAGTTTACACGTTATTTAAAATATTTATATTTTAAAGCCCATGCGAAGCCAGGACGAGTCACTAGTATTTTAATAATCAAAAGAAAAAACTACGATATAAGTTTTATGTAAGCAAATAACATTCAAACTTATGAGCCCAATATTATAATGTTAACTTTCGATACCCTTTTCTTCAGTCATGCATAATATGACTGAAGCTGAAAGGAATGTAAATCTAATTTAGGGTTTAAGACAAGATACCATGTCTAGGACGGAGTTCTAGGTCAATAGATAGATTATTTTGTTTTTCTAATACCTTTTTAGGGTTTCGTACCTAAAAGGTAAAAACGGGACACTATTACTAAGCCTCCGATGTCTGTCTCTCTGTCTGTCTCCAGGCTGTATCTCAAAAGCCGAGATAGCTAGAAAGCTGAAATTTTCACAAGTCATATATTTCTTGTGCCGCTATAACAACAAACATAAAAAAAATATTCAAGGAGGTCCCCAAAAAACACGTTTCAAATAAACGTGTTTTTTTTTCGTATCGAAATTTTCACAGAAGACATTTATAAATATAAAAGTTTTTATATAATAAAAAAAATGTTTGAAGTAACACAAAGGCCGTATACCGTTCAAACGGTTAAACCGTTCCACTTGAAACTTAATATGGAAATAGTTCGACGGAGTAACATATAAAATACATCCTATAAATAAATTGTTATGCATTCTCAAACTTTCTTTCTGAGGATAATAACAAATTAAGTGCCTTAATAGTTTACAATCCTTCATTTTCATTACATTAGTTTTTTTTTTTTTTTTTTTTTACTCTGAATAGGTCAACGCTTGACCACAATTCACCTGATGGTAAGTGATATTGAGGTCTACGGTGGATCGCGCTTACCTAGAAGGAACCGGTTCACTCTCGCCTTGAAAATCGCTAGATTGTAGTCATTGGGGAACAGGGAATTCGGCAAGGAATTCCAAAGTTTGGCGGTTCGGACAACAAAGGTGGAGGCAAAACGTTTTGTGCGTGCCTGCGTTTTAATACAAGCAGTCGTTAAGCCAAGTCAGAGGCCTTCGGGCGGCCTGAAAACTCTTGACACCAGAGCTTGGCCACTTAGCTCATACGAAGAAGAAGGAGACAATTGTTTTTAGGATAAAGAGTATCCGAAGTGTTAGTTCAATGTCTAACCTTTCTTCACACCAAATTTCATTCAATTCGGTTTTCAGTTTGAGGTTGAAGAATATTATATTACTTAGAATATAGTAGATATCTACTATACAAAGTAGTTAATATTAAAATTAGGGAAAATACGAGTAATGTTTTGACTTATAACGTTCTTATCATTATTTATGTATTTTTTTAAATGTAAATATTATGAATTGTCAATTAATCATATATAATATATATTTGAATTCGAATGATTTTTTCTTAACGGGCAACACTTCTTTAGTTATTTAGGTATAAATGCTTTTCCATCCAAAGGTTGCCTGGAAGAGATCGCTTTAACTGATAAGGTCGCCAATTGTGGCACACTAATTTTAAGTAAAATTTGTTGTGTTTTTTTTTGTCGTTGTATCCATGTTTAAAATATTATGTCCGAACTTACCGACTTCTTTGGGCGCGATTTTGACCCACTTTAAACGGCCAGATTTCGTTCAAACTTTGTAGATTTATTGAGGACCGATGACAATACACTAGTTTTATAAAATTATTCCATTTTTTTGTATGTTTGTTTGTAACCGACTTCTTTGGACGCGATTTTGACCCACTTAAAACGGCCAGATAAGCGTGTTTTTTAGTTTTCTTAAACTATTATTACCAACCCCCTGCCTTCCTACCCTACAGCTGGGCAAACATTGTATTATCAAGTTCTTATATAGGCTTGATTCCCCAATTCCAATAAATTTACTCAGATACCGTGTACGGGATTAACAGTTGTTAAGCTCTATACTTCTTCTTTTTTAAAGAAATCATCGTTAAGAGACCAACATGCTCCAAGAACCTTAAAATCCTAAGACGTGTGTCATCCGCCTTATTTTTTTTTAACATGGCTGGTTAGCCCCGTATTATATAATATACCACTAGCTGACCCGGCAAACGTTGTTTTGCCTCACTTAGGGTTACAGCACCATCTATTGATTACTTACTCAACCCAATAGAAAGGTATCGACATCTGTTAGAATCATTTGGAGTTAACAGATAATTGTGACTGTCAAATAATAACAGACAATAATTAGCAATAAATTAAAATTGCGACTATAATTTGAGATTTAAACTATCCTATCTCTCAAGTTGGATCGAACTGCACATGGTGTACGAATTTTATTATAATCGGTTAAGTGGTTTAGGAGTCCATTGAGGACAAACATTGTGACACGAGATTTATATATACCATTTCTAGTTTGTATTATAGTTGCTCACACAACTGATATACAACATATACATACATAAATACTTTATATCGGTACACAACACCCAGACCTACAGCCAACAAATTCAATTCATCACAAATATGTTGACCGTGCCGGGAGTTGAACTCGGGTCTCTCTGGTTGGAAGTCCGTAACGGTAACCATTAACCATCAAACGCTAACCTATCAAGGATAAAAAAAGAAGAATATCCGCCCACTACACGTTTTTACTGAGACTCCATACCTTATCTCGCAAAGAGAGAAGTGTGCCGTTAACCACTATTCTGACCAAGGGAGGGTTGGCAGATGACATGCGTCTTAGGGTTTTATGATCCTCAGAACACTTGGGTGTTTTCTTTCAACATCCATTTTCCATACACAACTAGAAAAACAATTAATTGATGCTGGGCCAGATTCGAACCGGAATGTCTCGGGTTACAGTCCGAAATTCTCCGAACGAGCCGCTTGAACCTATGTACTTATAATGTTTTCTATGATTCAACACAAATACAATCTTTAAGAAGCTGCGTAGAACGTTCCATATTAAACTGGGTATTAAACCCCGGGTCTTTGATATGCGATGTTTGCTTACTTTGCTTATAATTTATTTATTTTTATTTATTTGATTTATAGGCGAGCAGCATTATGTTGATATGCCTATATTTCATCATCATCATCCACCAGTTCAATCCCACTACTGAGTATAGGCCTCTCTCTTGTCATACCATCTGTAAATAAATAAATAAATAATTTATTTCAAATTCAAATAAGTTATTTTGCAAAACACGGGTAATACGTAATAATGGAAAATAATGTTATATTGATAAGTCTCATACATGTTTTAGCCTATAAAGGCATGCAAAAAATTATATATTACTAAAACTTGTACTAATTTAAATTCAGTCATTACATTTATATGGTACATAAATAAACACAATAAACAGTCCTAACTAAAAATCCAATAATAAAATAATTCAATAAGCAGTCTTAACAATATTCCAATCATTTACCTTCTAAAAACTCTTTTATGCTATAATAACATTTTTGAACAAGTAAAGATTTTAATTTTATCTTAAAAGCAAACAAAGAATTGGCCTCTCTAATTGACAGGGGCAAGTTATTGTAGATTTTTACACCCACACAGAAAATACTACCATGAAATAATTGGGTTCTGGCTTTAACGGGGAACGGTTTTTATTTGCCACAGAAACTTAAATCTAGGTTACATCGAGTTTATTAATTATAATATAAGTAAAGAATTTTGCCGCTGGACGTCCTACGTTCCACTTCCCTAGGCCACCATTCGGTTACTACTTTGCTCCACCTATCATCGCATCGTCTGACCAAGTGCCCTGCCCAGTTCCATTTCAGCCTACTTATATCACACTGAGTTGAAATTTAATAAGACCGTTATTTATACAGGAGTATTCTTTACTGGAACTAAAATACGGAAGGCGCTATTGAAGTTAGCCCGTGCTTTAGAGATTTGAGCTAAGCGTCTACCGAGCGGCAGTAGATTTTTCTCTAAATAAATAATAAAATAATTAATAGTTTAAAAAAACTAAAAAACACGCTTTTTATAGAAAACCGTAATTTTATCAAATTAGTGTATTGTCATCGGTCCTCAATAAATCTACAAAGTTTCAACGAAATCTGGCCGTTTAAAGTGGGTCAAAATCGCGCCCAAAGAAGTCGGTTCAAACAAACATACAAACATACAGGTGAAGCTAATATAAAGCGTGTAAAAATCAATAATTTACAATATTTAAATTATAAGCCCCAACGATTCCAGATTAAATAATTTCCTTATAAAAAATACGATATTTTAATGCCTTTATTATTTTCATAAGCACTAAAATTTTGAAACTACTTTTTTCCAAAAAATTAATTAAACTGTTAGCAATAGATCGTGATGAATGGAAAGAGGGTAGAGAGGCCTTTGCTCTTCAATGGGACAAAACAGGCTCATAATAATAATAATAATTAAACTGTTATAAAGTTAAATTGGCCATGATATTTAAGGGGTAACTCATACAACAAACTTGTTTTTCGTTATTTTTTAGGATAATGGTACGGAACCCTTTATGCGCGAGCCTGACTTGCAGTTAGCCAATTATTTGTGTATTTCTAAAGGTCCCAGAACATTATAGACTTAGAGACTGGACGTACTTAAGAGACGTTTTTAAGATTTTTTATAAGTTACTGAACTTATCTACTCTATCCATACTAATATTATAAAAAAAAACGTTTGTAACTCTGTCTGTATGATTCTTCTTCTTTGCCTTCACCTTTTCCCACTATGTGGGGTCGGCACAGCCCGTTTTTTGCTTCCACACTCTTCTGTCAGCCGTCATATCAACTACATTCACTCCTTTCTCTTTCATATCCTCTTTCACACAATTCATACACATCTTCTTAGGTCGTCCTGTACTTCCACTACCTTGTACAATCATATTCATACTCTGTGACTATTTATCACTTTATAACGACAAAAAATTACATATACTAAATATTTGTTATTACTTGTTATTTGGTGTGTTACTTTATTTGTCATAATAAATCTTTTTCTTTCTTTCTTTGTTTCTAAACGGAAGATGTAGCTAACTGTAGCGCCTGATGCTCGGCTAGCTAAGGTGATTTGACGCGATCATCGAAGCTAAGCAACGGTCGATGCGGACAGTGTTTGGATGGGTGACCATGCACAAGACTATCGTTTTTCATGTGCCATTTTCATCTGGGCGCTACCGCAGGTCGGATGACACGTAAAATCGAAAACCTGGCTGTTAGTCTTAGTACAAGCAGTCGTTAAGCCAAGTCAGATGCCTTTTGGGTGGCTTGAAAACTCTCGACACCAGAGCTTGGCCACTTAGCTCATACGAAGAAGAAGAACGGAAGATTGTACAAAATTTAAGGTACCTATCTAAACTGAAGAACGAAATATATTTACTAGAAGGTATTCTCGAAGTACTAAAGCGGCTGAATCAACACTATGTGTATAGGACTACGCATAATCTTTTGTTCTTTGCGTCATTGTAAGTAAATTCACGTGAATTTTTCATAATATTTTGTCCCCTATTTACGACGGTTAAATAAAATTTTGATTTAGAAGTCAAATATAAACAGGAATAATTTATTGGGTACTTAGTACGCACGTAATGTCTTAGAGTTAATTTATTATTGAGTGCGTTATGTAAATATAAGTAGAGTAACTTTATTAAATTTATCAAGAAAATTTGTTTGCTTGGCTGTTTGTTTGGTTTTGTCTTACTCATTAGAACTAGATTAGAACCTATACATTAAACAAATTAAATACTAATTGGCACGTAATTTGTGTGATGCTAACTAAATAATAACTTACGAGTAACTAAATATGAAAAGGTATATTGTAACAGTACTCATCGCCTAACGAAAAAAAAATGTCTTTTTATAATCATTTTAACGCTGCATAAAGATAGATACATAATCTTAATAAATATGTATCTCGTGTCACAATGTTTGTCCCTCAATGGACTCCTAAACCACTTAACCGATTATAATACAATTCGCACACCATGTGCAGTTCGATCCAACTTGAGAGATAGGATAGTTTAAATCTCAAATATAGTCGCAATTTTAATTTATTGCTAATTATTGTCTGTTATTATTTGACAATCACAATTATCTGTTAACTCCAAATGATTCTAACAGATGTCGATACCTTTCGACTGGGTTGAGTAAGTAATCAATAGATGGCGCTGCTATGGTAAATCTGCGAACGTGTCATATAAGCTACACTATCTATTTTTCATACCCCTAAGTGAGGCAAAACAACGTTTGCCGGGTCAGCTAGTAGTTATGTTAAACTCTTTTTGTTAGTACAATTTTCAAGTAAAAACACAAAATAAAACTATAGCGTCATTAACGTCTAACAAGACATATTAATTTGTTCAGTTGTGGTCTATTTAGAATAACAATTGTATTATTAAAGGCGTCGCCTCTAAATATCCGTAATTGTTGGTTTGAATCTTGTGAGCTGTTTACACTATACACTATACTATACTGTTACAGTTTTAATATTTTAGTATAAAGAGTCTGCCTCTCCTATAGGCTGCAGGGTTCTCTGCAGACTTTAACAACCATGAAGACCTCAAAAAGGGTAAGTTTAATTTTGTATTTTTTTCTGTGTATTGAAAATGAAAATGAAAATGAAAATGAAAAATATTTATTAACTAACTTATTACTATATTACATATTTTCTTGTGACTACTTAACTAGGCAAGGCCTGAATCTAAGTAGTCCAATTCAACCTGTTTGCATTTTAGAATAAACTTAACCTCTTACAAGACAGACAGTAAAACAAATAAAACATAATACAAATAAAACAATGAATACGAAAATATTACAAACTAAGACTTATCTAATAATTTAAACTAAGACTTATCTAATAATTTAAAAAGATTTTCTGTTGCTACGTAAGACAGTGTTATTAACCATGTATTATTATATCATTTCATATATTACTGGAAATAAATAATTGTCTTAATATAGGGAATTATTACAATATATGTTATAAATAAAATATTATATAATTTAAATAAAATAATGGGAATAACATTAAAATTATTTACAATTAATAGATAATATAAAAAATATGTAATCCAAAAAAAAAATACAAATTATGCCTCCCGTCCAAACGTGCCCATCAAACTTTAAGCATTGCCTGTTTTTTTTAACTTTAGTTTATTTTAATTTTTATATACACAATTAAATTTTAAAAATAAAATAAGAGCAAACTCGATTCTCGCAAAAGATTTCTTGGAGTATATTATTATAATATAGTTCCATACATAGGTAATATCAGTAACATTGAATTTATAATTTTGTTACTTACTAAATATTTGAGTATTAATAAGTATTTTAGCATACCACCTTAAAAGTTATATCTATATGTTGGAACAATAAATTTAAGTCACAAAATTATTTATGATATTAGCTTTGGTGTTTGTTAGATACAAAAGTTTGCAAAAATAATAGCAATTCATATAATCATCGAGCTTATTTATAAGATAAGTATAATAAGAAATTGACACAAAATTCAATAACTATATGTACGATTATACCACTATCTACTACGAAATAATTGGTTCAAAACGCTTACAAAATGTACTGGTTACTTATTAAAAGGGTAAATTAGGTTTGAATGAAAGGTCTTATTATTTTTAGGTATTTTTATTATGCAAGTTAAAAAATAAATTTTCTTAACTCATACTCTAAAAGTAGGTCTGAAGTTGCCTGAGGACTGGGATGAGAGTAATACACTGCATCCCTAGGGAGAATCGTTTTCAACTAACAGCTGTCATATTATTAAAAAAATAGTACAGTAAAAAAATGGGTTTACTTTCTATACAGCCACGACGTAAAATTGAAATAACTTAAACTAAGTATTGATTAAAGAATATATCTTTTAAATTAGTTAATTATAATTTAACTTCAACAATTTTTTTAAATAACTTAGATTTAGGTAAATAATATTTACCATTTTTGCAATGATGATATTAAAAAAATAATGGCTGAATAGTTGGCCGGATACAGAAAAAAAAACAAACATAATGGTGGGAAATCGGCAATTCGATCTTCATTTATTTTTTCGATTTGAAGACTTTTGTTTATACGTATATTAGAGATTTGTACCTATAAAATGAGTTCATCTGATTCTGATATGAATTGAACGCCTGATTTTATATGAGAAGAAGCTAAAGCGGTAGTAGTAAACCTCTTACCACCCAAATCAAAACAAAGATACCTAAAATCATATGTCGATTTTATAAAATAGCGGGCTGAGAAAGTAAGAAAATAATTTTCTTTACTATTTTTTTTTTACTTTTGTTGTATTCGTAATGAAAAGCACAGTGTTTACCTCGGGTTAAAGACTTATTTAGTTCCTCGAACTATTGGCGCCCTCACTTCGTTCCGGGCGCCAAGCCCCGTCTCGGGGCTAAATAAGTTACTTTCATCCCTAGGGTAACAATGTATTATTTCACTTCATTTCATGACTTCCGCTTCGACCGTTGCTTAACTTCAGTGATCGTGTTTGATCAGATATTACATACACACTATAAGCGCTACGCTACTGTTTACTTGTAGCGGATCAGTACAAAGACAGCTGCGCAAATAGGTATTATTATATGTGACTACGCATAATCTTTTAATGTTAACGTTATTGGTAATAACTTTCACGTCAAAACTTCACAATATCACCTAAGCAGAGTTATTTAAAAACATAACCAACCGAAATAGACCATACCCATAACATTTGTGACGTTGCCGCGTTGTATGAAGTTATATAAAGTGGTAAGAACCTTTTACCTTGGATAATCCAAGGTTTTTTAGGTAAACTGTTTTAATTATAATATGTATTCTTTTTTTGATAATAATAAATAATAAAAAACGATGTTACATTTGTATGAACTAGTAACATTTAGAAACCCCCGATAAAATTGAATTTGAAATTCAGCATAATATATTTATTTATTTTTTACATCTCGTTAAGAAAATAATAAAACAATATACAAATCAAAATTCACATAAGAAATTAAAGTAAATTTAAATAAGGTAAATCATTCTCAAGGGAGGGTGGAGGGCATATGGGTTAACATAAAGAAAAAGAATAAAATGAAATCCTTACAATAATAAATTTTAGGTGCATAAAACATAAAAACCTTCATTTAATGAGCGCACAGTCCGTTACTTTAATAATATAATAAAAAAAATGAGCATAATAATAACCTTGACTACGACGACGTCGTGGGCTCTTGTTGCCATGCCGGACTGCCAACCAAAGGGACCCGAGTTCAATTCCCGGCACGGCCAACATCTTTGTGATGAACGTTATGAATGTTAGCTGTCGATCTAGGTGTTAAATATGTAACGATATAACTTTTTATGTATGTATCTGTAGTTAAAAAACAACAAACGTAATTCTAACTAGAACTGGTTTAGTATGGGACTAACCAGCAGTGTGTGAAATGTGTCCTAATATTTATAATATATTTTTTTTAATAAAAAAAAATATTAATAATAAATTTAAACTAAAAATTTAAATTGTATTTTATTTTAAAATTTTTACTTTTTTTTAATTATAATTTTTTAGCGTATCTATACCATTATTTATTAATTGATTATATTATATTATATTTTTAATGTGATATTAAAAGTTGATAAAAATTGAAAATACTAGCAAGCACATCTTCTTATATATAAAATTTCCGTGTCACAGTGTTTGTTACCGCACTCCTCCGAAACGGCTTGACCGATTTTTACCAAATTTTATATGCGTAATCAGTAGCTCTGAGAATCGGCTACTGCATATCTATTTTTAAGGCAAAATAACGTTTGCCGGGTCAGCTAGTAATAATATAAAACAATAGGTTTAGTAAAATTATGGTGAAGAATTAAAGATTTTTGTAATATTTTTATACTGTATTCATTATTATAATATTAAAGTCAAGCCATAGTTATTGTGTATAATAGTCAAACCTTTTCATTTGATAGCTTCTACAAAGAGGGAGTCGTGAAAAACAAGCCATTCGTCAATTTGTGGCAGCGGTCATCTAGGTCCGATTTTGTTCAAACATAGCTAAGAACAATCCCGACTACCACACCTTTGAAACAACAAAAAAAATGGTTGCCTGTAAAGTCGGTTTTACGGGCGAAGATTTTACGTGACAACGTCTGCCGCGTGCTGCGCGCGCGATCATAGTTGAGTGGGAGAGAGACGCAAGGCATTCGGCGGGCCTCTCTCTCGTTCGGTGACTCATCGTAACGTTACCGGGCGTTACACTTTTTCATAAGTGACTCCCAGCCGCAACCTAATTTAAGACGTTGTCACGTCAAAACAAATCAACATCAAGGAACATTTATTTAGGCGCTACGATGCCACAGACTCACACACACTTAGACAAGTCTAGTAACTAGTAATTTTCGTCTTTGATGGGTTAATAAGAACCAAAAAGACATTTAAAGTAGAATAAATACGTTATTATTACATTATATCATTACGATGATTGTTAAAAGTTTATTTTCTTTTACTTTTCAGATCATCGTTGTTTTGTCAACGATTTTATTCCTGGAGGCTTCAGCCCAGAACTCTTACCAACACGACTTAGGAGTAACAAACAGCAATAAATTTAATAACGCCATTCAACCGAACTATGGCTCCGGAATTAACCAGAATCCAGGCGCATCACAAAACGGACCCATCCAAAAGTTTAAATTTCTTACTCCGCCGCTAAACAACTACAACTTGAAAAACTTCCAAGCAAATAATGTATTTACGTCACAGCAAATACCAACTTATCTACAAAACCCATCGACTTTTGGAGTGAACAGCAATTTCTTGAGGAAACCAGCGGAATATTTGCCCGTTCAACAACCAATATTGCAAACCCAAAAAATAACAACAATACCGGTGCCTCTCAATTTCAGCTCACACGGAGTCAAAGAAATACATTTGCCCCTACCTCCGAACTTAAAAGTGAAACCTTTACATTTAGACCCAGTCAAAGCAAAAGTTCTTGAAAAAGTATTTAGACGGGTCGAGGAAGCTGAAACCGATATTGAAGAAGCTTTGCGTCTAAGTAAAAGCATCGAAAACTTACCAAATAACAGTGAACCTGTTATTAATGGCTACACTCGTAAATATCAACTTGATGATGCACTATCCTTTGCTGAAAAAGAACTAGAACAGATTAAAAGTCGTATACCGACGCCACCGAACCCAACTGCCTATAATGCCTATGGCCAAACACCACCACCGTATACTTATATCCCAGTCCAGAAGTATCCCGTTCCAGGCTCAGGCTTAAGTTATTTACCTAATCAATATGGTAAAAACCTAGCAGCACGATTACCAACTTATGGCAACGCACAATTTGCTGGTAGTCCTTCGGCAAGCACTAGCCAAACTGTACCAGGCAATCAGAATTATCAATACAATCTCGGTGACATTGGTGCTACTTTCAGCATTCCTCCCAGCACTTCTCCCACTGCTTCTTCTACCGCTGCTTCTAGCGCTTCTTCCACCGCTTCTACCACTGCTTCTTCTACCTCTGCTTCTTCTACCGCTGCTTCCAGCGCTTCTTCTACCGCTGCTTCCAGCGCTTCTTCTACCGCTGCTTCCAGCGCTTCTTCTAGCGCTGCTTCCAGCGCTTCTACTAGCACAACGTCCAGCGCATCTTCCAACATAGCTAGCCAAGGACTCGCTGGTCAAAATTACGGATACAACCAAGACAGAACCCTAAATCTTCCGTTGGACAATACATTAAGAGCTCAGTATCTACCTGATGGATCAAATTTTGCACTGCCTGCAAGTAACACTCGTGGCCCATTCGATGCAAATGGACCAGCAAGATACAATAGCTACAATGGAATCAACTCACAAGCTTTTGCTGCATCTTCAGCTTCTGCGGCTAGTAGCGTGAACACGTTTAATAGTGGAGTAAATCAACTTAACTTATCTCCAGAACAATCAACTTCAAGCTTAAGCTATTTACCGAATCAATATGGTAGTAACCTACCCGCATCATTACTGATTTACGGTAATACACAAACTGCTGCTAGTGCATCAGCAAGCACAGGTCAAACTGCATCTGGTAATCAGAATTATCAATACGAGCAGGGCAATAAAGGAGCTTCTTCAAGCACTACTTCCAGTGCTTCTTCCAGCACTTCTTCTAGCGCTTCTTCTAGTGCTTCCTCCAGCGCTCCTTCTGGTGATTTATCTGCTACAACATCCAACATAGCAAATCAAGAAAATGGTGGACCAAATTATAGATACAATCAAGACAGAATAAGTGCTTCTTCTAGTGCTGCATCAACTTCTTCATTTGCTTCGTCTGTTGCAACATCCAACGCAGCCAGCCAACAGTTTAATGGTGCAAACTATGCATACAACCAAGACATAACCAAGAAAAATCCATACGAGAGTATATCAGGATCTCAGTACCTATCTGATGTATCAAATTCTGCACTTTCTGCTAGTAACACTTACGGCACAGTAGATGCAACTAAACAACTATCCGGTTATAATAGCTACGGCGGAATAAACTCACAAGCTTTCGCTGCCTCTTCAGCTTCAGCTGCTAGTAGCGTGAACACAGGAACGTTAAGTAGAGGAGTAAATCAACCTTATATTTCATCTTCTCAACCATCACTAGGCAATGGTGGAGCTTACGGCACAATAGACGTAACTGGACAGCGACCAAGTGACAAAATCTACGACGGAATCAACTCACAAGCTTTTGCTGCCTCTACAGCTTCTGCAGCGAGTAATGTGAATACAGGATTGTTAAATGGTGAATATGGGAATATAAATAACATCT
This sequence comes from Mellilla xanthometata, assembly GCA_035578125.1. Lineage (NCBI taxonomy): Eukaryota > Metazoa > Arthropoda > Insecta > Lepidoptera > Geometridae > Mellilla > Mellilla xanthometata. The sequence goes on from JAPUBQ010000025.1 coordinate 3,765,217, forward strand.
ATCAACCTGCAAGTGGAGTAAATTTACACAACTCATCTCCTCAATCATTACAAGTTTCTGCCATAGATTCCAATTTAGCATCTGCAAGTTCAACAGCACAAGCTTCAGCTAGTACTACTGCACCATATTATGACAACGCAGATCGTAATAATTTTAATAATAACTTATACAATGAAAACACTGCATCAATTGCGCTTAATAACCCTAATTACATCAAATCATTATCTAACGATAAATCAGACCAACAGGGTGTGTATAATGGAATAAACAATTATAACGGAAATATTAATGGTGCGTCAGCAACTACAGCAAGTAATGCGTACTCAGGAGAATTTATTGCAAAAGATGGGAATTTAAACACAAATAATCAACCAATCTCATCACCTTTACCTCTACAGGGCTATGGTGTATATCAAGCTGATACTAAGTTAGCAACAACGAGTAGTTCATATTCACAAGCCTCAGCAACTTCAACTGCCGTACAGGGGGCGTCAAATCTGTACACCACACCAAATTATTATAATAATAACGCGTACAATGGAAATATCCCTGCCTATTCGACTTTCAACAACGACAATAATGAAGCCATTCAAGCTCAAATGCTAAACAATCCAATCCATACCGGGCCGCTACCTGAAAACTTAGACGTGAAACAGTATCCGTACATTGGCACAAATAACGGCTATGGTTTAACTAAATCAAATGCAGTATCTTATTCGAAGGCTGATGCCATACAACCATTCCAAAACTATGGTGCATACGCTGGAAGCACCAGCACCTCAACAGCCCAGGCATCAGCAAGTGCAACTGCTCAAGCGACATCCAATCTTTACAATAGTAATAATGATTACAATAACTTGTATAATGGAAACATACCTTATACCCAAAACTACCCGAGCAATTTAGCTGTTTTACCTAATTACAGTATAAGTAAACAACAGTATCCATACGGTGGGATAAATAATGAGTACGGTGTTAATGGAAATTTCAACGATGTACCCGTTATACCAGATTCAAATGCCGGCATAACCAGTGCAGCCTCCAATTCTGATAGCTTGTCTACTGTTGCCGAATACAACCTTGGAAGTTACGGAAATGGATATAAGAATTATTATAATCCAGATGAATCTGCTACAAATGCTACAGCTACAGCATCTTCTGCTACCACAACATCTTCTGTAGCTACATCTTCTGACGTAGCAAGTTCTGCTGCTACAGCAAGTTCTGCTGCTACAGCATCTTCCACTTCTGCAGTAAGCTCTGATGCCACAGCATCTTCTACTGCCGCAGCATTTTCTGCTGCCACAGCAACTTCTGCTGCAACATCATCTTCTGCTGCCACATCATCGTCTGCTGCCTCTGCAAGTTCTGACGCTACAACATCTTCAGATACGACATCAAGCTCTGCCAATACAGCATCTTCTACTGCTGCCTCAGCGTCATCTGATGCCACAGCTAAATTTTATGATGAATATTTACATCGAAAGTCTAACTATGATGGCACGATTTATAATCTATACAACTATCCTGAAAACTACGGTTCGTACCCTCAGCCTGTGATATACGGAAATGACTATCCGGCTCTCAGACCTGATTTCAATCAACCTACTGATCAGATTTATCCAACTAATGATAAGTATGGTTCTTATGGTAGCCAAAAAATATATGACGATAAAACAAACGACGCTTTTTCAGCGTCTTCAGCTGTAGCAAATTCACAATCTGATTTTACAATTACTAATGCTCCAGTTCCTTATGACAGTGACACACAAACTATACATCCTTTAAATATATTTGATAGAATAATTGACCGGCCATACTATGATTACGATAAATTGCATGGTGAAGATTCAGATTCTTTAGAATCACCTCAAATTGTTACAAACGCTCCTTTATACAGCCACAATTACAATAAACGAACACGCAAGAATAAACACTGGCGTAAACGACAGCATGCAAAGGAGAGCTCTCAACTTTGGCAACAAAATAAGCGTCAACCCGACATTAGTCCATCGACTGACATTCCAGTGGATATTTCTGGGATTACAACTGATACTGGGCTTGATAACAACGGATCTAATAATAATTATATCAACACTACACCATCATATGGCTATTATGATTCTACGACTCAGCCCTCAAAATCTGCAATATATAAGCAAATAGATGATTTTAATAATAATGACGGCCAAAACAGCGTAGTTACAAAGTCAGAAGAAGAATCTAATGCTCAAGCAGAAACAGTAGCTATATCTGATGCGTCGTCCAAAAAGAAACCAAAACATTACCGCAATCGCGTTAGAAAGAATCGTCGACGACACAGATGGTTCAAAAATAAACAAAGAAACGAACAACACACAACAGAATCGCCCGCCGACTACGATTCAGCTGATAATAATGTATACAAACTCGATAATTACGGCAAGCAAACAACAACTTCATATTACGACAAAGAGTACAATTTGAATCATGAACCTGTCAACAAGCCTGACAATAGTCAAACACAATCTCCTTCAGATG